>JACVVK020000379.1:387500-447500 GCA_018292915.2 Batillaria attramentaria
TTAGTTTTCTCTCTCTTTTTATGTCTTTACATCTCAGTCCAGTCAGTTTTTCCACGCCAATTTCTCCGCCATGCTTTTTTGCTTTTTGTAAACTGGTTTAGATGAGCACGTATATAAGTTTTACTTGTGCTCTTTTCAACGTAATACTGTTTACTGCTTGACGGTGAATTCATTGAATTAAAATGTTTAAACCAAATATGGTCGTCCATTTTGTTTTTTTTAAAGGACTGCATATCACTGTTGAAAAGTTGTGAACGCGCAGGTAGGTGAGTGCTTCAGCCAAGCGTTGATTTATGATGTTGCGGTGAAAATTTGTACCAGCCGCCATCAATAAACAGTACCGTCCCCTTCCGTTGTCTCGGATTTCCCCCACACCCATAATTTCAGTCTTTGCGGACCTGTCGGGCGACACTGACGCGAAAACGCGCAGCGACTTCGTTCGGGATTTCTGACGGCTGCAGTGTCAAGTACGGTAGGATCTTACAGTTGTCACAACTTTGATTCCAACCCAAGTCAGTTGCCACCCAACCGACACTGACTGACACTGACAGTCAAAATCCCCGCCGCCCCACAATGTTCCAACTTGAACATCCTTTTTTTAAAAACTACTTTATTGTCCCTTTTGGGAAATTCGGGCTGCTTCCCCCGGGGGGAAGCGCGTCGCCGCGGTGCAGCGCCGCCCAATACCTATCCTTCCTTTTTTTTTGTGACTGTAGGAATCTGACTCAGGCCTCGGACTAATCTAATGTCCTCTTTGATACGAAAGTAATAGAACGTTTCGAAAATAAATGGGTCTATTAAACCGACGACTGGCGTGAATACCAAGCCATGGTCTGTACTGACTAGGTCGCTACACAGGCCTTCGACGTGTAATTACATTCTAATGATATTCGACACCTGCACCCGGATATGTGTAACGGGTGGCTGAGTTTTAGTACGCACTTTTAACTGTAGTCCTGGTGACCCTATCGTTACGAGGACGTGGCGGCTGCGAACACGCGTGGGTAGCCCTGACTATTTCAAACGTAGCTAGAACAGGTTCCAAGCCAGTTTCGTTCGACCGAAAAAGGGTTAAGTTTGTACCAGGGCGATATGGGGCGTAGGAACCACGGGGGCCCTGGGGGCCCAGGCCCCCGTTCGATTTTTGGAAGGGAGGGCTGAATATCTTTGGGCCCCCCTTGCTTTTGATAAGAGGAGACCAATGGTGGGGCCCCCCTTGCTCTGCTGTCGCAGGACACAATCCTTGGTAGTCAACACACACACACACACACACACACACACACACACACACACACACACACACACATCTCCCCCCCCCCACCCCCTTCTTCACCCCGGCCGTATGGCTCACCCGACTTAGTGGGCCCCCCTTCCTCTCAGCATCTTCCTACGCGCCTGATATAGGCCTGTCACCACAGGCGGCACAGGCTTCGCGGTTTCAGTTCCACACGATACAACACAAGACAAGCGGATGTCACACCTAGATGCATTGTTATAGTGGTTATCCCCGGGTCGAAACCGGAATTTGAACGGCTGTTGGCTGTGATTGGTGAATCAAACTTTCTGCAGGAGTGAGGGCCGTATAAAAATTATCTTCCACGTACTTTTTCAGAGCTTCAGTTGAAAGGTTGAAACGACGCTGTTTGTAATGTGACCATGTCCGTAAGGGTCGATTTCTGTCCTAGTCTCCTTGGTTTTTGTGTTTTTGTTCCTTTGTTTGTTTGTTTGGTTTTTTTTTTGCTGCCCCAACTCTTTTGCTAGTTCCAGTGGTGTTCCTCCCAGGTAATGGGTAGAATCCACGGAGGGCTCGGAAGCTGGGGCATTTTAAAAAAAAATTATGCATGATGATGGAGATGAGGATGATGGTAAGATGATTCTATGGAGGTCCGTGTGGTTTAGGACTGCGTGACAGGGCCACATTCCACGCTTCCTGTCATAAATATCCCGGCATTAACCAGGCCCGGGAACTACGGTACCTGCATACACATCATAAGACGTGTCATACCCCGGGAAGCACCCCCAAAGTCGCACCCGTGAAGTGGGTGAATCTCGGCTGTGTGGCAACAGCCTCCCCATTGGGCCCATAGCACACCCGCTCTGGGTAGGAGCCGACCTAGGTAGGAAAAATCCCGCTTGCCTCGGCTGGGACTCGAACCCGGGTCTCCCGGTCCATGGTCCGAAGTGCTAACCACTACACTACGGGGGCCGGTTGTTTGTTTTTTAGTCTCTATGTTCGCAATGAGTTTTAAGGGGAGACACTGCCGCTTAAAAAGCTTTAAGGCTGTTCGCCAAATGAATAGATGTTCCTTTTGGCTATTGCGACCATTCTCGTGACTTTGCGGCTTGTAATAGCCGAGAAATATGATTTCCTTGGCCTAACGCTTCCATACCTGTACAATACGTCGATAGACCAAGTCGCTAAAGATAGCCACCAATCACTGAGCGCTGTCTAGCTGGCAATGTTGTGCTTTGCATGAGTTAGCGTTCTTCTGGCGGGTTTTGTTTTGTTCGTTTGTTTGTTTTTGTAATCAGCTTTTACATCGTGCACGGTTACTTATAATAATAATAATAATAATGAGTATTATATAATATAGGCGCTTTACCCAATTTCATGAATCGGCTCAAAGCGCCGCGAACTGAACCCAACACGCACGCTCACGTGAATCACACACATTCTCTCACACACCGGACATAAACACATTGCAATCACGTGGTGCGAAGGGTCAGCTCAGCTCTTTAAATTTCGGAATTCAGAATTGCGTTTATTTTTCAGATTTGGTGGGCTGAACATTTCCAAAGCAGAGGGGGAGGAAGCCGGAGTACCCGGAGAGAACCCCCGACGATCGGCCCGAATGAACGGTGCCACATACGAGAAGGAAAAATTCTTTGCCCCGAGTGGGACTCGAATCCCTGACCTCTCGCATTGGTGACAGGTCTCTTAACCACTAGACCACCGACCGCCCCGCATACCCCACACATACACACACACACACTTATGACCCGTAGTACCCATACTTACGATACTGAGCCGGACTTAAGTGTGATTCTGCATGAGATGGGTGTGCAATTAAAACCTTTGTTCTGACAGTCTCCACTGCTATCCAGTGGCCTGGTTTAACTTTGAAGAGCCTGAGCTCAACCATCGCCTGCTCACTATATGCAAAGACTGTTTACAAAGAACAAGCCACTGCACACCAGTAGGAGCCACTCCAAGCCACTATTACGCAAGGCGTGGGACTTCCCCCGCTAGGCCCGAGACCTCTGCAGGTTGCATAATAGTGGCTTGAAGTGGCTTCAAGTGATCTGACTGAAGATTTCAAATAAAATTGTGCTTTTTGAATGGGCTTTTAAGGGTTATAAAATCACGGTCTCAGTTTCACACTCACACACACACACACACACACACACACACACACACACACACACACACACACACACACACACACATACACACACACACACACACACACACACACACACACACACACACACTGATCCAAATAGCAATCCAAATAGTGATAACAATAATAACAGTGTAAAGAAGGGGGTGGGTGGGTGGATGTTTGGGGGTTTAACGTCCTTTTCCACCACATAGGGTGATATCAAAGACGGGGCAACGATGAAAAAGCCAGCACAAATATTTGGCCCCAGCCGGGATCGAACTCACGACCCGAGCATTAGAAGTCCAACGCTCTACCATTCGACCACCGCGGCTCCCCATGTAAAGAAGGGATAATTAAAGAAAACAATAGACACAAATAATCAACAAAGCACACACACACAACATACACACAAACATTCCATCTGAGTAATCTCTGCACATCACAGACAATCGTTATAATCCACAAGGGAAGCAACTTGCTTAGTACAGATGCAGTTACACCCCTTCTTGTCACGTGTACCTTGCAGCTGCACATCAACGTATGCATCATCTGGAAACGACGTGCGCATTGCCCATTGGCATTTCAAAGCAGACACATTCATTTTAAACCAACATCTTTCTCTTTGCGTAGGCAGTTTTATTTGTTACTGATCTGTCACACGCTTGGTGGACAAAAATGTGTTCACAAAACAAACTGCATGACGTGATCCTCCTTTTTTGGAGAGTGTTGTTGTTGTTGTTGTTGTTGTTGTTGTGTCCGGCTTTTACGTTACAAAAAAATGTAAGCCGATTAACTGACTCAGTGTTTTTCCAAATGTTGAAATCGTTCCTTCTTCTTTTCCTTCATGGGACATCTTTTCTTTGTTCTGAGTTTTCTTGTTCATGTTCTTGTTGTTCTCTTATTCTTGTTCTCCTTTTTCTGTCTTTGTCTCGGGGAGCCGGGATACCCGAATGGTGGAGCGTTGGCCCTTCAGTTGTTGAGCCGTGAGTTCGAATCCCGGACGGGACCAAACATGTGCTCTCTCTCTCTCTCTCTCTCTCTCTCTCTCTCTCATTGGTGTTTCTGCTTGAATTTTGGTATTTTGACTATTCTTGGTTATTTTAAGATTTTAAAAATGGCAAGTTTGAAAACTGGCCAGCAGACCAACAACTTTCATACCGTTTAAAAAAAAATATATATATTCTCTCTCTCTCTCTCTCTCTCTCTCTCTCTCTCTCTCTCTCTCTCTCTCTCTCTCTCTCTCTCTCTCTCTGTGTATGTCCTTGAAGGAACTGATCGAGTGTACTTTTTTTTTTTTTTTTTAAACCAACGACCCTGGCGGAGGCTCACAAATAAGTTGTGTGTGAATGCAATCAGCCGCACGGCTAAACCGTCTTGACATTTTTACGTTCGCATGGGAATCGTTCGATTAAGATCGGTTGGGCCACGTTACACACGGAACTCACACGTCCAAGAGAACTGACATTTAAACAGGTCAGTGTGTACCTGGTTTTTACACCTGAAAGCGGATGGGAATCACTGTGATTTTTGACTCAGTTCCCCGTTCAGGTGAAATCTCGGTCATACCTCCGGTATGATGTCGTCAGCCCTCTCTCTCCCCTCTTCTCCAGAATGTTGCGATATTCACCCATTTTATCCCTCAACAGTTTTACTAAGCTTATATAGCAGAATATATAAACTAACGCCAGGCACAAGACACAAGACAGGTCTTTGATCTTGTTTCTTTTTATCCTTGGAAAATCAAGTTTCATTTCATTTCATTTCATTTCATTTCATCTCTCTCTCTCTCTCTCTCTCTGGTTTTGTTTCTTGTAGTTTAGTGCATAACTTTCTGTGTTGAATTTTTTTCTTTTATATTTTGCTCCATTTTTTCCCCTCAGTAGATAGTCTCTGTAGTATTAGCAACGGCAAGTTCGCAGATTCGAATTTCTGTCAAAACTGTTAACGTTGATTGATAAATAAAGTTTCATCCTCCTCATCATCATCATCATCTCCTTCTCTCTCTGTACACCTGATATGTGTGTGTGTGTGTGTGTGTGTGTGTGTGTGTGTGTGTGTGTGTGTGTGTGTGTGTGTGTGTGTGTGTGTGTATGTGTGTGTGTGTGTGTGTGTGTGTGTGTGTGTGTGTGAGAGAGAGAGAGAGAGAGAGAGTGAGAGAATTTAACGTCCTTTTCCACCATGTATGGGTGGTATCAAAGACGGGGCAACGAGAAAAAGGCCAGCACAAATGAAAATATTTGGCCCCAGCCGGGAATCGAACTCACGACCCGAGCATTCAGAGTCCAACGCTCCAGTATTCGGCTATTTCTACTCCACTACGGCAAAGATTTTTTTTCAGTGTAAAACTTCTGACAACTAGGCAACAGTTCGTACGCACATGCATAAATTTAAATATTATTCAATATTGGACCTGGGTGAGGGGGGAGGGGGAGGGGGTGGGTGGGGATGTGTTTGGAGGGGGGGGGGCGGGGGGGGCGTAGTTAGTAACAGTAGCAGCCTATGTGGGCCGCAAAATGAAAATTTCTTTTCTTTTATATTAACCTAGTATGTTTCTGGGCGTGACGTTTGCAAGCTTTCGCACACGTTTGTGCGTAACACACACACACACACACACACACACACACACACACACACACACACACACACACACACACACACACCAAAAAACTAACAATCACTGAACATCGTCAAGGTATTGTATAGATAATTGTGACGAAGTCCCGGCATACACGACTGCACTGCACGCGAAGAATAATCATCAGCCGTCATCACGCATTTGTAGTATAGAATATAACTGCAAAGTCCTTGGCGTCCGTCGTCAGTTTCAAGTCAGTTTCACGGACTTCCTCGTAAATTCATCAAACGTCAGCTGTTGAAGAAACTGACACTCAGCTTCACAGTTCAGCCAACCGCAGGACAGGTTTCAGTGAGGATAGGACAGAGGATCGCAATTTGAGAAGTGTGGACCCTTCAGAATGCGGAACTATCACGTGACTGAATCTACTATGCCACCTATTGTCATGACTGCCTCCGTCTTCAGGGAACGTGAGCCCGTGGCTGAGTGCCGTGGGCTTTAGCAAGGGCCTGTGAAATGTTAAAGTGTGAGAAGGGGTTTTGCACTACTGACTGGGTCGAGTCCGCCTGTCCTTCCCATTCAGTCCGTGTTTATTTCAGCAGTAGGCCTACCAACCATTTTCTGATACGTTATCAGTTGTATCTTTAGTTAGCCAGGAAGGACCGTGTGTGTGTGTGTGTGTGTGTGTGTGTGTGTGTGTGTGTGTGTGTGTGTGTGTGTGTGCGTGTGTGCGTGCGTGTCTTGGTGTGCGTGCGTGCGCGCGCGCGCGGAACTAGCAAACGAATCAGCTCCGTCAGCCACCGTTTGTTTCAAGTTACTGCTTGCGCCTCAAAAGCTGCGTCATTGAGTACGCTTCTGTTGGCTTAGTGCCAGCATAGCAGACGCTGTCACTGTCCAGGTGTCTCAGTAAGTTGTGCGATGACAGACAACAGGGGTGGGGGTGGGGGGTGTTTGAGGGTTTAACGTTCTTTTCGGGTGATACGGGTGATATCAAAGACGGGGCAACGATGAAAAAGCCAGCACAAATATTTGGCTCCAGCCGGGATACGAACTCACGACCCGAGCATTAGAAGTCCAACGCTCTACTATTCGGACACCCCGGCTCCCCTGATAGAGAACAGCCCAGGAGGATCTGTGAGCATAAAAACTGTATTAAATACAAAGCAAGTTGCTTCCCTTGAGGATAATAATGATTGTCTGTGATGTGCAGATATTACTCAGATGGAATGTTTGTGTATGTTGTGTGTGTGTGCTTTGTCGATTATTTGTGTCTGTTGTTTTCTTTAATTATCCCTTCTTTACATGGGGAGCCGCGGTGGTCGAATGGTAGAGCGTTGGACTTCTAATGCTCGGGTCGTGAGTTCGATCCCGGCTGGGGCCAAATATTTGTGCTGGCTTTTTCATCGTTGCCCCGTCTTTGATATCACCCTATGTGGTGGAAAAGGACGTTAAACCCCCAAACACCCACCCACCCACCCCCTTCTTTACACTGGTATTATTGTTATCACTATTTGGATTGCTATTTGGATCAGTGTGTGTGTGTGTGTGTGTGTGTCTGTGTGTGTCTGTGTGTGTCTGTGTGTGTGTGTGTGTGTGTGTGTGTGTGTGTGTCTGTGTGTGTGTGTGTGTGTGTGTGTGTGTGTGTGTGTGTGTGTGTGTGTGTGTGTTATGTGTTGTGTATGTTTGCTTTACATGATATTCTTTAGCGTAATATGATATGTCCATCTATGTAGGTCTGTTGTCCATAAATGTTTGTGGCATGTATATGTATATGTCCCGAAAACAGAAGAAAAAAGAAACCTGTAGTATTCGCCCCTTTGAAAGAGATGTGTTTGACGTGTTAAAATTGGTGGAATAGACAAGAACACCACATCAGTACAATTGCAACAATACGTTTTCGAGGCTTTTTTTTTTTCATGCAACTTGCCAGCATGTCTTGCTGCTCGAAACCATTGTCCGTTTGAATTAGAACTTACTGTTTTGTTTTCAAGCGAGTCTCGTGGCTGTCCATTTGTGAAGGCCACAGTGTAGAAATCAGTGGTAAACAACGTTTTCAATTCTTCATACGATGGGGTCGTTATTTTGTTTACCGTGAAAGGAAGTAACAACAAGGAAGATCTTTTTTGCTTCGGTGGTACATGCGTTACGTGCGTTCAAATTACTGCGTATGTTTGTTACTGTCACGCGTGTCCCGGTAAGTTCACTGACCGCTTACAATCTTGCACATCCGTATCAAGGGTGGGTGGGTTGGATGGAAGGGTGTTTAAGGGTTTAACGTCCTTTTCCATCACATATGGGTGATATCAAAGACGGGGTAACGAGAAAATGGGCCAGCGCAACTATTTGACCCCAGCCGGGAATCGAACTCACAACCCGAGCATTGAAAGTCCAATGCTCTCAACCGCTCGGCTGTCCCGGTGTAACACCCCAGTTCGCCCTCCACCTGGAAACGTCCCCCCGGGGAGTCGTTTCAGCGTCCCAGTTTATCTTGCGTCGGACGTTTCAGTGTCCCAGTTTGTCCCCTGAGGACGTTTCAGTGTCCCCGTTGATCTCCCGGGGGACATTTCAGTGTCCCAGATTGTCCCCTGAGGACGTTTCAGTGTCCCCGTTGATCTCCCGGGGGACATTTCAGTGTCCCAGATTGTCCCCTGAGGACGTTTCAGTGTCCCAGTTGATCTCCCAGGGGACATTTCAGTGTCCCAGTTTGTCCGCTGAGGACGTTTCAGTGTATAAGTTCGTCCCCCGGGGGACGAATTGGGGGGTGTTCTGGGACACTGAAAACGCACCCCCCCCCCACCCCCTCCCGGGGACGTTTCCATGTAGGAGACGAACTAGGTGTTACACCGGCTCCTAGATCCGTATTAAGATCGAGCATGTTTTCATAATTATTTTTGTGAACAGTCCAGTATAGTCTAGTGGGCCGCTCTGAGTAAATAAAACGATTAAGTGGAATTCTGACAGGATGTGGCGAGGCAGTGAGGGGGAAGAGGAAAGTACTGTATATGGTTTCTTCTTTTCATTGAAAATCTGTACATGTATATCCTTACATCACGTTGTTACGGGTGAGTGGAGATGTGTGAAACGGAGACAGCAATGGCCCACGTGTGTGTGTGTGTGTGTGTGTGTGTGTGTGTGTGTGTGTGTGTGTGTGTGTGTGTGTGTGTGTGTGTGTGTGTGTGTGTGTGTGTGTGTGCGCGCGCACGCGCGCGCTAAATAGAATGAGTGACATTGAAAATGTCTTCCCCCATTGCACGTGAGGCTTTCCAGCCCTGATCTATAACCTATTTTAAGCATCATAAGCCTTCGCACCACGTGATGGTAATGTGTTTATGTCCGGTGTGTGAGAGAATGCATGTGATTCACGTGAGCGTGCGTGCTGGGTTCAGTTCGCGGCGCTTTGAGACGATTCGTGAAACTGGGTAAAGCGCCTAGACAATACTCATTATTATTATTATTATCATTAGAAAACGACAAGAAAGAGTTTTAAAGAAGCACCGAGAGGATCTGTATCATGACGCCACCTTGCGGCTACCAAGCTCTCGCCAAAAAAAAAAAAAAAACCGCGAAAAAAAAAAAAAATCCGCAACAACCACAATTAATTCACTTTGAAACAAATGACCGTGTTTCTTCGCAGAACGTACATGCATTTTTGCCGTTTTACAGTCATGTTCAGTTCCGCTTGACACCTCACTCCCCGCCTCGGCTGTGTAGCTGCACCGTTTTCTGAACCTAACGCTAAGAAAAATGGGAGAAACCCTAGTTTCCCGAAAGTGACGATGAAGCAATTTTCTTTTCAACAGAGAAAAAAAAACAAAAAACAAAAAAATTTTAAAAAATAGGTCACTGGGTAAGTGCTTGACGAGACGTTGACCCGCGCACTTTAACTGTCTGGTCTGGTCCACACGTTAGATTTTATGTAGCCTACAAGGCATGACCATTTAATCTTCTCAGTCTTATCGTGAGCGAAGATGCTCATCTGTTCTATGAGTAGTTTTAGAAGAAGAAAAAAAGGCAATGTCAACACTAGCATCTAGGGATAACTATCCTAACAGTGCTGACAGTGCTTTTAAAACTCATTTCTGCCGGCAAACGTGAAACCTACGTTCGCGCGCAACCGTCACCAGCCGACCGCAAACGTAGGACTGACGTTCGCACTCTTCACTTTTGTTTCCGATGCTATATTTAGTAAACCGGATGATGACGTTCTCAGTGTTAAACGGATGTGTCGAAGGGAGGAAACTCTTGCCAGTACTTTTCCACCATACCACGTTGGTTTGAGCGCGAGTTTCGATGCGAAAATGGCGAGGTTTGTGAAGCGATTTTCCGCAGCCGAGGCAGCCATGGAAATCATGATGGATTCCGATAGCGAAGCAAAGGGTCAGTAAATTGTGGATTACTGTGTCCAAGCATAAGCAGAAGGTACTGTGTCTCTCATTTTATTCCACGTGTGTCACATTGTTTGTGTGTACAGCATTGTCTGCATGGTGTTCCCTCACTGACTGAGGATGCACTTCAAAAAATGAAATTATGTCATCAAACATTCTTGATTACAGCAAAAGTATGGCAGCAAATTATATGAAAGTTTGCACACATGAGGAACAATTACTTTTTTATTATCTGTTCAAATTTCAATTAAATCAGTGCACAAACAAGGTTTGTACAAGCATTTTAGTGACACACCCCATAACCACAGACAGGCAGGCTGAAATTTACTTGGGTAACTGGGACACATCATAGCTCTATTTACTTGGGCAGAAATGAGTTTTGTTTTTTTTTAAAGTTATTTATTTATTTTATTTTATTATTCTTTTTTTTTTTTTTTTGCTGCCACAACTCTTTGCCGGATGCAGTGGTGTTCCTCCCTGGTAATGGGTGGAATCCACGGAGGGCTCGGAAGCTGGGGCAATTTTTATTATGCATGATGATGGAGATGAGGATGATGGCAAGATGATGCTATGGAGGTCCGTGTGGTTTGGGACTGCGGGACAGGGCCACATTCCACGCTTCCTATCATAAATATCCCGGCATTAACCAGGCCCGTGTAATCATCCACATCATAAGACTTGTCATACCAAGGGAAGCACCCCCAAAGTCGCACCCATGAAGTGGGTGAATCTCGGCTGTGTGGCAACAGCCTCCCCATTGGGCCCGCTCTGGGTAGGAGCCGACCTAGGTAGGAAAAATCCCGCTTGCCTCGGCTGGGACTCGAACCTGGTCCATGGTCCGAAGTGCTAACCACTACACTACGGGGGCCGGTTGACAGTGCTTTTAAATATATCCAGTTTCCTGGGATCGGGAGAAAACTCCTCCTCACACTGCCTACGGGTGTTCCCCGGTGGCTCAAAGGTGGTTGATTGGTTGGTCGGTTGGTTAGCTGCGGTTTATCGTCCCACGCCACAACGAGGGGAATGGAGACTGGCCTAAGGGACAGGTTTTTAAGGAGGGGATGGCTGCCCTAACTGAACAATCGAACTGAACACTTATTCACTAGCTCAAAGGTAATAAGTGTGGTTCACATAATTATAGCAACCACGCTGAAGGGAGAAAACTCCTCCTCCCAACACTGCCCACAGATTCCCCAATGGCTCAAAGGGAATAATCATGGTTGACATGGACGAGAACTAAATCACTGACGAACATGGAAACAATGGCTGAGGAATCCGTAATATTCATAGAAATTTCCGCCAGCGGAAGAACTTAACAGGATTTCCGCGCCTTCATTGATTTACTGAAGTAGGCCCACTCACTGAGTGAGTGCTCGCAACCGGCCACGATTTCTCAGCGACTGTGACGTCATCGTAGGAATGAAGGCTTGTGACTGTGAGGAAACTCCTCTTCACTGCAGTCACACGTATCCTGTTAAGGGTAACGCACGGCTCTGATGTTCTTCGGCTGAGAGTTCACTCATCATCCTTCATTCATAAGTTATATTCGTTGTTCGTACACCCCGGGAAAAGCTTTGAAAATAGCTTTGGTATTATTAGCTAGATATTATTATCCCCCCCCCACCTCCCCCCACCTCCCCCCACCTCCCCCCACCTCCCCCCCCCCCCACCTCCCCCCCACCTCCCCCCAAAATAAATAAATAAATAAATAAGTAAATAACGATATAGATAGGTAAAAAAATAAAATAAAATAAATAAAAAATCGTCCCAAAAAAAAAAATACATAAAATAAAAAACATCAACAAAAAAACAAAACAAGAAAAGAAAACAGGTGGGTGGGTAGCGCTGAACCGCGACGACGTGTTTCCCCAAAGGGGAAGTAACCCGAATTTCCAGAAAGGGGTAATAAAGTACATACACTTGAGTAGTACATGTACTAAAGTGAGTGCCCTCACTTAACTACCTTCATCGTTAACTAATGATGATGATGATGATGATGATGATAGTGGACCCTCTCAGCGTGGTGTACATGCTCTGTGACGGAGCCCAACGCGCACGCTGACGTGAATCACACGCATTCTCTCACACTGACATGGGACATCAGCAGGCTACTGTGAGTGCGAAGGGTCAGCTCAGCTATATAGAATTGCATTTATTTTTAATTTTGTGTGCTGACGACGACGACGACACCGACGACGACGACGACGACGACGATGATGATGATGATGATGATGAAGGAACTTGTAAACCAAACTTTCCCCCAAGAGTATAGACCCTTTGTGAGTGTAATCGTGATGTCTGCATACAACGTTCTTTGCACCTGAAGATTCATCGGATGACTAACATTCGTATGTGCAACTGTGACAAAGCCGAGAAAACGGCAAAATTATAGCCTCACAGTGATGCGTGACTGGATTTTTTTTTTTTTTTAAAGGAAGATATCGTCATAGCTCTTAGCCGAACACAAGGAAACTGTTAAAATAACCTAAATTTTACTGCCACCAAAATTAGTCTTTCGCGCATTCTTGAACCACTTAAGTGCCTGGAACACAGAAAGATATGTACACGTTAAACTTTATGGGAACTTACACAGACAGCATACCAGACAATTTTCACGGTTCAGTAACATCTGCACCTCGTTAAAGTGACTATAGTCTCGCAAAAAAAAACCCAAAAAAAACTCGACACTTCTGGTCAGTTTTTGGCACAATGCGCAAGAATATAGTTAAAAAGTCCTTTTATTTTATTTTTATTTTTATTTATTTTTTTTTGGGGGGGGGGGATAGTAACCCAGAAAACAAAAAACAAAAAACAAAAACAAAAAAATGTAGGTGAGACTTCTCTATATTACCCAGGCAGGTCACGCACGACTCAACATTTCAATTTTGCGACATTCACGGTTTCCGGCTGAATTCAAAGGGATCGAAAATTACTTTCTTTGTGGCCATGAATGAATGTAATTTACTTGCCACTCAGAGGAGGGGGGGGGGAGACTGAATTTCTTTCATCTTTCTTTCAATCGCGCTTGGCTTTACAGTGACCACAGAGTCGGCTAAGTCTCAGTCTGCGGTCTAGTCCCATTTCATGCACTGGTCCCCTGGCACACACATGAAAACTGCGAGATTAATTGTTACAAGACAAGACAGAAGGCATGCAGTCCACACAACTCCGAACCTGCCAAGGTGACTGCCCCTGGTGGCTCAGAGGTAAGCTTATAGTTCACTATCAAGCATCGTCTAGTCTTTCCCCGATAGCTCCTGGGGACATTTGTCACCGGGGCCCGCATGTAAAAGTCGGGGTTAGGGAGTTTAGCCCCGGGTTAGAGTCAAACCTCGAAGTAAACTAGCTCTAGGGTTAAATTTTCTGGTTTTTGTTGTTGTTGTTGTTGTTGTTTGTTTTGTTTTAAATCAGGAAGCGGGCCCATTCCAGGAAGGTGCCTGAGCCGTTATAGAAGGATTTTTTCCTTCCTTTCTTCGCTTCCTTTTTTGTTTAATTTTGCTTTTGGGTTTCTTTTGTCCTAGCCTGGGTTAGGCCCGTAGCCGTGGGTTAAATTAACCTCGACTTTTACATACGGGCCCAGCCCCCCCCCCCCAAAAAAAAAACAAACAAAAACAAACAAAACAAAACAAAAAAAACACAAAAAAAACCAAACAAACAAACAAACAAAAAACAAAAACAAAACAAAAAAACCTTCAACTGTCAGAAGATTTTAGTGAAAGGCTGGGATAATTAGCAGATACATGCGTGAGGGTCGTGCTGTTCGCGAGTGTTGGTTTTATATACTGTTTACTTGGACATGGGTCGGGGTGGGGCGGGGATGGGGTTGGGGGGTGGAGGGGGAGTGTGGGGGGGGGGGGGGAGGGGTGGTAGACGATGCTTGTGCTACAGTCTATTCATTGTACGTGTACGTGTAACTGTATTTTTCATGTGCGCATGTATCTATGTTTGTATTATCTGTGCATATGTGCCCCTCCCCCCTCCCCCTCCCCTCCCCCAAAGATGAGGCGGGTGGGTGGGTGTCTAGGTGCTTAACGTCCTTTTCCACCACGTATGGGTGATATCAAAGACGGGGCAACGAGAAATAGGCCTGCACAAATATTTGACCCCAACCGAGATTCGAACTCACGACCCGAGCATTATGAGTCCAACGCTCTACCATTCGGCTATCCCGGCTCCCCTCCCCCAAAGACGAAACAAAACAAACCAAAGCAACCCCCCCCCCACACACACACACACACACACCCCACCACCACCAACACCACCACCACCACCACCAACAACAACAACAACAGAATTTAAAAAAAGAAATCTCATCATGTTGAAGAAAAGAGAATCATTTTGTCAATACATTAGACCCCCTCAATTCTTATCTTCAGAGGCCGGTAAGCCAAAGCAAAAAAGGTTTTTCTACATAGTTGATAAATCAGAGATAAGCACGCCATGAAACGACACAGACGGCGACCGTCATATCCCACCCCCCTCAACCCACCCACACTCCCCACCCACACACACACACCGCAACCGAACACCACATATCTTCCTCGTCTCGCGGTGATATGCATAACATGTTTGCTCACCAATTATCAGACCCACCCTGGACGCCAATCAAACCTCGGCCAACCAGTCATATTCTCCGATTCTCAAGTCACTTTCTGCAGTAGACGAATAATAAGACCAATGTATCGCTGGCGTACTGATTCTTGTTGATGTCTCCAGTAACGTAGTGAGTGTCGCTGGTAGTCTATCGGCCCTGACCGGCCAGCCAGCGTATTATACAGTAAGGAAGTATTCAGACAAAGATCAATAGTGTGTGTGTGTGTATGTGTGTGTGTGTGTGTGTGTGTGTGTGTTTGAAAACGGACGCTAAACCCAGGGGCGCCGGAAGATGTTGGGGGGAGGGGGGAGAGAATCTTAGAGGGGGGAAACGCCAGAGCCAGTGAAAGGAAGGACGTTGCCCGGAGAAAGTGAAAAGCGCGGGGGGGGGGGGGGGTTCAGATGCTGCACAGACAAAACCTTTACGAACCAGGGAGCCACTGAAAGGTAGGACGTTGCCCAAAGAAAGTGAAAAGCGGGGGGGGGGGGGGAGTGATTATTAGACGACTTTCTGCCAAGTCGTTTTGATATTTCATGCAACGGCTAAACTCAGTTCTCTGTTGGGTGGGATGAGGGGGAGAGCAGGAAGAGGGGTAGGGGGAGGGCGGGTAGGGGAAGGGGGGGGGAGACCATGGCTTTGCCCCCCCCCCCTCTTGCCATAGTCACCTGATTTTCAAGGGGGGGGGGAAGATACTCTTGCCCCCCCCCCCTGCTTGGGTACAGGGGGGCAGCTGCCCCCCCCCTGCCCCCCGGTTCCGGCGCCCCTGTAAACCTATAAACGCCCACCCAACCCTGCAAGAGAAAGTTCGAATAATATAGGCTTGGAGCCCAAAATCTAGACACCGCACCCCCCCCCCCTTTTTCCCCCCTCATTGCCACGTCTTTGGTATCACCTTTACGTGGTGCACATGGTGGAAAGGGGACGTTACCCCCACATCCAACCAGCATCATTCTTACAGACCCACACGCCAATCAGCATCATTCTTACGTGTGGGAAAAGGACATGAAACCCGCAGACCAACCAGCATCATTCTTACATGGTAAAGGAAGACATTAAGCTTAGAAACACCCAATCAATCACGATTCTCGGTCCAGGAGGTCTTACGGTGTGTCCAAGCTGTCGTATCAACGGAGGGTTTGCCATTAAACCCTTCCTGTGTTGATTACCCTACAGAAATAAACCAGGCTAACTCGACCCCTGCGGATTTGGCATGGAGGCGTTCAGATACGTCAAAGCGGCGACGTAGCCTCGGACTGTGATTGGTCGAGGGATTCACAGACGCTCGGTGGCTGAACCCCGCACTTTCCAGGAAAAGGAAGTGGTCAGAGAAAAGTAGGGTGCGCTGTAGGTGTTATACCATTCGTGATTACCACATATATGCTGTGACCTCTTCAAAAAGTCAGAAAGCACACGTGGGGCGGTCGGTGGTCTAGTGGTTAAGAGACTTGTCACCAATGCGAGAGGTCAGAGGTTCGAGTCCCACTCGGGGCAAAGAATTTTTTCCTTGTCGTATGTGGCACCATTCACATTCGGGCCGATCGTCGGGGGTTCTCTCCTGGTACTCCGGCTTCCTCCCCCTCTGCTTTGGAAATGTTCAGCCCACCAAATTTGAAAAATAAATGCAATTCTAAGTTCCGAAATTTATATAGCTGAGCTGACCCTTCGCACCACGTGATTGTAATGTGTGTATGTCCAGTGTGTGAGAGAATGCGTGTGATTCGCGTGAGCGTGCGTGTTGGGTACAGTTTGCGGCGCTTCGAGCCGATTCATGAAATTGGGTAAAGCGCCTATACAATATAGATTATTATTATTATTATTATTATTATTATTATTATTACACGTCCTTCCTATTTTGGGGTTTTATTTTTCAACCAAAAACAGACAATGACTTCGAAAAGCAAGACATGTCGGAAAACTGAATGCCAAAAATAAGACTCGAAAGCATACTGCCTAAAATGTAAAATGATTTCGTAGAGATGTGTATTTCATGAATAACGCAGCCTAATTCCTGAAACAAGATTGTATATTTCACGAGGTAGACAATACTGCCTAGTTCACGAATTAGGCGACCTGAAGAATCAAAAGAGAGACATCAGACATCACCATTACGCACCCCCACCTCTCACCCACTTACACCCGAACTGTATTTATCTTGTCGCTCCTCTCCAATATAAATCCCTTTAAAGGCAGGAGCGTACCCTCTGAAACATGCAACACATAACACACACACACACACACACACACACACACACACACACACACACACACACACACACACACACACATCAGCCCTCGTCAGCCTTCCTCCACCTTCTCACAAATCAAACACATAGCCTGCCACCGACTCATACTACTGTCTACACAAAACAACACCACCGACTCATTCTACTGTCTACACAAAACAACACCAAACTGTTGTCATGGTGCTGTAACCATGACAATTTTTCACGTGAGAATGTGCGAGAGAATGGCGAATGGATGAGCGAGAGCATGTGTGTGTGTTTGTGCTTGTGTGTGTGTACGTTTCACTGACTGGAATAAACTTCAGCATCCTGGAACTAAACCCTTCAGGTAATTGCATGTCGTCGTTTGTGTTCTGTTCCTGCATGGTGTGAATGCTTTAGTATGCGTGGATGGTTGATTGATTGCATGGGATGCTTTGCACCGCCTCAACGGCCGTGGCTTGCGCGGCTTTAAGCCCTAATAACTCACTCACTCACCCCCTCAACGGCCATACCCCACACCCTCAATATAGCAAACACGGTAACTTTGTTGTAGTCCAGTCAGCCTCGCGAGACTGACGACTACAAAATTCACCAGCTGCTTTTGCCGAGGACACTTTAATTCCGACCATAAAGCGACGAAAATGACGGGGAAAATTCGTGATGGAAAAACGTTTCCTCTGCCGAATGTACACCAGTTAGGGGGTTCTTTATCCACCTTAGTCTTGTGTTCAAAACAAGTGTGAGAACTAGAGAGTTACGTGTGTAGAGTTACTGTAGACTACGTGATAGTGAGCAGATCTCACTAACTGCTGACGACGTCAGTATCCTTATGTTTGTTTCAGTCCTCACTTCATTAGGCAGCCAAGCAGACGATACCGGATAAATCAGTATTTACGAAAAAAACAACCTAAAAGGACATTGAATGAACGCAAAGCCACGTCTGTGTTTCAGGAGTTGCAGGACACGATTCATGACGGCCTTTTCCTGAGCTGCTTCCGTGTTCAAAATAATACATCATTCACGTCGTATGCAGGTCATTATATTGCAAACAGCGATCTACCGTAATCTTCACAGATCGAAATGTGCCTCTCCCCTCCCCTACCCCCCCCCCCCACCCTCCCACCCCCCACCCCGCGTGTTTTTCTGCCTTTCCCCAGCCCATCCCCTAGCTTTCCTGCATCAGCTTCATCTCATCCAAAATTGACGGCCGGCAAACGTCACATCGCTGGAGAACCAGGGTGCTACATTGAATGGCGAGAGGTTTTGTGCACGATTAGATTTCTTCCATATGCAATGAGTCGGCTGTGCGTTTTCAGCACGTAAGTGTGATTCAAAGACTGACGGGCCCATCGCTCTGCAATTGTTGTTGTTGTTGTTGTTGGGGGTGGGTAGGGGGGGAGGGGTTGTTTGGGGGCTTAACGTCCTTTTCCACCACATAGGGTGATATCAAAGACGGGGCAACGATGAAAAAGCCAGCACAAATATTTGGCCCCAGCCGGGATCGAACTCACGACCCGAGCATTAGAAGTCCAACGCTCTACCATTCGACCACCCCGGTTCCGGTGGGGGGGGGGGGGAGAAATGGACGCGCAATTTTAGACTACATGTGCGTTTTCTAATCTTGTTTGATGAATTAAAATACGGAAATTTTCACATGAAAGTAGCGAAATATACAGACAGAGGCACTTTCATGTTGGTGTTGTTTTTCTTTTCTCTGTGTCTGTTACCCACCGGAAATCTTCTCTCTTGGTGATAAGTAAAGCTCTTAATGCGACACAAAGTTGTTTACATTTTGCGCCAGCGGTCGAACAATCAACTTCTACGTCTGTTGTTACACTCTTGGAGCGCTCAGTGTGCCGGTCGCCGCGTCATCGAGTACGCTTCTGTCGGCTCAGTGCCAGCATTGCAGACGCTGTCACTGTCCAGGTGTCTAAGTGGTGTGATGATAGATACCACGAAAACAGCTCAGAACGATCTGTGAGCATAGAAATGGTAACATTAGCCCCTTTCATATCCATGGTTTTGGCTGGATGAATTAAAAATACGCGTATTTTCATAAACGGGATTCCACACTTTCCGATCAAGGAACGGTGTACAGGTAGCTTTTGTTTCTCCCGCCGCCATGACGTTTACCCACCGGAAACCCTCTCGCACCCATGACAGAATAGCCGCCAACGTTGTTTCACGAATTCAATACCCAGAAACAAAACGGTTCGATCGACTAACCGTGTACAAGCAGCTTCTTGTTTCTCCTGCCGCCATGATGTTTACCCACCACGAATTAGAACCCCCTCCACGCTTATGATAGATTAGTCCCCCCTCCCCCCCCCCTCCTCCACACACACACACACATCGATCCCCACAAATGACCATCCTTCATTCTTCTCCCCCGGCTAACATGGCTGGCTCGTGATTTTTTTGATTTTTTTTTTTAGATAAAGCTCTCTGATTGGATTCATTCCAACCATGGCTATACGCGGAAGCAACGTGTGCCATTGATGGGATCTGCCCTAATGATTTCCTGATTGCTCACCCATCCCTACTGAAAAAAAAAAAAAAAAAAAACTCGCGCCGTTTTCCGTTTTCGTGTTTTCTCCCCCTTTTTTTCTATTCCCTCCCCTCAACCTGCAGATTGTTTCCCTGTTGTGTTTCAGGTTGACAGATTGCCTGTCTGTTTTTTCAGGAAAGTGACAGGGTGGAGGGGAGGGGGTGGGGGGAGGGGTGTTAGGGAGTTTAACGTCCTTTTCCACTACATGTCAGGAAAGAGATGCTCCTTTGACAGCTTTCCTTCTTTTTCTTCTTCTCATGCGTTTTTATTTATTTATTTATTTATTTATTTATTTAATTAATTATTTATTTATTTAATTATTTATTTATTTATTTATTTACATACTTATTTTATTTGCTGTAAATGTGTTTTATTGTCTTATTTTATGTAATGATCTTAGTATAAAGTGCGGAGCGAATGCATGTGTCTGAAGACAATTTTCTGTTTTAACATGTTGTTTTTTTAGAACAGATAATAAAGTATTTTGAATTTGAAATTGAATTTGAATTTTTGAATTGAATTTGAATTTGAATTTTCGATTTATTCACTCCGTTCATTTGTAATGGGTGAATTCATGTATATTTTGTGCTGGCCTTTTTCTCGCTGCCCCGTCCTTGATATCACCCATACGGTGGTGGAAAAGAAAAAGCCCCCAAACACCCTCCCACCCTCCGGGGCGGGCTGCCTTTACATTTCAACCAATAATTTTGAAATCCTGTATCAACTTGTCCGTTGGACCTTTCCACCACGCCCTAGCAGCTGTTCCAAGGGCCCACAAGCGGCGCCGTTTCCTTGTCTTGTATGTGGCAGCCGAATCTTCCCACCGCGCACCTTCATCCCTCTCATCCCCCTCTCACTCCCCCCCCCCTCTCCCCCCCTCACTCCCCCTCACTCCCCCCCCCCACACACACACACACTCCCCTCGTCTCCTCCCACCACCACCAAACCCGCCACATCACAAAAATGTAGTACCTGAGTTTGTATTTCTGTTACATGTGAGCGGTGGTCTAGTAGGTAGCGCGTCGGACTTAACTGCTGCGCTACTGAACGGCCGTCGCCGCTGTCAAGGCGATGAAGCGTGGGTTGGAGCCCAGGTCGAGATTGTGATATGTGAGACCGGTTTTTCCTGGCTACCGGGCTGCTCATCGGGGGTTTCTCTCCGGGTTATCCGGCTTTTCTCCCTCCCCCCCCCCCGCAAAATTGGAAAAACAAATAGAATAGGTGTTGGGTGGCGCTGCACCGCGGCGACGCACTTCCCTCGGAGGAAGCAGCCCAAATTTCCCGAAAGGGATAATAAAGTAAATAAATAAATAAATAAAAGATCGCTTTGCATGGTTATCATGTGATTTGTATGATGCGCCCCCCTCCCCCCTACACACACACACACACACACACACACACACACACACACACACACACACACACACACACACACACACACACACCGTCACGTCACAATATACAGTGCCTCGATTTCTATTTCTTTGTTCTGTTTCATCGGTTAAATCGGTGCCTGCCCTTTTGCATGGTGATCAGGTGACTCTTCGCACGAGACGCACCCCCTCCCCCTCCCCCGCCACAACACCCACCCCCTGCCCCCGTCCCATTACAAAACTAACGTAGTACCTCGGTTTCTATTCAAGTTCTATTTCTGTTTAAAGATCACCCTGTGCCTACCCTCTCTGCATAATAATTACGTCATTTGCATAATCTGTCGGACCTACATTCATTCATACGGACACAGAGTCAGTGAAAGCACGCCACTAATGTACATACAGCGTGTCTGTTACCATCTAAAACATGAGGAAACTATGTACAGACACATCTGTTATATCTAAATAAGGAAACACCGAAAACTGCAACTGACAACTTGAACCAGTCCCCTGTCACTCTCTTTGGTCTGGTCCACTCCTAATCGTTTGAGCTGGTGCGTGGATAAGTGTATCGTTGAAGATATCCCCCCCCCCCTAAAAAAAACCCAAACAAACAAACAAACAAACAAATAACAAGACTTCCCAAAAACAACAACAACAACAAACAAACAACAACAACATCAACAACGAACCAACCAAACAAACAAACAACTAAAACAAAACAAAAAAACAACAACAAACACAAACAAATAAACAAACAGCAAAACCACCACAAGAAACAAAATCAAAACAAACAACAACAACAAAAACCCACCCCAAAAAAGGAAAAATCCAAAACAAAGAAACAACAACAATAACAACCCCCCCCCCAAAAAAAAACAAACAAACAAAAACAACAAAGCAACAAGAACCAAAAAACCAAACACACCCACAAAAATCCAAAACAAACAAACAAACAAACAGACAAATAAGGAAAGAAAGAAAAAAAATTGAAGTCGGAATTTAACTATTACGTTTTTGTTGCTTTTTCGTTTATTAAAGTGCTTAGACTACTTTATTGTTTTTGTAACTTTACTGTTGTTCTTGTTTCGATTTTTTTGGTACATGCAGCTGTTTTTGTTTGCTGTTTTTTCATACACAATTATACACTGACTGTGATCCAATGCAAATGTCACTTTCGGCTGAACGTGAAGTTACCCCCCCCCCCCCCCCCCCCCCCCCCCCCAAAAAAAAAGGGCTGGGTCGCTCGCCCATCGTTCGCACAGCAGCTGCAGAACCACTCCCGTGTACGTACGTCAAAGCTTGACGTACTGACAAGACATTAAGACGTAAGACATTCAAAGTGAGGAACACCCTAGTGACCCTACTCCATGAACTGAATCGTTACTATTTCTGTCCAGTTCACATGGCAGTTGTGACTGACGAGAATATTGATATACTCGTCTTTTTACCCCCCCCCTCCCTCCTTTTACCCTCCCCCCCCCCCCCCACACACACACAGGGACACAACTCCCCAACTTCCCCATCTCCCTGACACCTGGGACTTTTTCCGCAAACCGTAGTTACTGTTTCTACGGTCCACGAGTGGTGTCGGTTCTTTTGTGTGCAGCAGTATGTTACCAATCGAACAGAAGCGTGCTGAATAAAATAAACAAGTAAATAGATAGATAAATGAATACAAATAGATAAATAAATGAAAATAAATACACTAAAATAGATGAAAGAATAAATACGCGAAAATAGATAAATGATTACATGCAAATAAATGATTACATGAAAATGAATAAATGATCACATGAAAATGAATAAATGATTACATGAAAATGAATAAATGATTATATGAAAATGAATAAATGGATAAATGGTTACGTGAAAATGAATAAATGATTACATGAAAATAAATAAATGATTACATGAAAATGAATAAATGATTACATGAAAATAAATAAATGATTACATGAATAGACAACTACCTGAAAATAAATAGACACGACTGCATGATGATAAATAAGATAAAAAAAATATGAATAACCAAATAAACATAAATAATCAATAAATCAATAAATAAATGAATGTTCTACGTCTAATGGCCTGAGTGACAGACATGAGTTGTTGTTATGCAAAAGCTTGTGGGTTCCTTGGACCACAGCGAGGTTTGACCTATTTTCTGATTGGCTAAGAATTCCAGCCCTGGAGCGGTCTGACACAGACTGACGCAAGTCACGAGGAAACGGATGGTATAGAACCGTGATAAATTGCCACGGACAATATCTATGCAGTTTTGTTTTCCCTGTTGTATCTACCCCCGGGCATGCAGGGGTGAGAGACAACGACAGAGCAGATACCCTCGCCGGCTTGGCAAGCATCATGGGTGGCCTGAGCATAGGAAGATAAGAAGTGCTGATGCACGTTGCACGAACAGTACCGCCTGCAGGCTAGTCCTACGTGTCAACAGTACTACGCATCGGAAGTCCGTTGCCAGTAGTCCTGCGTGTCGACAGTCCGAATTCTCGATAGTCCGACGCTCTACGGGCATACGTGTTGATAGTCTCTTTACTCAAAGTCTCGTCTCGGTTACTCTTACTCAAAGTCTCGTCAGTCCTACTATCAGTAGTCCTACGCGTCGATAGTGCTATGCTTCTGGGCCCGCATGTAAAAGTCGGGGTTAGGGAGTTTAGCTCCGGGCTAGAGTCTAACCTCGAACTAAACTAGCTCTAGGGTTTTTTGTTTTTTGTTTTAAATCAGGAAGCGGGTCCATTCCAGCAAGATGCCTATGCCGTTATAGAAGGATTTTTGTCTTTCTTTCTTCGCTTCCTTTTTTTAAATTTCATTTTGTTTCGGGTTTCTTTGGTCCTAGTCTGGGTTAGGCCCGTAGCCGTGGGTTAACTTAACCTCGAGTTTTACATAAATGCCCTGTAGACTTTTTTTTTTTTTTTTTGTTTAAGCCCAGTAGGACTGCTGTCGCCTCTGTGATGAATTAGAAGGAAATCTCGAAAGTATAGGACTATCAACACATAGGACCAATACGTAGGACTGACGTGACTTTGAGTAGGTGTACGTTTATCAATACGTAGGACTAATACATAGGACTGACGTGACTTTGAGTAAGTGTAGGGCTATCGACACGTACGACTATATATCGACCGTAGGACTTTAAAAATAAAATCGAACTATCGATACAAAACGCGTCGAATCGTCGAACTGTCGACACGTAGGACTATCGACTGTAAGACTGTCGAGACGAGGGTGGGTGGGTGTTTGTGAGTTAAAGTCCTATTCCACCACGTATGGGCGATATCGAAGACGGGACAACGAGGAAAAGGCCAGCACAAATATTTGGCCCCGACCGGTATTCGAACTCACGATCCGAGCATAGAGAGAGAGAGAGAGAGAGAGAGAGAGCTCAGAACTCAGAATCATTTATTGACAAGTCAACGACCCAGTCAAATAGAGGTGGCTAGAGAGAGAGAGAGAGAGCTCAGAACTCAGAATCATTTATTGACAAGTCAACGACCCAATCAAATAGAGGTGGCTAGAGAGAGAGAGAGAGAGAGAGAGAGAGAGAGCAACAAACAGGAAAGGCATTATCAATACTATCTGCATGTTCTTATCGAGTTTTTTGGGGTTTTTTTTTTTTTTTTTTGCTCACAGATTAAAACGGCCAACCGGACTTTGCCAGTACAGTATTTTATTAATGCACATTTCACCTCAGGACGATCACTGCTCTGCTGCAAGCATAAATGAATAAATGACGTGTGCGTACGTGACGAACGGCAGCTGGTCAGTATGACGAACAGGATCAGGAAACGCGGACGATATTATATGCAGTACAGGATAAACATCATAATAATAATGTTATTTTGTCAGTGTCACCAGGGGGCGATTCTCTACAGTTCTTGCGATGGCGTTATTCACGGAAACAGCTCTACGCACTTCCTATTAAAATCGTTTCGTCATTGTCACTGGGGGTCAATTCTGTGCAATTCTTGCAATGACGATATTCACGGAAACACCTCTGTGCACCCATAAATAAAGGCCGGGAGGGGGGGGGGGATCTTTTACCCAGAAATCTGCGCACTGGCTGATTTACATAGAAACCTGCTCTCGGACGTAAGAAGTCGTGAATGTCGTGTTGCTTGCGGCTACATTATCGGGGCACACACGGTGCAGTGCTGGTCAGTGCGCGTTGGGTATATGGAAATCGTAAGCAACCCTAAACATGTGTATTACTGGAGACGATGACGACAACGACGACGATGATGATGGAGACTTGGTATAGCGCACGGCTCCACCCTAACTGAGTACTCACGGCGCTCAGGGAGAGGTTTTTAAAAGAAATTTTTAATTATTACTGATTCACCATCATCATCATCATCATCATCATTGTAACAGGGGACAATAGCTCATAGGGAACAGGGCAAATGCAGGCACACATACATCCACTGAACTCCACTTACACATACATGTACTTACTTACTTAGGCCCTTGGCTCCACGTGGAGCATAGGCCATCGACAACCCTTCGCCATCGCACTCTGTTCTGGGCTAGTCTTGCCACTCCAGTCCAGTTGGTCCCCTGCTTACATAGCTCTGCCTCAGTGTCCCGCCTCCAGCTGTTGCGAGGCCGGCCTCTCTTCCTTTTCCCCTGCGGGTTCCATGTCAGGGCTTGGCGTGTGGTGCTGGATGCTGGCTTCCTGAGGGTGTGTCCAATCCAGCCCCACTTCCTCCGCAGGATCTGCTTGGCCACTGGTTCCTGCCCCGCTCGCTCCCACAGCTCTTCATTCCGGATCTTCTCTGGCCATCGGATGTTGAAGATGCGCCTCAGACAGGTGTTGAGAAATGTCTGGATCTTCTGCTGCATCGTCTTCGTTGTCCTCCATGTTTCGCATCCGTAGAGCAGAACTGACTTCACGTTGGAGTTGAAGATGCGAAGTTTGGTTCTTATGCTGACAACTTTGGATGCCCAGACGTTCTTCAGCATGACCATTGCTGCCCTTGCCTTGCCGATTCTGGCTGTGACGTCTCGGTCTGTGCCTCCCTGTCCATCAACCACACTCCCAAGGTAGACAAAAGACTCCACCTCCCTGATGGGCTCTCCACCGACTGTGACTGGTGTGTTGGCAGTGGTGTTGATCTTCATCAGCTCGGTTTTCTTCCTGTTGATCTTGAGCCCTGTTCCGGCTGATGTGGCTTCCAGGCACGTAGTCTTGTCCTGCATCTGGCTGTGGCTGTGAGACAGGAGCGCCAGGTCGTCCGCGAAGTCGAGGTCATCCAGCTGCGTCCAGAGTGTCCACTGTATCCCGTTTTTCCTGCCTGCTGTAGTGGTCTTCATGATCCAGTCGATGACCAGGAGGAAGAGAAACGGGGACAACAGGCATCCCTGGCGGACTCCTGTCTTCACCTCGAAGCTTTCTGACAACTGGCCGGCATGGGCAATCCTGCAGCTCATGTCTTGGTAGGTGCACTGGATCAGGGAGATGATCTTCCCGGGAACTCCATAGTGCCTTAGCAGCTTCCACAGCGCCTCTCTGTCTACACTGTCGAAGGCCTTCTCATAGTCTATGAAGTTGATGTAGAGGGGGGAGTTCCACTCCAGTGACTGCTCCACAATGATGCGTAGGCTGGCAATCTGGTCAGCGCAGGACCTGTTCCTGCGAAAGCCTGCCTGCTGGTCTCGGAGCATGGGGTCGACTGCCTCTCTCATCCTCTCCAGTAGAATTCTGTTGAGAACCTTGCCTGGCACTGACAGGAGCATGATCCCTCGGTAGTTGCTGCAGTCCCTGAGGTCCCCTTTCTTTGGCAGCTTGATGACGATCCCTTCTTTCCACTGGGCTGGCACCTCTTCCTTCTCCCAGATCTTGCTGAACAGGCTGTGCAGCATGTTGACGGCTGTCTCTGTGTCTGCTTTAATGGCTTCTGCTGGTATCTCGTCCGGCCCTGCAGCTTTCCCATTTCTCAGTGTCATAATGGCTTTCCTGATCTCCGCCTTAGAGGGCTTGTCGCAGTTGATGGGTAGTTCTGTCTCAGCTGGTGGGATGTCTGGTGGTGTTTCAGGGATGGGGCGATTTAACAGCTCCCTGAAGTGTTCTGCCCATCGCTTCAGCTGTTCCTCAGTTGTTGTCAGTGGGTGCCCGTTCTTGTCCTTCACTGGTTTGTCTGTCTGCTGAAATTTGCCCGCGAGCTTCTTGGTCACCTGGTACAGGTCTTTTAGATTCCCTTGTCGGGCTGCTTCCTCTGCTTGACTGGCCAGGTTGTCGATGTAGTCCCTCTTGTCCTTCCTGGTGCTCCTCTTCACTTCTCTGTCAGCTGCTGTGTATTCCTCTTGTGCCTTTGCCTTAGCTCTTCTTGTTCGGCTCGTGTTCAGTGCAGTTTTCTTCTCTTTCCTAGCTTCCAGCTTCTGGATGGTATCAGCAGAGATCCATTCCTTATGTTGGGTCTTTCTCTTGCCAAGGACCTCTTCGCATGTGTCGTGCCAGAGTTTCTTGCTGTGTTCCCACTGTGTCTCGATGTCCATTTCACTGTCTTCTATCAGGTCTTGCAGTGGCTGGAACCTGTTGGAAAGGCTGATCCGGAATGCTGCTTGTGTGTCTGTGTTCCTGAGAAGTCCAACGTTGTACCTGGTCCGTGTGCTGTTGGCGTTGGTGTGCCTCTTAAGCCGAAGTCTCAATGTTGTTGCAAGAAGGTGGTGGTCTGATGATACATCGGCACCCCTCATCACGCGCACATCCCGCCACGATCTCCTGAACTTCCGGCTGATGCAGATGTGATCAATCTGGTTCTCCGTGACATGGTCCGGCGATCTCCATGTGGCCTTGTGGATGCGCTTGTGTGGGAAGATGCTGCCTCCTATCACTAGCTGGTTCAGGGCACAAAAGTCTGCAAAGCGCTCGCCATTTTCGTTCATCTGTCCCAGTCCGTGTGTTCCCATGGTGTCCTCATAGCCTGTGTTGTCTGATCCAATCTTGGCGTTGAAGTCTCCCATCAGTATGGTCATGTCCTTGGCTCCTCCTCTATCTATCACTGTCTGCAGTTGTTGGTAGAAGTCATCTTTTTTCTCCTCTTCCGCATCATTGGTGGGAGCGTAGCACTGGATGATGTTCAGCTTGATGTCTTTTTTCTTGGTGATGAATTTGGCTGTGATGATGCGGGAGTTGACAGGTTCCCAGCCGATGAGTGCCCGCTGTGCCTCCGGTGCCAGCATCAGGGCCACGCCCTCAGTGTGGGGGGCCCCATCCTCTGTGTGTCCAGAGTACAGCAATTGCTCTCCCGATGAAAATCTCAGCTGTCCTGTCTGTAGCCACCTTGTCTCACTCAGTCCCAGTACTCCTATCTTGTAGTTCTTCATCTCTCTTGCTACTTGTATGGTCCTTCCTACTTCATACATTGTCCTGATGTTCCATGTGGCTACTCTCGTTGTTGTCCTGGGTGTTAGAAGGGGGGTCGGCCTTGCAGCTTCCTTTCGGCTTTCACTGCAATGCGTCATAGGTCTCCGGGATGGAGACCCTTCCTCGCCCAGGTGAATGTCTCGGTTTGTTGCTGTCGATGCTTCAGTAACTTAGTGTTTTTTACAGGTAGGGCTGTTAACCCTACGCAAACCCGTTTAGCCTCTTGGAGAGGTGGTCCACATTCGTCTGACCTCTACCCTTCGACCTGTCCAGCTTGGGTGACCCTGCCAGGAGCATGTGCTCCTGCTGGCATAGTTCTCTGGGTCATTGAGGTACACAAGCCACTACCCCACGACAAGGGTTGGACCATGTAGGGACACATACATGTACATCCACTGAACTTCACTCACACAGACACACGCTTACACACAGGCACATAGCACTCACTCACTGGGCGGCTCGGGGGAGTATTGACAGGTGTGGAGGCCTGCTGTCCCAAGTTTGCTTAGCTGACGGGGGAAATATTTGTATTATTTCATTGGGTTTATTATATATGTATTTTGTGATTGTTTCATGGTGTTTTTATTTAATTGATGTCAATCTTTGTATTATGGTTTCATTTGGTTTATTATATAATTATGTATTTTGTGGTTGTTTCATGGTGTTTTTATTTAATTGATGTCAATTGCTTTATTACATTATGATGGATTGTTTCTTTATGTTTGATTCATCATTAACTGCTTTATTTTGCCTAATTTATTGTTTACTGACTGTCCACAGGGTAACTTCCTATTAAACATCGATCATATAACGACGCCGTGTTGCCTCCTCCGTTACATCATCATGCTGTTCTACAACGCGATACTGCACACCAGAGCAAACTGCACAAAGCTGTGTAGAAGGAAAACGGCTTGCAAACTGATTAGACATTTTTTGAATATTTAGCTATTTACAAATCCTACCTATCTACTCCGCCTCCCCTCCTACACCCTTCCCCTCCTGTTTGGTCAGGGGTAACATGACGTAACAACACAATCCTGTAAAAGTATACGTGCACTAGAGGGAATCCAGCCAACCATAAACGGCTACCCCCCCCCCCCTCCCCCCTTTCCCTCCACCTTCCTCTCCCAACCACCACCACCACCCTCCTCCCGCAGGAAAAGGCAATTTTGTAAACAACACCTGCATCCGGGAAGCGCGTGTCCTCTTACGAGTGCAATCTTCATATAACGACTGTATATCAAATTTACACATCTAATGTTCACCGGGGCAGGCCGGCGCCCCAGCCAATCAGTGCAGTGTTCAGTTTATATCACATGCCTCCGGGGAGTTACACCAACAAATATTGCCACCTATCTATCTATTATCTATCTGCTTTTCCTATATCAAAGCTTTAGAGCCTGCGGGTATTGCTACTTATACTTAGGTGGACATGACATCCGAGTAAACTATGCATAATTAATGAGAGGAATACAGTCAACAAAATTAATTATTCGAAGCATGACCCTAACTGCGTGCCGCCATTTTTGTTTCTTTGTGATTGAATGATTGACATGAACCGTGGTTGACAACAGGTGGTGTTTACTGGAGATAGTCACAGTTCTTTTCAGTTGTCAGTCAAGGCGCGGAGACGATGTTGTTCTTTGTTTCATTTTTTTTTAAAATCAGATCGGACGAACTTCCATGAAATTACCGTTGGTCAGATTATTTGCACGACGCTGACGTGTCATGCGTCTGTCTGTCTGTCTGTCTGTCTCTCTCGCATTGTTGTAGTTTAGCGAGGAAGGATTGTTAGACCTCGTGAACCAATAACTCAGTCCTTGCATCATCATCATCATCATCATCATCACCACCACCACCACCACCACCACCACCATCATCATCGTCGTCGTCGTCATCATCGTCGTCGTCGTCATCGTCGTCATCATCATCATCATCACCGTCATCTTCTCCTGCGCTCTCCAGCATGCACCAGTAACTCTCAGCGACCATGATGCTGCTTACCTTATTGTTATTGTTGGACTTGGTGTGGTTTTTTTGTGCGCCTGTACGCTCGAAATATCTCAATGATTAGTAGAGCTCTAAATGCAAGACAGTGCCGACTACAGGTTCTGCGAAACGGCGAAACCTTTAATTCTCCTACTGAAAAGTTGACCGTGACGCAAGCTTCTCGCTCTTGTAGTGTCCTCCGCGTCAAGTGTACCCTTTTGTTGGCTCAGCCCCAGCATTTGAGATGATGTCACTGTGCAGGTGCCTAAGTTGAACAATGTCAGACACTACCAATAAAAAAATAAAAACCCACAAAAAAACCCTAAAATCTTTAACATTGGGCCTTTAAAAATTCCCATATTCTGTCCCTTCCCTTGCCCAGGATGTTCGCAGACGGTCCGTGTAGCCAGAGCCCCGGCCGCCCACTGCCCACTATATGATAAGACTCGTAGAAAAGAACAAGCCACTGCGCACCAGTAGGAGCCAATTCAAGCCATTATTACGCAAGGCGGGGACCCTCCCCGCTTGGCCCCGCGACCACCGGCTCGTGCTCGGGGTCTAAAGACGTAAACGTTGTGTGCTATGAGCTGAATATAAGTCAGGAAGGGAAACGTGAATTAGAATTGAACCTTTCTGAGTTCATACGATTTAAATGTAGAGGGCTTAAAGATCTAAGCTCCCAACAAAAAGCTTTCCGAAGTGTGAACAAAATGTACAGAGTCGACCGTGCAAGCACAGTCAACTCTGTCACAGATGCAGAGTTTTCAGCGTCCCTCAAACACGAATAAAAGCCAAGGGCAGCCTGATTCCGCCACAGCTCAGTTTGCGTTTTGACACTGAGCGAGAAAGATCGTGCAGCGCTCAACATCCCGGCGCTGGACCTGTAGCGATGTGTCTCGCTCACTGACCAAAAGCCAAATAATAACATGTCACGGCAAACTCGTGCTCTGGGTTTATAAGGGTCCCCGAAGTGCTGAAAACTCTGCAACTGTGACAGAGTTGACTGTGCTTGCACCGGCGGTCGACTCTGTAAATTTTTTTCACACTTCGGAAAGCTTTTTGCTGGGAGCTTAGATCTTTAAGGTGGCAGTTTTGCTGCAGTATTAGAAACATTCGACGCATACTTCTACGCGTTTTTTTTTTGTTTTTTTTAAAATCAAACAGTGCGTGAATCAATGGGCGTCTGCGTTCTGCAAGCCGTTACAAGATTTTCCCCCCTCCCTCCCCTTGTCGTATGTCATCCTGCCTTCATTATGTCGAAGCGCTCTAACCTAGACACGGAAAACTGTTCGACTTGTTTTTTTGGTCGTTGTTGTTACTGTCATACGAGACAAAGCATACGTTCACATGACTGACTCACATCACCAGCTGTTTAATCTACAGGTGTGTCACCTGTACAGTTGAAATCCCTGAATCAGGGAACAGTTTCTGTAAAATGGATGTTTGATAGACTTTATATGGTATTTTGCTTGTTGGTTGTTGGTGGGGTTTTTTTTTGTGCGTCTGTGTCTGTGTCTGTGTTTGTGTGTGTTTTTAGTATTTGCTTTCTCTGAAACCTAATTTATTTATTTGCGTTTGTGAGGACATCTCGATTTTCCTTCAGTTTTATTTCCGCTGATGTTGAATATCCTTTTGTCAACACCTCTCTCTCTCTCTCTCTCTCGGGGAGCCGGGATGGCGGAATGGTAGAGCGTTGGACTTCTAATGCTCGGGTGGTGAGTTCGTATCCCGGCTGGGGCCAAATATTTGTGCTGGCTATATCATCGTTGCCCCGTCTTTGATATCACCCGTATGTAGTGGAAAAGGACGTTAAACACCCAAACACCCACCCACCCATCCACCCACCCCCCTCTCTCTCTCTCTCTCTCTCTCTATATATATATATATATAAAATAAGTAGATTCACTGGTTCTGAGGAGTTTATTTGTTATCTTTCAATGTGGATTTGACATTTCTATATTATATAAACTTTCATGTGTATGTGCTGTGCCAGCAAGACTTTCCAAATTTAGTATATATATTATAAGAATTTCAGGATCCGCAGACACACACACACACACGCGCGCGCGCGCGCGCGCACGCAAGAACGCACAGTGACGCAATCACACGCAAGAACGCAGGCGCGCACACACACACACACACACACACACACACACACACACACACACACACTTCGTCCTCCCACACAGCACCTGTGCCCTGGCCTATCCACCCTCCGCATTTCGTCTCGGCTTTCAGTTCACAGACAGCAGTAACTCGGCTTTTCCCTTTGTCCCACAGAAAACGAGTATCCACTCAGGACACGTTATAACCAAGGCGATCTGGCCCAGTAGTTATGGGCGTCCGTCTGCGGACCCTGAAGCCACAGGGTTAGAATCCCCTAGTGGGCAAGATTTTGGATGGAGGATTTTCCCTCCCCAAATCGAGTCAGAATTCACGTGCAGACTCGTTAATGATGTCTGCCTCGCCTGCATGAGGTCTTGTACACGCGGCTCATGTACATGTGAATATAAATTTCAAATGTGCGCTTTCCCATTCCATCTGGGAGTGGCCCGGAATGGAAAACAAGTACACAGCACCCAAGCAATAAACACATACGTGAATAAATGAATAGATAAATAAAAGCTCCAGGGGAGGGAGGAGATGGGGCCAGGGGGTGGGGGGGGGGGGGCAGGGGGGTCGGTGGTCCATCCCATCCGTGAGGGACGCGGAATGAAAAACAAGTACACAACATCCATCAAAATAATTAAATGAATAAAATGTTTGGCACTGACTCGCGCTTGCTCCAGAGGATAGAGGACGGATAGCCCGGGGGAGGGGGAGGGGGGGGAGGGGAGGAGAGGGAGGATCCCATCCCATCCCATCCGGGAGGGGCGCGGAATGGAACACAGGTACACAACATGCATGCAAATAAATAAATAAATAAATAAATAAAATGGGTGGCACTGACACAAGCTTGCTCCAGGGGAGGGAGGAAACGAGGCCTGGGGGAGGGGGAGGAGAGGTCAGGCAAGCCCAAAATTCCCTTTTAACAGAAAAAAGCAAGGCACAGTATGCTATATACCCATCAACCCAAAAGAAGGTAAAGGAAATGTAACCCAGAGGCCAGTCCCAGCTGAGATAAATGTAACTGTTCATTTGTATTTTCTTTTTCTTTTTTACTACTTTATTATCCCTTTCGGGAAGTCCGGGCTGCTTCCCTCTGGGGAAGCGCGTCGCTGCGGTGCAGCGCCACCCAATACCTATCCTATATATATATACATATATATATATATATTTTTTTTGTTTGTTTTGTTTTAACAAAACGCGATGTTAAGGAAACCACTCTCCACTTCAGAACTGTTACCGTAAACAAAGCCAAAGTGAGGTTGATGTAGGCTCTATATTTATACCTTTTTCTTGTAGTGAGATTTGTGTTTCAGGAAATGACTTTTCGCCCCGGGAAAGGTAACCGTAAGCAAGCCCAAATGAAGATCTGAAAACCTTTTCAAGTGGCAAGATTTGTGTTTCAGGAAACCACTCTTCCCTTCGCCCTTTTAAAATTGACGCCTGCGCGTGCCGTATTACGTGAAATACTCAGTCGTCGACGGCCTGTTTTTGGTTGGGTTTGTGTTTTTTTTTAGCCTCCAGCCTATAATTATTGCTTTTCTTAAAGATCCAAGCTCCCAACAAAATGCTTTCCGAAGCGTGAAAAAAAATTTACACAGTCGACCGTGCAAGCACAGTCAACTCTGTCACAGTTGCAGGGTTTTCAGCGTCCCTGAAACCCCCATAAAAGCCAAGTGCAGCCTGATTTCACAGCTGAGTTTGCGTTTTGACACTGAGCGAGAAAGATCGTGCAGCACTCAACATCCGCTAGACACAGTAGCGATGTGTTTCGCTCACTGACCAAACGCCAAATAATGTCACGGCAAACTCGTGCTCTGGTTTGAGTCTGACTGACCTCTCGTTAGCTCTTCTGCTCGGCTGGCCTGGCACGGGGTGACTGTAGCTGTTGTCATCTCTTCCGCTGTCAAGCCTATGAAAATAGGGGGCAGACTGTCACAGTGGGTGCCTGATGTGCTCTGGTAATCACTCTCATAGCCACGCACCAGTGACAGCATAACTGGCTTCACTCCCGACGATGAGAAAGCAATCTTTTCACAAAATGCTTGAAATTCACCATCGCTGGTCTCGTCTGGTCTGGTCCGACTGCTCGCCTTTGGCTTTGTCTGCCGTTCTCCATTCATACTGCTGTCCAGCAGTTTCTTTCTAGTTGCTGCCGAAGTGAAGTCTATCTCTTGTGAGCGGGCAGGTATGCTACCTCCTTAAAGTTCGGCATATTCCAGTATGCTGGCTTCTGGGTCACTGTTGTCGAGTCCCTGATGCGCACTGTGGCTTCCACGGTGAAGAGGAGGGCAGCAACATGGCTACAGGTCTCCCCCAGCCCAGCCTGACAGCGACAGTGTGCTGTTAAGATTTCGCCATCATGGCTTACGATGACCCAGGGCTGTTCTGGGGGGTCAGACAGTCGCTGTGAATGGTACACCTGCAAGAGAAAAATTTAGAATATATGTCACATTTTGATTTTTACAGTAAAAAAAAAAAATTAAATTATACTTTGTAGAAGGCACACCACAAACATGTACTTCTGCTGTTGACAGAAGTGACTGCACAATTTAAACAAGAGAACAATGGTAGTAATGTTACCACCCTGACTAAACTTGAGTTGTTCTGAATTCTGAAGAAAAAAAAAATGAAATGATGTACACACAAAGCATTGCTAATGACATACATGATCAAACTAATTGTCATTCAAGTCTGCACTACATAGTTGAGAAAGATAGTGAAGCTGACTTACTTTTCCTGTGACACACGTGTTGGCTGGGGTCGCTCCTTGGTGACTAGGATTCCGATTGCTCCAGGATAAAACGTCTTTGACCCAACCAGATGTTACCTGGTTATGCGCTCCAAGACTTTTGATGGCCTTGAACGCCTCCCTTGTGTAGGGGCTTTTCTTGAGCATCAGGTACTCAACAATGTCCTTATACCCAAGGGATGGAAGTCGGCCATCGTCCACTGACCAGGTGCTGACCGAATACGGGTCTACTCCACCACAAAGTTTTATCTTCTCCAAATATCTGGCTTTTACAGGGCCAGTTAGCTGATCGGCATACCGATCGCTTTCTTTGTGCCTCTTAGCTGGTGGTTTGGACATAGTGGCAGTGTAAGAAGTGAAGAGAAGTCAGAACTGAAGAGACCGTTACGGTTAGTGAGCGCTACGAAGAATGACCTCGGCCTAGGCCTACCACAATGGCGCCCTTCGCTGAATCAAGGGCGGTCACTCTAGTAGACAGAGAATTCCGGGGAATCCCCTCGCTACTGCAAACCCTCTATAAGGGTCCCCCGAAGTGCTGAAAACTCTGCATCTGTGACAGAGTTGCCTGGATTATGCACAGTCGAAGGAGTCGCAGTTTAAAAAAAAAAAAAAAAAAACCCGCAATGTTTGCGGCTTTTTGCTGAGATTGCAGGCCTTTGGTTTAAACAGTTTTATTTTGAACAAATAGAAAATGCACTATAACAATTTCCACAAGGCCGAGCACAACAAGTTAAAAACTTATAAATGTGCTCATTGCAGGCCTTTAAAGTCTCCATACGTAATACAGGCATACAACGGCGTGTGGAAATCTTTTCATCAAATGCGCTTCATCACTGCATCAGAATCAGACACTTGGGTCACAATATAGGATCTGAGACCATTTTGGTGATTCTGGCCGGCGTATAAGTTGTTGTAGAAGTGTACCGCGTACTGAGCAGACGACGTTATTTGGTTGCGGAGTGACGACCAACTAGACGGCGTTGACTGGTTGCCATTTTCATCAGCTTTTTTCGAGCTGAGTCCCAGTCTATTGAATAATGAACCGTAGGCTCAAGGAAAGTCGAATTTCTCTGATATTAGAAGTCACAAAGTCACGAGAACGGCCCTAATGGCCAAATGAAATATGTCTATCTGGGGTATCACAAGACATGAACAAGCATCCTCTATCAGACGAGCAGCGTGAGGCTGACGTCAAATATTTAGTTCACAGACAAAATCGGTAAGTATCATCACTGCCTCCGACATTTCACCAGGCCTCTGCATCTTCCAGATTTCATGTATAAATTAATTCAGTCGGGGGAGTCACAACACCAACAGAGAAATCACAAGACATGAACAAACATCTTCTGTCAGACGACTTGCACGAAGCTGACGCCAAATGTTTACTTCGCGGAATTAACGTCAGATATCTCTCTCTCTCTCTCTCTCTCTCTCTGTGTAGTTTAGCAAGGACAAGATCTAAAAAAGGCCTGCGCACCTAATCTTTCATCCTTGTAAAATGCGGTTTCGTTCGTTCGTTCTCTCTCTCTGTATGACCCACCGGCAATAATAACAAAATAGCACGAAATGGGGGAAACAACTTTATGGGATGGGGCCATTCCTCCTTGTTTTTTTGTCAAGTTGTTTTCTTCCTCTTGATTCAAATGCTCTGTGTGTGTGTGTGTGTGTGTGTGTGTGTGTGTGTGTGTGTGTGTGTGTGTGTGTGTGTGTGTGTGTTGCATATTTGTGGGTATGAGTGCGGGAGTACGCGCACTGAGTCACTTTTTGCGAATTTGTGCTATAGAAGTACAATTCATTATTATTGTTCATCTTGAAGTAGGCCTCTTTAAAGTCTGCCAGAGAGGGACGTGACATTTATACTTCGTTTTCTCTGTTGCGCTCATCAAGTCGGTCACACTACCGCAGCTAATACAATGACACCCGACCCCGAAACCCACATACAAGATCGTTCAAACTCTTCCCGGAAACGCGGAGAGAGATTTTCTTCTGGACAGCCAGACCGCCTAGTGGTTATGAGTTGAAATTGGAGCTTTATAGTTGATGAGTTTCCTGCTATTTTGTTTTTCTGAAAATTACGCAAGCAAACACAACGGCACACTGAGTTTAAGTCGGGCCGTTTCCTGGAAAGGTCAAGTTAAGTTTACCGCCAGGCTCCGCGGTTTCACAGACGCAGAAGCGAAGTACAGGGACACTCAAGTAGTTCAGCGTTGAGGACTGTTTCAGTGGCCGGTGTCATAAAGTTGTTTAACACCCATAGTACTTAGACCCCCCCCCCCCCCCATTAATTTTAATATGATTGGACCCCTCCATAGTTCATGGACTCCCCTTGTACTTGAATATTTTTCATCACTTCTGGCGTTATATATTGAGGCTATGTTTTTAACTCTGAAAAACAATCAACCAAAACACCTTTTCACAAAGCCGTTGCTCTCCCAACCCTGTTCAGGGTCCGTCGATAACTCTAGGCCCCTGCCCCCGTGCATACACAGACCCGCAGCATGCATGCATTTTTCGGGCAGCTTTGTGCTCTGCCACGAAAAATGCGTGCTTGTTGCGGCAACGGAGAAACTCATGCAGGCAATAATCTCGAAATAGGCTGAAAATGTACTGTGCTGGTGAATGCAACAGTTTTCACCGCTTCTAATAATAATAATAATAATAAAGGGTATTTGTGGCGCCCCATCTCGCAAGAACTCAGGGCGCGTACATAAACATAACATAAAAACAGCGTATATAACTTACAACACACACACACACACACACACACACACTGATTTTTTGCAGGTGGCATGCAGAGATGGAGGAGGGGTTGGTTCTACTGCATGGAGAAAAGATGTGTTTTAAGTTGAGATTTAAAGACTGCTAACGACTGAGCATGGCGGATGTGAGAGGGGAGGCCGTTCCAAACTACAGGACCAATGTATGAAAACGCACGCTGGCCCTGAAACTTTTTCCGGCGGATGGGAATACGGAGAAGACGGGTGTCAGAGGAAGAACGGAGGTTGCGGGATGGTGTGTAGAGCTGAATGAGAGCGGACAGATAGGGAGGAGCAGAACCTGAGATAATGTTGTAGCAGAGAGTGGCAAGTTTATGCTTCTGTGCACACTGTGAAATAACACGGGAACCTCAAAGTTGTTGGCAACTGTCCACTTTCCTTGTCACCGAGTAGTTTTGTTTTTTTCCTTCTTAGGTATCACTTAGCTCGGCTCGGTCTCGGTTAGCCCGACTTGGCCGTCGTCGCAGGGACGTATGAGTTATCGACGGACCCGGAAACAGGGTTGTTGCTCACCAAGTGAAATCACAGAATCTCCCAAGGGACAGAACTCTGGTCTGCTGCCAAGATCATTTTTGGTGATTTTAAAACAAGTAATGGACTACAATTTTGATTGTAATGGATAGAGTTCCACCCAAACCATCATGTGTCGTGTGCAAGTTACAGGAAAGTTACCAAAACTATAAATAATCCTGAGTATTCAACCTACCGGCAGAGTTCTTTGTTGGTGATGGTCTCAGGCCAGCGAATCCGAAGAAACAGTGTTTTCAGTCACTTCATTTGAATTCACTGTCATTTGAATATGAAAATTACACCAACCAGCCCCCGTAGTGTAGTGGTTAGCACTTCGGACCATGGACCGGGAGACCCGGGTTCGAGTCCCAGCCGAGGCAAGCGGGATTTTTCCTATCTAGGTCGGCTCTTACCCAGAGCGGGTGTGCTATGAGCCCAATGGGGAGGCTGTTGCCACCCAGCCGAGATTCACCCACTTCACGGGTGCGACTTTGGGGGTGCTTCCCTTGGTATGACACGTCTTATGATGTGGATGATTACACGGCCGGTACCGCAGGTGCCGTAGTTCCCGGGCCTGGTTGATGCCGGGATATTTATGACAGGAAGCGTGGAATGCGGCCCTGTCCCGCAGTCCCAAACCACACGGACCTCCAAGCATCATCTTACCATCATCCTCATCTCCATCCTCATGCATACTAAAAAAAATGCCCCAGCTTCCGAGCCCTCCGTGGATTCCACCCATAACCTGGGAGGGACACCACTGGAGCTGGCAAAGAGTTGGGGCAGCAACAACAAAAAAAAAAAATTACACCAAGTCGAAAAAATGCCCCCCCCCAACCCCCCCCCACCCCCCCCCCCCCAAAAAGTCCATGAATGAGATTCCGCGATTCTTGCCGAGGTTATAGACACATGTAGGATTTGAATTTTTTGAAAATTTCAATCGGAGTCTCCGGCGAGAACCTGCAACGACCAGGGCCAGATGAACGTTTTCTTTTTGTTGTTGTTGTTGTTTTGTTTTGGTTTTCGTATAGGGGTAGGGAAACACAATTTTTAATGGCTTGACTTGTCTCCAAGCGGGGCCGCTATTGCGCGGTGACTATTTGTCATTCAACCAGTCTCTCAAAACAGTGTAACAGAAAATGAGAAATACCCAAAGCCAAGAGACGCAGCCTACAGAATACTGTGCTGACAATCATTCAAACGTGTCCCAAGTCGTTCAGTTTTTTGTTTTTTTTTGTGTGTGTGTGTTAAATTCTACCCCCTGCCACAGCACATACAAGTGATCTTCCTTTTATTGTTACCGTCTTGTCTACACACGAATTCGCTTAGACCCCTGGGCAAATTTCTTACTCGAGCGAATAAACTTAGTCCATTTTACGACTATTTCAACCGTTGACAACTTCTGTGATTGTCATTCACTTGTAGCACAGCTAGCCAATCAGATCGAAGCTCGCTGGGGAAAAAAACACACAAAAAAACAGAACACGGAAGCCAGCCAAGGCCACCTTGATTGTAGAATTGTTCAACTTCTTGTACTTTTCTTTCTTCAGCCGAACCCTCTTGTTTCCAGCGGGTTTTTTTTTTCCGGCGGTGCAAATGTCAAGCAGCATTAAAGCGGGTGCATCCACTTTAACTCTTTGACGACGAAGCACAATTTCTAACACGCGATTTCCTATAGGAAATCGCGTGTTAGAAATTGTGCTTCGTCGTCAAAGAGTTAAAACTGCTATGATTCCTAACCGAAGTTTCAAAATTAATAATAATAATAATAATGGATATTTATATAGCGTTTATGCTCAGCGAGATCTGAGCGCTTACAAGGCTCTTTGACATCGCGAGCTTGGCCAGTGACCTACTTCCCTGCTGGCGCGCATGCAGCTGCTGGCCGTTTAGGATGACGCGAATCGGTTCGCGGCTCGGTGCCTACGGCTGTTGAGAGTGACGCGAGCCGGTTCGCGTCCCGATGCGTAAAGGCGAAAAATAAAATGGCATGAAAATAATGCCGGAGAGAACAATAAAAGGTATAACAATTGTGGCACACACACACACACACACACACACACACACACACACACACACACACACACACACACACACACCGAGTTCTGTCAGTCCCTCATTACTGCTGCTGGGTTGAGAACAAGTGAGTTTTGACTGCAGTTTCAAAGGTGGGGACCGAATCTACATGATTAATTTTTTTTTTATGCCTTATGGTTTTTGGAAAGGTGTTCCAAAGGGATGGTATGGAGTATATTCGTGTCTAATGAAAGAAATAAGCTTACGAATTGATAAACAGTTATATTTACAATGCCGTAAATCAGACTGGGACTGAAAACAGGAGTTTCGTCCCTTGATCATCACTCTTTCCTATAACGACTGCCGGAAACCGATTTTAAATTCGGACAACCCAAACCACAACCTTTCTGTGTCTCCAGTGTGGGAGAGTTTACCAGCTCAGTCATTTTTGTTGTTGTTGTTGTTGTTGTTGTTGTTGCTTTAATCGCTTTTTGCTCTTTAACAAAAGACCTTTGTACCACTAGAAAGATACCATACCATACCATACCATACCATACCATACCATACAACCACATACATGTGTAAGTTTCATCCCTTTCTGTGCCCTGATGACCACCTACCCCAAAATTGCCCACTGCAGGATGGTCCCAGACGATCCACAAGGCCAGAGCCAACACCCATGAGGGATAAACTCTATGGTGACCTGTAAGCCCTCCAGAGGACCGCTGCATACGTGAGGACAACTGGCGTCCCCATCTGAAGAAGTGATCTTCGAAGAAGAAGAAGAATCCCTTTCTATAACAGCTAAAATAAGAAAAGAAAAGAAAAAGTCTCGCTGGATCCAGTTGCTTTAACAGTCGAACGGCCAGGCACTTGAAGGGCAATACGGCTTCTTTCCCTGTCTCTTGGGCTGACATAATGATGTGTTTTATTAGCGCTTGCTCTTTAGGATCACGCTGGCGGATGGGTGGTTTTTTGTTTTTTGTTTTTTTTGGGGGGGTGGGGGGGGGGGGAGAGGAGGAGGGGGAATCTGATCGATGTGCGGCCCTTCACGATAAGAGCAATCCTTCACTTTTCGGGTGAGGATTTTTGAAACAATGAAAAAGTCACTAACACGCGTTATTTCCAAGCTTGCCAGCTTTCGTTTTGAAAAGTTTTTGTTTCTGAGTGCGCCTGTGCGTTGGAAATGCTGATTAGTGGAGCTGTTAATGCGATACACTGCTGTTTACGCTCTGCGCGAGCGGCCGAAATTTCAAATTCTCCTACTCACCCTTTGACCGTGCTGACAAGCTCAGTTCTTGTGGTAGTCGCGTCATTGTGTATATTCCTCTGCTGGCTCAGTTCCAGCCTTTGAAATGCTGTCACTGTGCAGGCGTCTAAGTGGTGTGATGCTAGACAACACCAAAATAGCTCAGGAAGATCTGTGAACTAAAAATCTTAAATTTGGGGCCTTTGCTAATTGTACAGGCAAGTATTTGAAGGGCATTGCAGAATCTTTTTCTCCGCCTGTGGCTGACATAATCATAATGATAATATGATGGGGTTTTGTTCCCGACTGCACTTCAGGATCATCTCGGTAGTTGTTGTTGTTGTCGTTGGTGTGTGTGTGTGTGTGTGTGTGTGTGTGTGTGTGTGTGTGTGTGTGTGTGTGTGTGTGTGTGTGTGTGTGTGTGTTGTTTTCTGTTTGGTTTTTTGTTTGTTTGTTTGATTGATTGAGAGAGAGAGACAGACAGACAGACAGACAGACACACAGACAGACAGACAGACAGACGAACAGAGCTCTTTTCAATGGAAAATCCCCCGCCATGTCACAGTTTCAAACGGCATCAATACTTCTTCGTGTTCACGTCGTGTGTAAATATCACAGATACCCAAAAGGGCGTGTGATACGGAAAACTGTTGACCAATCAATAGACAGCATAGATCGTCGCTCCACCAATGAGACGCCGTCTGGTCGATGCGCCGTGCTATATTCTTCACATTTAGATCGTAAATAGAAGTCTGTAGTTCTCCTTGCTTCCTGGTTCTTGATTCTGACTCATAGACTGGCATGACTTCATCGTCTGGGTTGAGAAGGTAGTGTTTCTCACTGGGCGAACGCCTGTCGTTTTCTTAGAACTGTCTGTGCTTTTTGTCAAGGACTTTTGAATGCTACCTTTTTTTTTCCGCGTGGGAGGGTTTCTTTCTCGATCTGCCACGTCCCCCCCCTCCCCCTCCCCCTCCCCTTTATAGGAAGGTGACGTGAGCTTGTCTATGTGAAACTTGTCCGCCATAGTCATGAAAAATACTCAAGGTCAAGGCCATTAAAGCTGTCTTTTTGAAAATTTTACATGTGCAATTTCTCCGAATCTACGAAAGCCATAGGCATCAAACGTTGCATGTTGATAGACATTGATAAGATCTTGACAAGCATACCTGTGTTTAATGACCTTGGGTCAAGGTCAAGGGAATACAAGCTGTTTTGAGGAAACCTTAACACTGGCATTTTCTTAGAAAGAACAAACAGCAGAGGTACCAAACATGGCATGATATTAGACAGCAACGAGACAGCTATGCAGACATACCCTTTTAAATGACCTTGACTCAAGGTCAAGGTCATTAAAGCTGTCTGTTGTGGATTTTAACATACCGTCGCAGAAACCACCACTACTAGAGGCGTCGAACTTGACATAATGATAGACATTGATAAGATCTTCACTTACAGATCTCATTTGAATGACCTTGACCCAAAGTCAAGCCCATATAAGCTGTTTTTGCGAAAAATTTGTTTTGTCAGCAACTAAGAGCACCATAGAAACCTTACTTGACATGATGATGGATGGTGATAAGAGCTTTACAAACGTACTTTTTTGAATGACCTTGACCCATCCCACAAGTGAGCCAAAGAGGTGTCTGCCTTTCTAGTTTTCTATCGAATTACTCATCCCAGTAGCTTCTTACCACCCAACATGTTTTTTGTCGCCTCCTTTGTTTCTGTACTCCCCGGGTCCTCAATATCCGGTTAATAAGTATGCATTACATGTCTTCCCTTTTCCGCACACCTGGTGTTGCACTTTCCGCCTACCGGATCTGTGAACCACATGCCCCTACATGAAGAGGCGTTTTGCGTTATTTTACCGGTAGATGGCGCCCTGTCTATACAATCATGTGGAAATACTGCGGAATTGACAAAATTCTCTCCCCCCCTTGCCACCCCCCCCCCCCACCTCCCCATACATGTACCATATTTGCGGGCAACGTCAGTGTTTTATTCTTTGGGTTTTTTTTCCTTCATGTTATCTCTGTGTGTGTGTGTGTGTGTGTGTGTGTGTGTGTGTGTGTGTGTGTGTGTGTGTGTGTGTGTGTGTGTGTGTGTGTGAGTGTGTGTGTTTAAGTGCATACACTGATGCTAATGATTTTACATTTCTTCCAGCAAGTTTTGTGAGGGAATCCATATGGTAAATCTTCACATATATTTGTTTAATTTTGAATTCACTTATGTATAATTATTATGCATACATGTGACTCCATCTGTACTTGTTGAAAATGCGAAAAAGAGAACAAAACAAAAAACAAAACAAAAAAGGACACGCAGGAGACGCCGCACCCTCACGGCAATTTATCGAACTCCCGGTTACAAAAAAGCACAGACAACAAACAGCAATCACAACTCGGTAAAAAAAATAAAGAAAAATACTAAGCGCACATACAGCAAATATTGCAGCTTACCAAGCGACAGCGGAAAGAAATATGTTGACAAATCATCGATTTTGTTCACAAGGTAGAATCTGACCAACCGGTTTGTCTAGACCTGTAGGCTTGTTACGTCCGCATAGGATGGCGCACACAGGGTGTAGTCAAAATGGGCCCGTGTTTTTCCCGTGTTGCTCCGCTTCAAAAATAGCACCGCCAAGGCAGCGTGTGTTATCAAACGTTAGCACCCAGTGTTTCCATTTTTCAAATTTGAGTAGCACCGAGTGTTTGGTTTAAACTTTTTTTTATTTTTTATTCAATGATAAATTATTCGATAAATCGGGAGTTCGATAAAGATATCAACTTACCTTTATACCATCAACTGTCAGCATCCTCAATTCTAAATAGAAAATCCTAGGGTGCTATGCCCATGGCTGTTAGCTGATCAGGTTGGTGCGTGAGTGCGTGCGTGCGTGTGTGTGGGGGGGGGGGGAGGGAGGGGTGCGTGCGTGGTTTTAAAAAAAAAAAATTTTAAGCTTAGATGTGATGGTACTGATGTGATATTTAAGGAATATTTTAATAATAATAATAATTATTATTATATTTAAGGAATATTTTAAGGTGGGAATTAATGTGTTATATCTAATTTTACACTCTTGTATGGTTTGCTTATTGATTATTTTGTTTGAGTGTTTTTAATGTACTGTCTGTCTGTTCTTCTATGATCACCACAACCTAATTTCCCCTAGGGGGATAATAAAGATTTATTGAATTGAATTGAATTGAAGCCGGATCGCCGTCAAGCAGGAAACAGTATTACGCTGAAAAGAGCACAAGTGTTTCCAACAGACTTCCGTCTGTCTGTGAGAAAGGTTACCAGACACCGACTTTGACCAATGGAGCGGACCAGAACAGACACTTTGTACCAGACAAATCTTGGCCGGTGTTTTTTGACACCTTCTTCGCCGTAAAACATAATCCCTGAGACCGAAGGCTCCCGGGATAGTCTTCTTACTAAGTTTGGCCAGTCATATGTGTGCGATACTGTTTATACATCCGGCCAAGTTTTGTCTGATACGAACTGTCTGTGCAGGTCAGCCCCATCTTTAAGTAAGGCGTTACCACGGGCATATCTGAGTTGTCTTTTGTTTATATATAGTACAGCCAGTAAAGAAAAGACAACCCAGCTGTGCCTGTGAGCGTTACTGCGCTACACGGACGTGTGCAAGCTCAGTTTTGAAACATGTCTGGCTTTGGCTATAGACCACTAACAGCTTCCGGGGCATGTAGTAAGGACTACGCTAAAATAATATAGTACAAAATTTTTGCCCCTTTTCAAATTTGTGTGCAGAGTTTTTTAAAAAAAAAATGGCAGTCTAGAGCTTCTTATTTTTGGCTTTGTAAATAAGTTTCATGCCAGGTAATAGTAAAATTAGGGGAAAATGGGCCTGGCTTGTGGACTATTTGTATTCATGCGCGACTGGCACAAGAGCCAGCAGACAACAGAGGAATGAAGGGGTATGTGGTCGCTGCTAACATTGCCCCCCAAAAAAACCCGGAATATTGGAATTTGTTGAAATTTACTCTACATATGAGTCTTTGGCCACTGGATTTTTTGTGATTTTTGTTGTTGTTGAATTTTAAAGTATTTCTAGGGTGTCATACGCAACGTTATGTTTTATTAGGAATATATAGCGTTTTCCTCGAAATTTGCATCTGTGTCCTGTACCCTTTGCTTGAGAGCAAGCACGGTCGAAACTTTTGAAGAGGAGCAGCACCCGTAGCACTCAAGTCCATCTTCACTACACCCCGTGAGACTTGTTATGTCCGCATGGGACGGTGCGAGCTAAATTGACGTGCGGCGAATCATGCAGACAGTAATTTCGCCGAGTGCAACGTTCGATTTTACGCAGCAGATGTTCAGACTGGCGTCCTGTTGAAAATGATGCAACCGCAGAAATTTCACCAGAAAATGAGAAAAATACCAGCGCACCTCTCTATAGAATTTGAATGTCCTGGGGGTGCAGTGTATCCTGGGGTCACTGGGCACACGACGTGCATTGCTCAAGTTTAAATCCTAGTTCCATCTCGTATCGCGCAGATACGGGAAATGCCAGTATGGTTTGTTGTTGTCGTTTTAGTTGGTGTTTTTTTCTTTCTTTCTTTCTTTCCTTTCTTTCTTTTGTTTCCTTTCTTTCATTCTTTCTCTCTTTCCTTCCTTCTTTCTTCCCTTCTTTCTTTCTTTCCTTCCTTCCTTCCTTCTTTCTTTCATTCTTTCTGTCTTCCTTTCTTTCTTTCTTTCTTTCTTTCTTTCCTTTCTTTCTTTTGTTTCCTTTCTTTCATTCTTTCTCTCTTTCCTTCCTTCTTTCTTCCCTTCTTTCTTTCCTTCCTTCCTTCTTTCTTTCATTCTTTCTGTCTTCCTTTCTTTCTTTCTTTCTTCCTTTCCTTCCTTCTTTCTTTCTTGTTTTAGCGGGATGGGGGTGGGGGTGGGAGGGGGTTATTTTTTTGTGTGCTTGATTTCATTAATTCTTTCTTTCCTTCTTTATTTCTTGTTTTAGGGGGATGGGGGTGGGGGTGGGAGGGGTTTATGTTTTTGCTTGTTTTTCATTAATCTTGTGCATGCACGCATGCATACATATCAAGAGTCCACGAAAAGTATCCCATTGATCCCATGCATGCAGGAAGAAAAAAATGGGTGTCACTGTACAAATGACGACACAAATGGAAGCTGGCTATGGAATTTACTGTGTAATTTGTCAAGAACAAACGGACAAACCGCATGAGAAAACGCACGCACGCACGCACGCACGCACGCACGCTCGCACGCACACACACACACACACGCACGCACGCACGCACGCACGCACGCACGCACGCACACACACACACACACACACACACACACACACACACACACTCCCCACCCCAAAAAGAAAGAAAGAAAGATAGAAATAAAGAAAGTGAAAAAAAAAGAAGGAATGAAGAAGAAAAAACAACCACCAACTAAAACGACAACATACACACACACACACACACACACACACACACACACACACACACACACACACACACACACACACACACACACACACACACACACACACACACACACCTCGTTCGAGACAGCGAACAAGAAAAAACCCACCACGCGTAATATATTACGCAACTCTCGTTAAACACAAGGACACATGATTACACCTGCTGCGAAAAGGAAACGACGGAGGAAAATAATCACTGGCCGAGCAAACGTACGAGAGAAAATGATTGGATCTCGCCATGACCCAATTAACATTTCCGCCAAGCGATAATTAATCTCACCTTCACCTGCGGTCCACAATGTCATTACGTGTCCGAAGGACGCTTTATCCTGGAAAATTAATCGAACAAAATGTTTAATGACTTGCTGAGCTTTTTTATTACCCAGCACCTTATCAAGAAACTGGAAGCAATCAGGAAACGTTGCAACTGAATTTGATACGGCCGCACTGCTAGTGAAAGTGAATTTTTAAACGTTTTATAATTATGCCATGTTTGCTAGATTTCACAGAAGCCAGTTTACCTTTTTGGGAATCGGCAACAGGGTTTCTAGGACAAGGCAGAGAAGTCATTTTGGAAGGGTGGTTTGCACAGAAGTCTGCCATCGGATGTAAGAAGTCGTGAGTGTCATGCTGCATTATCGGGGCACACAGTGCAGCAGTACCAGCGGTGGGTTTATAAAAACCGTATGCAACCTAAACTTGTGTATTACTCGAGGCAACGACGACGACGACGACGATGATGATGATGATGATGACGGCGACGATGGCGATGACGACGACGACGACGATGATGACGCTGATGATGATGACGGCGACGACGGTAATGACGACAACTAAGACGACGACGACGACGGCGACGATGACGACGACGACGACGACGATAGCATACAGTGCTCCACAAACTGGCTGTGCGGACATTCAAACCAGACAGACAAAGGACTGCACACCCACCCCTCCCCGCCTTCCAGTGGGATTCGAACCCACGACTCAAGCATTGACATCCAGCGTTCTACCAGCTTGGCTATCCCCGGCTGGAATGGACGGAAGCTGGGTGCATGGGGTGAACATGGGGAAAAGGGGGGAGGGACGGGGGGGGGGGGTGCAGGCTGGTTGGTTGAGAGTTTAACACCAGAGAGAGAGAGAGAGAGGATTAGAAGTCCAACGCTTTACCATTCGGCCACCCCGGCTCCCCGTAGCCAGAGAGAGAGAGAGAGAGAGAGAGACAGACAGACAGACAGACAGACAGACAGACAGCAAACAAAACTTGAACACGAACTCTCGACAATGGTTAAATCAACCTACTTGTTCTTTCTTCCTGTGGCAATCAAACCACGATGCATTCAATTTTTTTTAGGTTTAATGAGGGCGGGATGACATCACCCATTTTTAAAGGCACCATTTCTAAAACTTCGAAGGCTTTTTACAGAGAACATTCGGTTTAGGAAAAGTTGCGTTTGTGGCTGAGCCTGTGCGCTGGAAATGGTCACATCTTTGAGACATAAGAGCTCCAATGCAACATATTGACGTTTGATGGCAGTGCCAAGAAAGAAACCTCAGGCATAAGGACACAAACTGACCTTGGGGACATGTTTGCTGTTTATTTGAAGTTCCCTCTTTGGCGAGTGTGCCAGTCTGTCGTGAATTTTTTTTTGTCATGAAAAAGCGCGATTTTCGTGATTTTTGTGTTATATAGATCAAGGTGCATGCCAGGCGGTCGCAAAAAAGAGGCAAGCGGCCAGTGAAGCCGGGACTGTTTGCACAGAGGTCGGACACAAGCGAGGCAAGCGCATTACAGTGAACCGGCTCTCTGGCTTACAGAAAAAGTAGACGACCGTTCATTACTCCAATGAGGCCTGAGCGGAAAGGAGACATTCAGCTTTTTTGAAAACTCATGTCGGGTGCGTACCTTTGAATGGCCTGTGCATGATAATTTTTGTTTGTAGATTAAAGCGGGGAGCCCGGGTGGTCGAATGGTAGAACGCTGGACTTCTAATGCTCGGGTCGTGAGTTTTCGATCCCGGCTGGGGCCAAATATTTGTGCTGGCTTTTTCATCAATGCCCCGTCTTTGATATCACCCTATGTGGTGGAAAAGGACGTTAAACCCCCAAACACCCACCCACCCACCCTTGTAGATTAAAGCATTTTTAGGGGTGACGGTGATACCTGAGGGTAATAGAGAATATAAAGGCATTTTGAGACGTCGTGCATTAATGTGTTGTTTGGCCTGCAACAGGTGTCTAAGGGTCGTGATAACCCGACGCCACCAAAACAGGCCAGACTGAACGATCGGTGAGCCTTCAAGTCTTACAACCTGGGCCTTTAAAGTATATCGAGGGCGTGATGACATCACCCATCTAAAAAAAAAAAAAAAAAATCATTCCTGTGTCACTTGCACAGGTTTCCATGACCTACGCTGCCTGAGTCAGTGCAACCAATTGATCTTTTGCACTTTTTTGTGTTTGTGTGTGCCTTGACGCTTCGGGCGAAATACTGGGCTGGCTGCCAGCTGCAGCTGCACATGTGCAGCATGCGAAAGGAAATGTTCTCAGTTACACTAGGGAGGATCGTCTAACAACATTAATTAATCCAATGCCACTTACAAGGCCCGTGTTCAACATCTGCAGCCTCACGTATTGTGTGACCATTAACATATAGAGAGCGTATGCATGTCATCGTGATTTGTATCCTTTGTGTGTGTGTGTGTGTGTGTGTGTGTGTGCGTGCGTGCGTGCGTGCGTGCATGTGTGCGTGTGCGTGCGTGCGTGCGTGCGTGCGTGCGTGCGTGCGTGCGTGCGTGCGTGCGTGCGTGCGTGCGTTTGTGTGTGTGTGTGTGTGTGTGTGTGTGTGTGTGCTCTTTGTGTTGTGTTGGTCCTCTCTCTCCTGTATGTTTGTAGGAGGGACGGGGTGTGTGTGTGTGTGGGGGGGGGGGGGGGTTGAGGGTGGTGGTGGGGGGGGGGGGGTAATGCGTGCGCAAATGTATGATTGAAAGACATAAGAGCAACTAGAAATAACAAACAACAACAAAATAAAACCACTTATAATAATAATAATAATAATAATAATAATAATAATAATAATAATAATTGCTTTTATGTAGTTTATAATTATGTAGCGATGTTTAAGGGATGCTAGTGTGTTTTAAAGAGATGTTTGTGTGTTTTTAAGAGATGTTGGTACGTTTTTAAGAGATGTTTGTATGTTTTTAAAAGATGCTAGTACGTTTTTAAGAGATGTTAGTACGTTTTTAAGAGATGTTAGTACGTTTTTAAGAGATGTACATGTATCAATGTACGTTCTTGAAAGATGTATCAATATATATTGTTGTTTTTCGGTTTGTTTGTTGTTATTCGTTGTTTGTTTGTTTGTTTTTGGCAAAATAAAAAGAGTAAAAAAAATAAAAAATAAAAACTAAACAGTAACAACGACAAACACAATACCCTAGCGGGCTCTGCTTACAAGACGATTTTTTTAACTTGAGTCCGGCGGTAACTGTCGATGTCCTTCATTGTCACTTTCTTTCATACGCGAGAAGTTGAATGTGCTGCTCACTCACCAGTGAGGCAGTACTGGTTCACTGGCCACCCAATCTGTTTCTCCCCCTACGTTTGCTCGGCCAATCATTATTTTGCTCCGGCGTTTCCTTCTCATAGCATGTTTACATTCCATGCAAGTGCCCTTACGTTTGACAAGAGTTACATAATGCATCATGCGTAGTTGTCTTTTCTTGTTTGCTGTCGTGTGGGCGTGTGCGGCTTGGGGAAGGGGGGGGAGGTGGAGTGGGGGGGGGGGGATGTGTGTGTGTGTGTGTGTGTGTGTGTGTGTGTGTGTGTGTGTGTGTGTGTGTGTGTGTGTGTGTGTGAAGGGGGGGGGGGGAGTTGTACAGGTGATGGGATAATTATCAAAGGCATGCCTGTTTAACCAGTCAGTCTTTTAGGCGTTGCATGGATATCATTCATACTTCTACTTTGCCGAATCACTTTTATGATTTATGCGCGTTCATATTTATTTACAGTCACGGTATTTCACCATGAATGAAATCATAATCTTAACTTATCATTACAAAATCACCAGAACTAAACAGCTGCTCCGACGATGTTGACGATGGCAGTCGTCATAGAGAGGGAAAAAGAGCTCTAACTACCTGATATCTTTCGTCGCCTGGAAAAAAAAAGGGACTAAGTGGCAGTCAGATCCATAGCGGTTAGGTCTTTTTTTAAGATGATGGGGAGAGCTGGGATATCCAAATGGTACAGACTGAACTTTCAGTCCTCGGGTTGTGAGTTCGAATCTCAGCTGAGGCCAAATATTTGTGATGGCCTTCTTGTTGTTGCCCGGTCTTCGGTATCACCCACACGTGATGGAAAAGGACGTTACACTCTCAAACACCCACCCACCTCCCCGCCAGATGGTGGTAGTTATGACCCTTTGTTAGGATTACGCAAAGCTTTGGAGCACGGTCCCTACCGCGCGTGCATTTGCACGCTATAGGACACTGATAGCTTCCGGGTCATTTAGTAAGAACTCCGCTAAATATAGTACACAATAGTAAAAAATGGCAATCTGGGGATTTTTGTTGGCTTTGAAAATAAGTTTCATGCCGGGTAGTAGTAAAATTAGGGAAAAATGAGCCTGGCTTGTGGACTATTTGTATTCATGCGCGGCTGGCCGCACAAGAGCCAGCAGACGACAGAGGAATGAGCGGATAATAATTATGTGGTCGCTGCTAACATTGTCAAAAAACGGAAAACTGGACTTTGTTGGAATTTACTGTACACATGAGTCTTTGGCTGCCAAATTTTTGTGATTTTTCTGGTGAATGTTAAAGCGTTTCTAGGGTGTCATATGCAACGTTATGTTTAAGAGGAATATATAGCGTTTTCCTCAAAATTTACATCTGTGTTCTGTAGCCTCACTACAGATAAGTGCATCGCTCTCCTCTGTCTAAGGTTGTTTCTTATCCAGCGTAAGCAGTTTATAGGGCAGCTGAACCTTTGGAAATGGAGAGCTAAAAAAAAAAAAAAAAAAACACGCTACAGGGACAACTGTCCGCTTTCGATGAAACTGACATGGCCGTCAATCTTGCACACATGGTGCGTTGAACCCCAGCAGAGTGCGTGCAATGTTGCAAAACGTTTCCTCCTCTGTGTTGTTCAGTTGTCTGCGACTGAGTGAAAAGACTGATCGGAGGGAAGGTGGAGTGGTTTGGGGGTGGGTGGGTGCAGTGCAATGTCCTTGGTTTGGAGCGAGTGCCCCAGTTTCAGCGAAGACGTCGTATTTCATGGCTTCCTTTCAACGGCGAAACTGACACGGTGGCAATCAAACCACATTGATCTCTTCAGGGTTGTGCGGGTCGGGACACGGGGACAGTGGCAGGGGGTGGGGGCGGGTGGGGGGGGGGGGTAAAGGGGGAAGGGGAGGCGGGAGATTGCGGAGAAGGAGCAGGGCGAGGTGGGACGGGGTGCTGTGGGGGGTGGGGTGGGGGGTGCAAAGCGGGAAGGGTGGTGGTAGTAGTATTTCAAGTATGCGGAAATGGAATGTGATTTAGATCTCTCTCTCTCTCTCTCTTTACAGTAGCATTAGCTCATACAGTGTAGCAACGGCAAGTTTTAAAATTAGTAGATGCCTGTAACTTCTACCGTTGTAAAATAAAGGCGCTCTCTCTCTCTCTCTCTCTCTCTCTCTCTCTCTCTGTGCGCGCGCGATTTCCTTTTCTTAGGTAATTTTGGTCTCCTTCTCTTCTTAGTCTTTTTTTTTTTTAATTTTCTTTTTTATGGTAGTGTAGCAACGGCAAGTTTGAAAATGGTCTTTGTATGCCTATGACTTCTTCCGTTGTAAAATAAAGGATCTCTCTCTCTCTCTCTCTCTCTCTCTCTCTCGGGCTACGGGGAGCCGGGGTGGCCGAATGGTAAAGCGTTGGACTTCTAATGCTCGCGTGGTGAGTTCGTATCCCGGCTGGGGCCAAATATTTGTGTTGGCTTTTTCATCGTTGCCTCGTCTTTGATGTCACCCGTATGTGGTGGAAAAGGACGTTAAACACCCAAACACCCACCCCACCCACCCTCTCTCGGCGGGCTACGCGAACAACTGTGTCAATATCAATATCGTTGAAAACCCGTTTCATTGATTCTCGACCGAAGCGGTAGATTCCTGGATGGTTGATGGGTTGGCTGGTAAAGGGTTGTTAACACATTTCGTACCGCGCACGAGTACTGATCCACGTTTAATAATATTAATAATAATAATAAAGGGTATTTGTGGCGCCCCATCTCACAAGAGCTCAGGGCGCGTACATAAACTACACATAACATAAAACAACGTATATAACGTACAACACACACACACACACACACACACACACACACGCACACACACACACACACACACACAGATTTTTTGCAGGTGGCATGCAGAGATAGAGAGCGGGGAGGGGAGGGGCATGGGGGGGGGGGGTGCTACTGCATGGAGAAAAGATGTGTTTTAAGGTGAGGCTTAAAGACTGCTAACGACTGAGCATGACGGATGTGAGACGTTTTTGACTCATTTTCGGCTTTCGTGGATAGGAAAATCAGGCAAGATGTACGGTTCCCCGATGGCTCTTACTGTAGCAAAATACGAGTATAATCAAAGTGCAACACTCCCTACAAGCCATTTGCAAGTTTGCTCGCTGAAAATCCAACGTCCATCTTTCCACTGCAAGAGGAGTAGGTTGTCTCGCCTGTGGCGTGGAAAATAGAGCTTACATGATTAGTTCTCGTGGTTTGCGGCGAAAGATTAACCCCGAGATGGTTCGATTGTTTGTGTAGCTACCTCGCCTAGGAAGCTCGGTAGCTACACAAACAATCAAACCATCTCGGGGTTAATCTTTCGCCGAAAACCACGAGAACTAATCACGTAAGCTTTTTATACCACGAGCATTTTATTTTCTCTTGGAAAGTCCAGTTTAGTGATCCAAGTGCTCATTTTTGACAAACCTTTTTTACAGAGACCATTCCCACCGACACCGCGAAAAGAAGTAGTTGCATTCAAAACCACTGCGTGTTGTCTTGTTTTACGAGTTTGACGAACAACATTAAATGCTAATATGACACCGTTGAAACAAACTGCCAACACAGTAAACTCAACCAAGAAAGAATAATTTCAAAGTTTACTATCTGCGAGGCCATATTCTTGCGCTAAATTCGCGTGTCGGTGTGGAACTGGCTGCAAGCGTCAGCCTCCGTTGCTAAGGGGACAAAAAGTGTACGCGTGGGCAGATTCAAACACATTCGACATGTATTGCAGCGATGTGTCGATCATGAAAGCGTCGAGTTTCTTTTGGTTCACATTCTGAAGGCCATAACTTCGAATTTGCATCACGGTAGGCAGAAAACAGTAATTCGTCTGCTCATATGTTGCCTTTTTGTCTGCTCGTGTGTCGTGCGTGTGCTCGACTCGTCTCCTTACCGGCGTTTTGTGGCGATGTTGGTGGCTATCTGTCTTGTTAACACGTTTCCGGGTAGCGGTTGGCTTATTGTTTCGCTGTTCTCTGCATTGTCTTTCCGAATGCAGTCAACATCACCTCATTTTTATCCATTTTCAGCGGTTTTAGCAGAAGGTCAGAAATCTCCATTGCAAGGCCACTGACCGATGACGTAACTGTGGTGTGTTTTTGTGAACTCGTAAACCACCGAGTGAGTTATGGAAAGTCATAACTCACACTTTCGCTCTCTGTTTCCTTACTGTTTTCGGACGTAAAGCACTCGAAGTTAACTCACTGAAAATTTCTACTGGCGAGTGGCGTAAACAGAAATATTGTCTTATGTACCAGGGTAAATAGCATGATAGTTGAGGTCTGCAGATACGGGTTGGTGAGTGTTTGAGGGTTTAACTTCGTTTCCACCACATACGGCTGACATCTAAGACGGGGCAACGAGAGATAGGCCAGCACAAATATTTGGCCCCAGCCGGGATTCGAACTCACCTCCTTAGGGTTGAAAGACCAACGCCGCTCAACCGCTCAGCTCGGCTCCCCCGTTTGCAGAAAAAAAGTAGCTTTTAGCAAGAGCAGGCTTTCACGGCTTCGTCCTCCAGCATTGCGACGCCTTGGGCGTCTCACTCAGAAGAGATAGATATGTGCGCTCAGGAACAGCCTGCAATGACAAGCAGTGAGAAAAACAAAACAGCATCAAGATATAGCCCGTGGTACGGTGAGTGGGCATTGTAAAATAAGGTGGTGTCTCGTTATTAATACACCCATCAAGACAACTTGTTTTGCCCAAGCCCCGGTCAGTAGAACAGGAACTTGCAAACGAGTACACGCGCACCCTTCAAAGCCTGTTGTTGCCTGCACATTCTGTCGTCACGGTTCGCTGATTTTGGTCAACAGGACTCCGCGTGACGGTTGACAGGGCAAGTCTCATGCATAAGAGGCCAAGGACTTGCTATCTGCGTCATAGCTGTGGCTCCTGCTGAAAAGCTGTCATCCGTATTCTCTCTCTCTCTCTCTCTCTCTCTCTCTCTCTCTCTCTCTCTCGTGTACGTGTGCGTGTGTGTGTGTGTGTGTGTGTGTGTGTGTGTGTGTGTGTGTGTGTGTGTGTGTGAGAGAGAGAGAGAGAGAGAACAGAATTTTTAATGTGGTATAGGTGATGTGAGAGAGAGAGAGAGAGAGATGACAATGCTGCTGCTGCTGCTGCTGCTGATGATGATGATGATGATGATGATGAAATGATGATGAAAGTTTATTTATCAACGGTAAAAGTTTTGACAGAAATTCGCCAGTCTGCGGACTTGCCTTTGCTAAAGCTACAGAGACTATTTACTGACATGAAATAAACTGTATATTTTAAGACACTCTTTCCTCGTTGGGAATCGGTCCAAAGTTTCTGTAAAGTCGCATTGAAAGTAAGGTATTTTTGTAAAATTTTTATCCCATTACCCCCCCCCCCCCCCCCAAAAAAAAAAAAAAAAAAGATAAATAAAATTAATAACAAAAAATAAATACAAAATAGATGAGTAAATACAGGATTTAAAAAAATGCGGAAACTAAAAACAATGAAATTTAGAATGAGCACCGAAAAAAAGAAAGAAAAAAAAAGCACCTGACAACGTTGTCTTATTACACGTGTTTAAGCCATAAAGTACGGAAAACGGAAACGTGCCTTTAAAGTGTACTCCACTTTTTAAAATAGTTTTTTTTTAATGAAACATTTGTTTTAAAAGAGCGGTCCGGATATGCACAAGTGTCGCGTGCATTGTTATTGCAAGGTCATGTCCAGAGTGAATCAGCTTTTCTCGCCTTGACTGAATCATCACACAGACCGTGTGTTGCTTGTCAAAAATTAATTAGGATCGTGCGCAGCGTAACAAACAGCCGTGGACGCCGCATATTCAGGTCAACGGCGAGCCCGAAGAATTTACCTCAGCCTTGAGGTAGCCTTCGTACTGTCAGTGTCTTATCAGTGCTGTGCGCTAAAGACCACGTGACTTTTCGGGCTCGCCGCAGACCTGTATGCATGACTTATGACACACGTGAATAGATACGGTACAGTCATCGGCTGTAGATCAGGAACGATAAAATGAAACTTGTATTGAAAGTATTGCTAAAAGGAAACGTTTTCTCGACTCCTGGTTGGCTGGTTTGGCTTTTAGGTGGTGTAGTTTGTTTAAACGGTGTTGTTTTTTTTTTAATTCTGTTTTTGTCATACATTATAGTTACAAGAATATTACAATACAGCACATAACTATACAAAACAAGACAGTGGTAAGTGTGCACTCCATGATTAACACAATAAAGTTACAATATACAGGCCTGGATACTATCTATTGCACTACTAGTACTGTGTTATTTAGCACGAACGAGAGAGAGCCGCATATGATTGAGCACACACACACACACACACACACACACACACACACACACACACACACACACACACACACACACACACACACACACACACACACACACACACACACACACACATTCTACAGCCTTTGCGGAGGAGTTTTCAATAGCAAGGTTAGTTTGAATCTATACACGACCACAGCTACATACATGTATAGATAGGCCGTTTACATAAACACACATACCTGTATACACATATAAGCATTATGCACTAGTCACACAGAAAAACGGTCTAATCTTATCTTTGCTAACCTGACTTATGTTTAGGAACAGTTTCGCTCATAAGTGCGCCTGTACGCTCGAAATCCTCTATCTTGATGATTAGTACAGCTCTTAATGCGATACAATGTTGTTGACACTTTGCGCGAGCGGTCGAACATTCAAAACCTACGATTGTTGTTACATACCGGGGGAGCCGGGGTGGCCGAATGGTAGAGCGTTGGACTTCTAATGCTCGGGTCGTGAGTTCGTATCCCGGCTGGGGCCAAATATTTGTGCTGGCTTTTTCATCGTTGCCCCGTCTTTGATATCATCCTTACGTGGTGAAAAAGGACGTTAAACCCTCCAAACACCCACCCTCCTACCCTGTTACACTACTGGCGAGCTCCATGTGGTCGCCGCGTCATCGAGTACCTTTCTATTGGCTCAGTGCCAGCATTACAGACGCTGTCACTGACAAGGCGTCTAAGTGGCGTGATGATAGTGAACACAGCTCAGAACAAGCACAAAAATGGAGCCCCATTATATGTTGTTCATCTTGTTTTGACCTATTTTTAGAGATGTAGATATTGCAGGTCACTTATGGTCAGTTTTGTGTGCGGCGTAGTTGGTGTATTTATTTATTTATTTTGTTGTATTTTTAGAGACATAGGCGAAAGGTGTGTGTGTGTGTGTGTGTGTGTGTGTGTGTGTGTGTGTGTGTGTGTGTGTGTGTGTGTGTGTGTTTGTGTGTTTGTTTTTGTGTGTGTGTGTGTGTGTGTGTGTGTGTGTGTGTTTGTGTGTGTGTGTGTGTGTGTGTGTGTGTGTGTGTGTGTGTGTGTGTGTGTGTGTGTTTGTGTGTGTGTGTGTGTGTGTGTGTGTGTGTGTGTTTGTGTGTGTGTGTGTGTGTGTGTGTGTGCGTGCGTGTGTGTGTGTGTGTGTGCGTGCGTGTGTGTGTGTGTGTGTGTGTGTGTGTGTGTGTGTGTGTGTGTGCGTGCGTGCGTGTGTGTGTGTGTGTGTGTGTGTGTGTGTGTGTGTGTGTGTGTGTGTGTGTGTGTGTGTGTGTGTGTGTGTGTGTGTGTGAATGATCCGATTGCAGGACATAAATAATAAATGACAGTTTTGGGTTGTTGCTTTTTTTTTTTTTTTTTTTGTTAATATGAAATTGTTTTTCAGTTACGATGGCATATGCCCTATGACTCATGCTGTAAATTACACATTTATCCCTCTCTTTGCCTTTTTATGTTTGATGTCTATTTCACACACTGTATGACCATATCAAGCTTCCTTAACGACCGACATTTGATCTTATCCTCCGACGAGAAGCAAGCAGTTGTATATCATTTGTGCTCTACAAATATCTCCCGGCTGAACATGTTAACGATAACATGTACACAACATATGCCCCTATGCACAGATTAGGTGCATTCTGAGTACGCCAGTGTCACTTGATAACACGACTAACATGCAAAGCACCGCACAGTTTTCACCGACTTTTCTCAGTCAGTGATAGCAGTGAGGGATCTACACATGCTCATGCCTGTGCATGTGCAGTCGACCCAACTCTGTACCAGCGGGTTTCACTGCGTTTATCCTCTGCACTGACCCGAAATCGGCTTGCCGAGGGTGGATGGGTGGGTGGGTGTTTGGGAGTTTAACGTCCTTTTTCACCACATACGGGTGATATCAAAGACGGGACAACGATGAAAAAGCCAGCACAATATTTGGCTCCAGCCGGGATTCGAATTCACGACCCGAGCATTGGAAGTCCAACGCTCTACCATTCGACCACCCCGGCTCCCCCGGCTTGCCGAAGGTGGGTGGATGGGTGGGTGGGTGTTTGGGAGTTTAACGTCCTTTTTCACCACATACGGGTGATATCAAAGACGGGGCAACGATGAAAAAGCCAGCAAAAATATCTGGCCCCAGCCGGGATTCGAACTCACGACCCGAGCATTTGGAAGTCCAACGCTCTACCATTCGGCCACCTCGGCTCCTCCCCACGGCTTGCCGAGACCTGCGTCGAGACAAGTGATACCTAAGAGAAAAAAAATACTCGGTGACAAGGAAAGTGGACAGTTCTGAACAACTTTGTGGTCAACGTGCTATTTCACAGTGTGCACAGAAGCGGTGAGTTCTGTCGCATTCACCAGCGCAGTACATTTTCAGCCTGTTTCAGAGATTATTGCCTGCATGAGTTGTCTTCCTTGCTGTGACAAGCACACATTTTTCTTGTCAGAGCACAAAGTTGCCACGAAAAATGCATGCATGTTGCGGTTCTGTGTAGGCACGGGTCTCGGCCAGCCGATTTCGGGTCAGTGCAGAGGATAAACGTAGTGAAACCCGATGGTACAGAGTTGCAGTCGACCTTGTGTAACCTAACCTTATCGTACTAACGCACTACGCTGACCGAGCAATCCTGACATTTCGGCCAATGAGAAGACAGAAGTGATTTTACGTAATATCTAAGGCGCACACACACACACAAACCCTCGCAACCACAACAAAAGCGAATGCCACTCGCGCCACCGGCATCTATTCAGACACGCACACAAAAATGAATGATCCTTCTTGTCCAACCTTGGAGTGTT
>JACVVK020000379.1:452500-560000 GCA_018292915.2 Batillaria attramentaria
CCGTTGTTATGTAGCCGCGAGACGATAGCTGTAACGCTCACCTCTAGACAGAAAACTATTGTTGTTGCACAAAAATGATTTAAAAAATTGATCAGTCTGAGCACCTACAGGCATCTGCACTGCAGCTTCCTCCGACAGTAACCGTGAAAATACGAATATGTTCTACTGCTGACACTCGGAAACTCCGTGTCCCTCGTGTCAAGACAAAGACCTTTAACCACCGTAGTTATTCATACCAGGGTCCGACTTGTTGGAATGATCTCCCAGTTTCGATCAGATATGCAGACATGAAAGTATCTTTCAAAACAAATTTGAAAACCCACCTCTTCACAGCCTTCAACCAATAACTGTTGCCACATCATCATCTTGCTGGTCATGTGTGTGTGTGTGTGTGTGTGTGTGTGTGTGTGCGTGCGCGTGTAAGCCGGGGGCAGCCCGTGTATGATGCTGCACATCATGTGTTTTTACTTAAATGTATGTGTGGAGGCATGTTGTGTGTGTTTCTGGGTGAGTGTGTGTGTGTTGATTGTAAGGCGCCCTGAGCTCCCGCGAGAGGGAGGGCGTCTCTTAAGTACCCATTTTTATGTTGATTCCATAGTAATGGAAACAACATCATAGGACGGGCTAAATTTTCCACGTTCATGGGCAAGCATCTGTGGTACAAACGCACGTCACTGCCGATCTCCCGCAGAGACGATTTTGCAAGTGTAACTCTGACAATGACGTAACAAAACGTGCGTCATCGATGCTGACATGTACGGTCCACCGAACGCGCTTCTCCTCCTCAGTGAGTGCCGTCTGTGCGGATGTGTGTGCGTGTGTGCGTGTGTGCGGCTGTGTGTGTGAATTGTGTCCAGGCCCGTTTCTTGGAAAATACTCAACCGAATGGCTTCAAATTTGGGGTATCCAAATATATCAAAATGTTACATTAGACGATTCAAGCGTGTGATGATTGCTTAAGTGATTTGGGAGTTATCGCCCTTTTGAGACAAGTTGGTTGTCTTTCGTGTACAGGCGTAATATTTATTTAAATCACTCAATTTTTTGGCAGTAGATAGCTTGAATACGGACTCTGAACAGAGTCACTACTAGAAAATGGTCGCTCTTATAGTTTTCATGTAAACCGAGCCTGAGTTGACATTGCATGTGAACCCAGTTCAGATGCCTATTTCTCCGAAAATACTGAACCGATCGATTTCAAATTTGGGGTTTCTAAATGAATCAAGATTGTTGAATAGAAGGCCCGATCCAGGTACGATTGCACAAATGATTTGCGAGTTATCGCCCTTTTCAGAAAAAGTGGCTTTCTGGCGTTTAAAGGCGTAATATTTACCTAAACCACTCTATTTTTTTGACATAGATAGCATGAATACGGACTCTCAACTAAGTGAATTTTGGAGGTTGTCGCTTTTATACTTTTGGCGTAAGCCGTACCTGATGAAAGTGCTGGTGAACACACTTTAGATCTCAAAATCGCTCCTACTATACATAGATAATGAGCCTGGGGTGCCATAAAAAATATACAAAATAATTAGAAAAATTCACTGCAGCCGTTATCGTCAGTTGACTCGAAAATTTATACTCACAGCACATTTCCTCTACAAGCCACACGCCTCACAAACATCGAAGAAGAGACGCACGCGCACTGACGTAAAGTAAGTGCGTCATGTTTGATTGACGTGATGCTGTTTTTTTCTTGGGGGTGTCTCGCCACTTTCTTTCCGAATTCCTCTGTTTGGAGACGTGGTGTATTTTACTTCTACTATGTCGCCATCTTCGTGCAATCGCAGAGAAGACACGGGATATAACAGAATACAACTCCAATACTTTATGAACAGAATATGCACGGAGAACAAATTCATGAAAGAAGAAGAACCCAGAACGCTGTGCAGGGCTGCTTACGTACTGAACAGGTCAGATCCATCGCAGAAAAGGCACGCGCGCACTGACGCAAAAGGCGTCATTTTTTCCGACGTCATGTTTGATTGACGTGATACTGGCATTTCTTGGGGATGTGTCGCCACTTTTTGGACGTTCTCTATGTGTAGACGGGGAAAGCGGGAGTTTCATTGATGTAGTGTGCTTTGTTTTTCCCACTGACTCTCACTCAATAGCATAGTAGGTGAGAGGACACCACATAGGTCTCAATGGAGCACAAACGCGGCTCGCGCGAGTCTGTGTGTGTGTGTGCGTGTGCGCGTGCGTGCGTGCGTGTGAGTGTGTGCGCGCGCGCGTGTGTATGTCTGACATAACACATAGAAAACGTTCGCCGCACAGACTTGTCTGTTAAACATATTGGGTCGGTATTAATTCGATCTTTACACTGCGCACGCAGCAGCAACACTTCAATTTTCATGGGCCTGCTTTCATTGCAAGAACTGTATCAAAGTTATTACGCCAAATGTATTATGCGTCATCCCAGTGAGCAAAAGCGTCATAGATTTCAAAGAATACAACTTGACGTCTCTCTTCCAAAAACAAGATTGGTGTGACAGCCCGGTCAGTTGTTTCCATTCAGAGAGAGAGAGAGAGAGAGAGTGTGTGTGTGTGTGTGTGTGTGTGTGTGTGTGTGTGTGTGTGTGTGTGGATACATGGCATTACAAAACAACGACCGTGACGATAGCAGGTGATCAAATGGAAACAACATATTGGGCTGGTGGCCATCTTGTATTATTATTAATATAGACGGTATATGGCGCGTGCATTTGAAGGTGAGACTGATGCACTGACCTCAATGGTCGAGTTGCCGGGACATATTATATACGTGTCACACTGACAGATTTTTATACCTACATCGCACATGCGTAGCACAGACACACATGCAAAATGAAGCCACACAGGAGACCTTTGCGCATGCGCTGAGGGGTATTAGCGTCGCGCAAGGCCTGATGGGATCCCGGACATTTGGCCCGCGGACGTGAGCAGTCAATCAATGTTGGTTTTTTGCAGCGTTCGCAACTTTTCCAGCTCAGTTTAGTCTAGAAGAAGGGAGAAGAAGAGTACCTAAAGACACTACCACATATGGCCGAAGGACACAAATACACATGGCGTTCAAAATGTCTATTATTATATTCCCTATTGGCCTCAGGCATCATAGTCACCCCTAAAAATGCTTCAATCTAGAAAAAAATACTACCATGCACAGACCGTTCAAAGGCACGCACCTGACAGGAGTAATAAAAAAAATGGGATGTCTCCTTTCCGCTCAGGCCTCACTGGAGTAATGCCCATTTACTTTCTCTTTAGGCCAGAGAGCCAGTTCGCACAAATATCCGCTTGCGTCACTTGTGTCCGACCTCTGTGCAAAAAGCCCCAGCTTCACTGGCAGCTTGCCTCTTTTTGCGACCGCCTGGCATGCAGCTTGACACGCAAAATCACGCTTTTTCATGACAACAAAAATCACTACAAGCTAGCACACTTGCCAAACAGGGTACCTCAAATAAGCACCAAACATGACCCCACGGTCAATTTGTGTCCTATCGTTCTGTGTCGGCTTCGTGTAAAATCCCCAAACCTTCTGTACGAATCTCCGAGACATCTTACTCTACTGAGACTCTGCTGTAAAACCTGACAAGACTATCGCCCCCTAGACACTAAAATAACAACAATATGTCGTCAGCAACGTAAAGCTAACCACTTACTGTTATTATAACTTACTGCCGGAAGCACCGTGGTCTCACAAGTCAATGCGCTTCACCCTTGAGCCACCCAGGAACCCATGATTCATTACACCAAGATGGCGTATTTTCCGCTAGCTTCAGGAAGTTGACGTCCTAGTTGATCTCGGTTTTTGACGTCTATGGTCACACTGTATGGTGCTGCTGTTCTATTGTTTCTGGTTTTCTCGCAGTGAAATTGCTCCCAGACATACAATATCTGGGCTGTCGTTCCGGTTTCCTTTTTAATCCCTTCGCCCCCGCGCCAAACCCGGCTTGAAACTCACACCACAGGTCAAGCAGGCAGGCACTCACTGCAAGCTGGTCTCTTTGACCCAGATTGCCCGGCAACTCGACACTCCCCCAACACGAACAGATGCTACCTGGCTGGTTCTTAATTAAAGTTATATTTTTATCTAAAGGCCGTTCTTAACCGGGCGAACTTTTGGTTCGCGAACTAGGTTCGAAGAGTACGGCGAACTAGATTCGCGCACGTTGTTTCTTAACCGACCGAACACTTCTTCGCAAACCCTGGTTCGAAAGGTACGCCGAACTAGGTTTGAGGTCTGCACAGCGTGTCGTGGGAACCCTCGCGATCCTTTGGCCGATCCTGCGCTCTGATTGGTTGCTCGGGGAGAGCTGTTGTGCGCATGTCGTCTCGATCTACGAAGGCGGCCATTTTGGTTGTTTACGATTGTCTCAACTTCCGCCTTGTTCGGGCGATGACGTATGCATATCATTAACGGTCGGTTAAGAAAGAGAACTAGTTCGGCCGAACCTCTGGAACTACGTACGTGTGCGCGCTCGCCCTGTTCGTATACAATACACAGTTCGCCGGACTAGTGGTTCGCCCGGTTAAGAACGGCCTTAAAGAGAAGGTTGGGTTTTGTGTGTGTGTGTGTGTGTGTGTGTGTGTGTGTGTGTGTGTGTGTGTGTGTGTGTGTGTGTGTGTGTGTTTCAAAAAGATGGTGAATTTAGAGGGGACGCGAGAGAAAGGCCTGTACATATTTTGGCACTGACGGGATGGGAATCGAATCAGGGAACTCGAGTCCACATATGAAGAGTAAGGGACAGCGGGCCATCCTCAAGCACTCTTTCAGCGAGGATGTTAAAGGGGGTGATGCTAATTTTTATACTCAGATATTGTTCTGCGAGCTGTTATCTATCATCACACCAGTTTGACGCATGGACAGTGACAGCGTCTGTAATGCTGGCACTGAGCCAGCAGAGGCGTACTAAACACTGCGTGCCCCAGTCGTGTAACAACAGTTGTAACATTTTAATGTTGGACGGGCCGCGCAAGTGTAAACAACACTGTATCGCATTTAGAGCTGTACTAGTCATCAAGATAGGGTATTTCGAGCCTAAAGGCGCAACTGGCGAGCAAAACTGTTCCAAAACATAAGTTGACTTAGCAAAGATGGAATTAGCCCATTTAAGCAACGACGTGACGTAGGGCCCGCTCTGGCTGCGTGACTAGGACCTGTTCATGCAACTTGTCCATCGCAGTCATTTGTGACACACCTGACTGTATTGAATAGTGTTCAGCTGGACTGTTCTGTCAGGGTAGCTGTCCCTTCCTCCCATAAACGTCTTTAATCACTCTTGTGGTGGGAACGTTAAACCGCCCAACTAAAGCTCAGTTAGTACAGTTCGCACCTCTGGGCCGTATTGGGCGAGCTATACAAACGCATCCACGCTCATTTAGTAGAGTTCGCCTGCTTAGATCGGTTTAGGGTTAGGTTTAGAGTTATGTTTAGGGTTAGGGTTACGTTTAGGGTTAGGGTTATGTTTAGGGTTACGTTTAGGGTTAGAGTTAGGGTTATTAGGGTTAGGGTTAGAGTTAGGGTTATGTTTAGGGTTAGGGGTTAGAGTTATTAGGGTTAGGGTTACGTTTAGGGTTATTAGGGTTAGGGTTAGGGTTACGTTTAGGGTTATTAGGGTTAGGGTTACGTTTAGGGTTAGGGTTACTAGGGTTAGGGTTACGTTTAGGGTTAGAGTTAGGGTTATTAGGGTTAGGGTTATGTTTAGGGTTAGGGTTAGTGTTATTAGGGTTAGGGTTACATTTAGGGTTAGGGTGATTAGGGTTAGGGTTAGGGTTAGGGTTAGGGTTAGGGTTACTAGGGTTAGGGTTACGTTTAGGGTTAGAGTTAGGGTTATTAGGGTTAAGGTTATGTTTAGGGTTATGTTTAGGGTTAGTGTTAGTGTTATTAGGGTTAGGGTTACATTTAGGGTTAGGGTGGGTTAGGGTTAGGGTTAGGGGTTAGGGTTTAGGGTTAGGGTTAGGGTTATTAGGGTTAAGGTTATGTTTAGGGTTATGTTTAGGGTTAGGGTTAGTGTTATTAGGGTTAGGGTTACATTTAGGGTTAGGGTGATTAGGGTTAGGGTGATTAGGGTTAGGGTTACATTTAGGGTTAGGGTTACATTTAGGGTTAGGGTTAGGGTTACTAGGGTTAGGGTTACGTTTAGGGTTAGAGTTAGGGTTATTAGGGTTAAGGTTATGTTTAGGGTTATGTTTAGGGTTAGGGTTAGTGTTATTAGGGTTAGGGTTACATTTAGGGTTAGGGTGATTAGGGTTAGGGTTATTAGGGTTAGGGTTACATTTAGGGTTAGGGTTAGGGTTATTAGGGTTAGGGTTACATTTAGGGTTAGGGTTACATTTAGGGTTAGGGTGATTAGGGTTAGGGTTAGGGTTAGGGTTAGGGTTAGGGTTAGGGGTTAGGGTTAGGGGTTAGGGTTAGGGGTTAGAGTTATTAGGGTTAGGGTTACGTTTAGGGTTAGGGTTAGGGTTATTAGGGTTAGGGTTACATTTAGGGTTAGGGTTATTAGGGTTAGGGTTATTAGGGTTAGGGTTAGAGTTAGGGTTATGTTTAGTGTTAGGGTTAGGGTTAGGGTTAGGCCTAGGGGTTACCTTGTGGTAATAGTGCAATCGTTATGTTATTTAGACGGCGGCAGTGCGTTTAGAGCAGGTGTAAATGACACAATAATAATAATGATAATAATGAGTGTTGTATAAGCGCTTTACCCAATTTACTGAATCGGCTCAAAGCGCCGCGAACTGAACCCAACACGCACGCTCACGTGAATCACACACATTCTATCACATTCTAACCGGACAGAAACACGTGACAATCACGTGGTGCCGGCGAAGGGTATTTAAATTTCGGAATTTAGAATTTGGTGGGCGGAACGTTTCCCAAGCAGAACTATACCAACGCAGCCCAACTAACCAACCATCCAGCCAACGTGCGAGGGACAAGAGAAGATCGTACATTACAGATGCCTGTGTTAAGACTTATACATCCACACACACCAGAGCTTCATCCACGGGACCGCCGTCACCGATACGTTCTTGCGCTTACCTCATCACTGACTGGAACGCGATCTGGTTCACGGGGACACAAACGCACACGTCTCTCTCTCTCTCCCCCCCCCCTCCTCCTCCTCTCCCTCCCTCCCGCCTGCTGTTTACATCACCGTCATCTACAGCTGCCAAAGAATATTTGATCGCAACAAGGAAGTGGCTCCAGACGTTGAACTATGACATTTTACATTTCTGCGCGAAACGGTGCGGAAATGTCACTCACCGACTCGAATGGCCGTTTTGGTACATGTAACAACTCAACCCTAAGAGAAAAGACGCAGGGTGAGATTCACATTACTGATTAGTTTCAGCCAGAACTGGCTTCAAATTAAAAAAGAAAAAAAAAAAAGAAAAAAAAAGACACGTTGGAAGCCGAGAGATCGACAAATCAATGCTAAAAGGGTATCTGGGGTTTCCAGGAAACAGCGGTCACGTGCTCTGAAGAGGCGGCCTACTTTCTATGTTTACTAAGCCTACATATGTCAAGTTTTGGAACAGTTTCCGGGGCCCAGTAAGTGGGCCCGTACGCTCGAAATATTTACATGTATCATCTATCTTGATGATTAGCACAGCTCTTAATGCGATACAATGTTGTTTACACTTGGCGCGTGTGGTCGAACATTTAAATTCTACGACTGAGCGGTTGGTGTTTCTTCACGACACTCTCGTTCAGTGTGTTAGCTGCGTCATTGTGTATGCTTCTGTTGGCTCAGGGGAGAGGGGGGGGGGGAGAGAGAGAGAGAGAGAGAGAGAGAGAGAGAGAGAGAGAGATGATGATGATGATGATGATGATGATGATGATGATGAAACTTTATTTATCAACGGTAAAAGGTTTGACAGAAATTCGCCACTTTGCAAACTTGCCGTCACTAATACTACAGAGACTATCTACTCAGGAAAAAAGGAGCAAAATATACAAGAAAAAAAATTCTACACAGAACATTATGCACTAAACTACAAGAAACCATAGAGAAAATCGTCCATCAGGTCAAAAAACGTTCACACACACGTGCGACCTTTGTAAACACAAATCACTGATATCATACTGACATGATGTAAAATAGAAAATCAAAATAACAGGTTGCCGCGTAACGTATGTTACGTGCGATCCATCAGGTACTGTTTGAGTGCACGCTTAAATGTTGAAGTAGATATATTTTGTTTCCGGTGTGTGTGTGTGTGTGTGTGTGTGTGTGTGTGTGTGTGTGTGTGTGTGTGTGTGTGTGTGTGTGTGTGTGTGTGTGTGTGTGTGTGTGTGTGTGTGTGTGTGTGTGTGTGTGAGAGAGAGAGAGAGAGAGAGAGAATCAATGAATTTTTATTTTACAACGGTAGAGGCAGTTAACATTAACAGTCAGTTTTCATACCTGCTGTTGCTAAGTACTGTAATCGTCTAACTAACAGTAAAAATTAAGAAAATTTAATAAAAACAGAGAAAAATAATTGAGCAACACACACATACACACACACAATGAACGGCAGAAAAAAAAGCAGAAACAAACAGGCAACTGAACAAGAAAAAGAACAAACTATGATGACAAGCAGAGAAACAAACAGGCAAACAGAGAGAGAGAGAGAGAGAGAGAGAGAGAGAGAGAGAGCACCTTTGCCTCAAACTCGAGGCCTTTCCTGGGTGGGTCACCAGTCCTTTCTCCGGGTGGTACAGCCAGTTTTACCACTCACCCTTCGAAAACAGTTTCTGAAGACAACTAACGGTGCAAGAATGTGGCGCGCAAGACAAATGGCCCCCACCCCTACCCCCACACCAACCACCCGTTCCTACTGACCCTGACCAACCAGACCACTCCTTCTGCCTGCTTGAAAGGAGCGTTTCAGAGAGAAGCGATACGATTGGTTCTCAAATGCGTGACTGGTCAAGCTGGGGAAAATTGCAAGGATCCAAGCGCGTGGCGGATATAATATATTATTACTGACTTTACGATAGTGACTAACTTGGGTGCAAATATTGATCGTATTTGACGTAAACTTTGCTACAAGGTTGTATACCACTACCGGATTTCATATCCGTGGATCTATAATAGGAAATATGTCCTGGCTGGCAGTAAAAGTGTTAACACCCCCCCCCCCCAAAAAAAAAAAACAAAACAAAAAAAAACAAACAAACACCAAAACAACAACAACAAAAACAAACAACAACAACAACAACAACAAAAACAAAAAACAAACAAAAACAAACAAAAACAAACAAAAACAAAACAAAACAAAACAACACACACACACACACACACACACACACACACACACACACACACACACACACACACACACACACACACACACACACACACACACACACACACACACACAACAACAACAACAACAACAAAACAAACAAACAAACAAACAAACCAAAAACAAAAACAAACAAACAACAAACAAACAAACAAACCAAAACAAACAACAAACAAACAAACCAAAACAAACAACAAACAAAAAATAAAACAACAACAACAACAACAGCTGACTACCGGCGTAAAAAAAGGCCCAAAATGTAGGCATCCGCTCATAACGTATTTGAAATGCCAACATACAGTATCCCTAAATAAAAGCTTCAACATTACGAACTGTTCGCTCAAACACACGTATCTCTCAATCGTAATTGGAGATTTCAAGTTCGCTTCCTTGGCGGTTCAACTGATTGGTACATGCGCACGACGGATTTAGCTGTTATTCCCCATCAAGCTGTGGTATACCGACGAGTATTTTGATCCCAAAAGAGGCCGCTATGGATGATAAAAAGACGTTAGTGACGAACCGCCAGATAAGCAAAACTGAAATCTCTTACTTGCGATAGCCTGCTCCACTGGGACCCCTGCACAGGGTGGGTGGGTGGGTGTTTGGGAGTTTAACGTCATTTTTCCACCACATTCGGGTGATATCAAAGACGGGGCAACGATGAAAAAGCCAGCACAAATATTTGGCCCCAGCCGGGATACGAACTCACGACCCGAGCATTGGAAGTCCAACGCTGTACCATTCGGCCACCCCGGCTCCCAGAGAAACGCGCGGTATGACTTTGTGGCGTATTTGTAGTGGCGTTTCAGACACTTGAAAACGCTATAACTAAGAATAATTAGATGTTGATGATATGTCTCTGGTTCGCGTGAAACTACGGCTGTGTTCTCGATAGCCTCGCGGTACTCTTTATTTCTGCTCAAACGCTACCGTGTTTGTTGATAATAATAATAATAATGAGGATTTGTCTGGCGCCCAACCTCCTGCTGGAGCTCTGGGCTCCACACAATAGCAAAATAGCATTACATACACAGTACATACACATTACATACACATTACAGACACATTACATACACATTACACATTACAGACACATTACACATTACAGACACATTACAGACACATTACATACACATTACATACACATTACATACACATCACGGACACATTACAGACACATTACAGACACATAACATACACAATACATACACATTACAGACACATTACACATTACAGACACATTACAGACACATTACATACACATCACGGACACATTACAGACACATAACATACACAATACATACACATTACAGACACATTACATACACATTACACATTACAGACACATTACATACACATCACGGACACATTACAGACACATTACATACACAATATATACACATTACAGACACATTACAGACACATAACATACACAATACATACACATTACAGACACATTACACATTACAGACACATTACAGACACATTACAGACACATTACATACACAATATATACACATTACAGACACATTACATACACATTACAGACACATTACAGACACATTACATACACATTACAGACACATTACAGACACATCACAGACACGTTACATAAACACAGTCATAATAATATACGTGTACAACATCATGATGATGAAAGTGATGATGGAACAGTCAGTTCAGTCTATGCAATGCAGCCGGAAAAGGTGTGATTTTAAAGCACTTTTGAAAGAGTCCTCCAATTCAGCATGGCAGCGAACATGAAAAGGCAGGTTGTTCCAACTGAGTGGACCGTGATGCAGCAATGCATTATTTATAGGACATTATTTTGTCCCGATTTATTATTCACAGTGGCGCGGAAAAGATACGACATAATTATGCCCGTCTTTGTGAGAGAAAAAAATCTGGCTTTTCGAAAACTGACTAATTCCGTCTATAACTGATGTCCAATGCGGATGTTAAGCCCTGCCGTTGTCAAATTCGCTTCTGAAGCCTTTTAACGAAAAAAACAAAACAAAACACAAACAAACAAACAAACAAACAAACAAAACACAGGAGTTCAGTAAGAGTTTCAATAACCCGGAAACATACTGTGCATGCATTTCGTCTAGCATTATGCAGTAATGAAACACCCATTACCGCCTACCTGTTCTTAACACTGCTGGTTTAACTTTACAACCCTGGCCTTTATGATGTACGCTAATGATACCCTAGCCATGGCAAGTCCGTTACGCGTAATCCGGTGTCGCCAATAACATCGGGCCTATCTCCTATCTTACCTGTCGGTTCAGTCAGCCAATGGCGCCCCTGCGTGGCATCGATCGCACTCCAACTGTTTGTCTTCAACCCGGACACAGTCATACGTAAGTAGGATAATAGTTCGCGTAGCGTGTGGTACGTCTTTAGGAGAATGTGACCAGTTTGTTATTACAACCCTCCACACCCTCCACGCCTCCCCCCTACCCCCTAACCCCCCCCCCCCCACCCCTACAAGGAGTTGAGGTATTAACCTGGGCCCGTATCAGTGTAAACCTCGAGGTTTATTTAACCTACGGCTACGGGCCTAACCCAGACTAGGACAAAAGAAAGCCCAAAACCAAATTAAATTTAAAAAAGGAAGCGAAGAAAGAAAGACAAAAATCCTTCTATAACGGCATAGGCACCTTGCTGGAATGGACCCGCTTCCTGATTTAAAACAAAAAACAACAGAAAATTTAACCTTAGAGCTAGTTTAGTTCGAGGTTAGACTTTAACACGGGGCTAAACTCCCTAACCCCGACTTTTACATGCGGGCCCTGGTCGGTATCTTTTTCGCTCGGAACGGACGACTTCTTGGAAACGCGGTTTATTCAGAGAAACAATCTTAGAGTTGAAGGGGCTAATGCTACTATATTTATGCTCAAAGCGGATCGTTTTGAGTTGTTTTCGTGGTATCTATCGTCACAAAACAGATTTTGCTGCACGGGCAGTGGTTTCCAGAAGCAAGACGTGTCCACAATCTGCATGAAAAAAAAAAAAAAAAAAATCAAGCCCCGAAAGCGCAATTTTCATAGTCTGCTGAGGCGGCGTCCTTCCCAGCCTTATACACAAAACTGTGCACTCCTTTATTCATGCCCTGGCACACGCCCAAGGATATGGTCAAACACAGGTCACCCCTCCAATTCAAAGCTGCCATCTTCAACACATCAAACATTTCTCTTTTCAGTTCACCAGAAACAAAAATCTGGAGTCAAATACACTTTTAGCAAGTCTTTAAAAAAAAAAAAATCCAGGAAAAAGGAGGAAATTCATTTTGATTTACAGACCAGTAATAGCTTCCGGGTCATGTAGTAAGAACTCCGCTAAATAGAGTAGAAAATCTTTGCCCCTTTTAAAATTTGTGTGCAGAGGAAAAAATGGCAATCTGGTGCTTTTTGTGGCTTTGTAAACCAGTTTTATGCCAGGTAATAGTAAAATTAGGCAAAAATGAGGCTGGCTCGTGGACTGTTTATTTTGTATTCATGCGCGGCTGGCACAGGAGCCAGCAGACGACAGAGGAATGAGGGGGTATGTGGTCGCGGCCAACATTGCCAAAAAAACGGAATATTGGAATTTGTTGAAATTTACTCTACACATGAGTCTATGGCTGGCTAATTTTTGTGATTTTTGTGGGCGAATTTTAAAGCATTTCTAGGGTGTCATCTGCAACCTTATGTGTAAGAGGAATATATAGCGTTTTCCTCCAAAAATGCATCTATGGTACGTAGCCAATAATGCAGGTCCTTTTACTCCCTAACCTGCCTCATTTAAATTGTGCTGTGTGACCAGCATTCCGCAGGTTCCAAGTCTGTATATTGCGACTTTAACGACAACACTGACTACGACCGAGCACGGAAAATAGGACGAGGAAGCAGCGAGACAATAAATCCCACACTTCAGTGACGACAACAGCTGTCTGTCAATGCCGCCACGGCACTAAGTGTAGTACCAGTAGCGACGCACTTTGAACAAACCGGATAACGTTCCGCTTCAGTGACCATGTTGCTTGAAGCCGAGGATTCATACAATGTCCGGCAACTTTCAGAAGTACGCCAGAACAGCTCTACTACATGGGCAGTAAACTTTTGTAACCGCTTCATGGCTCCTTGGTCAACAGCAATATTTGTGATCTTATCTCAGCAGTAACCTTTCATATAACCGCTTTTATGTCCGCTTCATCCCCGCTTGGAAAGGGGTGCCGGGTGGCCGAATGGTAGAGCGTTGGACTTCCAATGCTCCGGTCAAGAGCTCGAATCCCAGCTGGGGCCAAATATTTGTGCTGGCCTTTTCATCGTTGCCCCGTCTTTGATATCACCCGCACGTGGTGGAAAAGGACGTTAAACTCCCAAACACCCACCCACCCACCCAGCTTGGAAAACAGTGATCTTATGGAGAGTTTGTGATCTATTCTCAATATTAAGCAGCTCAGTCGCTAGCGGAACAGCGATGGTAACTTGTGATCCAATATCCGTAGTAAGTTTGACACCGGCCGCTTGGAAAACACCTAAACGTGTTTTATGTACTTTCCACCAGCGCATGCATGCAAACACAACTTACTGCCACATGCGTAATTATAAGCGTTAGCAATTCATCTTGGGTTTAGAGCTGTTGTGCATATTAAATAGTTCTCATGAACACAATAAATCAAATATGCTTGATATCACACACACACACACGAGAGCACACACACACACACACACGAGAGCACACACACACACACACACACACACACACACACGAGAGCACACACACACACACACACGAGAGCACACACACACACACACACGAGAGCACACACACACACACACACACACGAGAGCACACACACACACACACACACGAGAGCACACACACACACACACACACACACACACACACACAAACACACACACACACACACACAAGCACACACACACACACACACACACACACGAGAGCACACACACACACACACACACACACACGAGAGCACACACACGAGAGCACACACACACACACACACACACACACACACACACACACACGAGAGCACACACACACACACACACACACACACACACACACACACACACACAGACGAGAGCACACACGAGAGCACACACCTATCAAACCTTACTAACTACAACATTCGACTGCTGTTAAGACTGTTCCGACTCAGAATTATAAGCAATGTGGCAACGCCTTCCAATAAAGGTGCCGCGGAGCATATAAAACGACGACGACGACGACGACAGTGATGATGATCATGACGATGATGACGACGATGATGACGACGACGATGACGACGACGATGATGACGATGATAATGGTGATGATGTGGATGGTGATGATCTGGATGATGATGATGATGATGACGGCGACGACGACGATGATGATAAAACTTCATTTTTTTTTTTCAACGGTTAAAGATTTGACGTGCGTTCGAATCTTGGAAGCGTTCGGGAGCTAAATATTTGTGGTGGCGTTTTTCCTCCTCGCCCCGTCTGTCACATCACCTGTCCGTGGTGGAAAAAGGACGTTAAACCGAACCAACGAACTCTGTAACACTCCCACCCCCAACCCCACCCCAAACACACACACACACACACACACACACACACACACACACACACACACACACACACACACACACACACACACACACACAAAGAAAGTTGTAAGGAGAGAACAGCAAATAACCCGTTACAACCGAGAACCTCCTAAAACTACGCAGAAGGAAGGAGCACAGTGCGAAACCGGTAAACTATCAAATGGTGTTTCCAGCGCCAGTTTTCCTTAAAAAGTTTGTTCCCCCCCCCCCCTCAATAAACTGACCATACCTTTCACCATAAATCATGCACATACTTCCTCTCAGTCAAGCGTGACCGGATTCGAATGACCGGCTTCGTCTCATATGTTGTATGATTGATTTGTGTCTCCGCCGTCAAGCAAGGGTGGGGAAGCTGACCACTAAGGACACAAATGCGGCGGAGATGGTACATGACTCCTGTCCTGGGGCGGATAAAGCATGGAGGAGGGTGTGTGTGTGGGGGGGGGGGGGGGGAGGGAGGTGGGGGGGGGGGATACCGGATTTGAGTGGTTTCGACTCCAGGATGAGTAAGGGAGGCAGGCAGAACGACACGCAAGACTGGATATTCGAGGCACTGGCTAAATACAGCCCTGCTGAGGGCGTGTGTGGCAAAACAAGAGTGCGCAGAAACATGCATAATGCTCTCACACAGGTGATCATGATGACATGTCTCGTAGTTGTTTTGGTCTCAAAAGTTTTTCCCCTCCTGTCCGGTTTCACACATTCCCAACCCTCTCCCAGCCTTTCGCCCATTCACCTGCTTCGTCGTAGTTTCATGCTGTGTCTGGATGAAAAGACTGTAGGATATTTGCTGGCCTTTCTGAAATATATTTAAAATACCTGCGTGTTTTTGCTCCAGAGGTGTGTGTGTGTCAGGGCGGGGAAGCCGGGGGGGGGGGGCTAAGGGGAGGAGGGGGGGAGGGAAGGGAGGCGGGGGGCGTGAGAGGATGGGTGGTTGGGTGGGTGCGTGGTTGTTCACGTGACCATTTATTTTTGTTTTTGTCAGAATCCCTGCGGATCATACCTGTTTTCCCGTACAAGTCTGCCGCAAGACATGCGTTAGTTCTGCAGAAGCCCGCGAGTTTTTTTTTTTTTTTTTTTAACAACAACAAAAACCCACTAAACGAAAAAGGAAGACATTATCTGCATATTTGTGGTACTCTTAACATACTCGCCCCTAAAAGAAATCAGAACACCACTACCACCATCACCAACAAGAATCACAACAACAGCAACAACATTTTGTGACTGGTCCGCTGTCATTCCAGTTGTCCTGCTGCGACTCATTTGAAACTGTATCTTGGTGTGACTTCGTTGCTGGTGACTGTGAAAAATTAGCCGTGTCGGTAGGCCTTTCGAGGTTTCACGTCTTCTGTCTGCCGTGGGAGAGACATGAACTCAATCCTTACCAAGTAAGTTTGGGATCGTGCACGTGGCCTCGCTAAAATAAAATCAGCAAAACAGATCGTAATTAAATTAAAAATCGTAATGAATTAATTTATTAATTGTTTTATGTCTGCATGGATTTCAATTTTGGCTAAGTGGGAGTGCTGTACTTTGATTATACTCGTGTTTGCTGCAGTAAGAGCAATCGAGGAACAGTTAATCTTGCCTGGTTGTCGTATACAGGACCAAAACCAAAAAAGAGACAAAAACGTGGGATACACATGCGCGCTACGAAATGTACTATGCGCGAGGGCGACTTAGAAAAAGAAGAAGAAGGAAAAAAAACGCCTGTAGAGCGATTCGAGCCCACAAATGGGACATAACTTCAACAAACAAAAGGTAACTCTGCGGACGTACTGACATACACGGCGCGGGGGGGGGGGGGGGGGGATGAAATGAAACGGTGGGCGAGAAAAGGACCAGAAAACAATAGTAAAAATATCACAAGATCCATCCTTTGGTGACAGAAAAGCATGGACTGTGTGTGAAAAAAAAGATGGGGGAGATTTTAAGTGCCACTGAGGAGGAATCACACTTTCTATGGGCAGGAAAATTATTTACCCAAAGCTGGATGCAATGCATAAAATATTTAGCCAAAGCGGGATGCAATGCAATGCTTGTCTTTAGCCCAAGGCTTAAAATATTCCACCTTTTGGCATGATTTTAAGTGCCACTGAGGAGGAATCACACTTTCTGGAGGGGGGGGGGGGGGATGAAACTATTTAGCCAAAGCTGGAAATCCGCCAAAAGGTGGAAGATTTTAAGCCTTGGGCTAAGGACAAGCATTGCTTTGCAAAGTCTGGGCGAAATGAAACTAGGTTAGCCGTTGTTGCCGTTCCTGGAGTGAATAGCCTGCTCCTTGCCAAGCATTCATCCAACTGTGTGTGTGTGTGTGTGTGTGTGTGTGTGTGTGTGTGTGTGTGTGTGTGTGTGTGTGTGTGGCTGTTCTACAAATACACACCGCCGTAAATGACAGTATTACAAAGTTTACCAGGGGGTCTGTTTTGAAGCACAAGTCTGAAAACATGTCAGTGGCGAGAATGTTAAATGTCTGTTGTGTGAGAGAGGCATGTTGTTTTGAGTGTTTCCAGGCGAAGTTTACGTTCTAATGGCCTGGACAGGGCACTGTCACCTTCCAAAATGTGTCGTCCATATTTCCCTACCTTCAGTCTTGGCGTGCTTTCAAGCACAAGCGTGAAAGATTTTATCGCAATGGATAGGCCTACAACTTAGCGTCCCCTAAAAAAAACCCAAAAAAAACTCGTAATTCAGCAGGTGATTTACGTGACAGTAAAAACAGCTTCACAGCTCTTCCATCGCGGGGCAGCAGCGGCTGCGCAGCAGTGTGCCTTTGTCAGTTTGTGCATGCTTTCACAGACGGTTTCCTGGTCTACGTGACAGTTGCATCGCTGACTGCTGCCGCCATTATGAACTGCATGTAGACGACAATTTTATTGAGTCACCAGCTGGTTCCCAGCCGGATGACCTTGACCTTTCACCCCACACGCCTGGTCGTTATTCTCGTGTCATGGTAAGTCGGAAACCGTGACTGCGCAAACGGAGTCTAGTTATTGTAATTCTACCGTCGTGTTGAAAAAGGACCCGAGGCGCCATGGTCTTGATAGACGCTTAGGCCATTTCTAGATGACAGTGAAGGTACAGCCTTCGCTTTCTCATCTACCGAATCGGCGACTGTCTATTTGTGTTCAAAGCAGTTTGCGTCATTTCCCTTGCACACGATTGGCTGTTTTTGCGCTATATACCGTGGGCGTCACATTTTATGAATTGGAGACGTCACACGCAGCGTACGTCAGTCTTCGTTAGCTGTAACTATTTGTGGCAACTATTGTTGCTGTTGTTGTTCGGCCTAGTGCTAAGTTGCTAACTGATGTAGATTTGTCTGTGCATTATAGTTTGACGTCACAGTAGTGACCGATCACAAAGTTTGGCCGGGCTGCAGGCTCCGTCAGTACTGACGTCGTCTTTGCTTTAATTGTTGTTCTTGATTGTGTATTGGTCCTGTTCAGTATCTGACGGTGGGATAGTGTATAGCCTACACTCTGGACACGGACTAGATAGAACCCCACCCTTCCATGGGCGGTGCGGGAAGGGTTAGGGTGTGTGGGTGAGTGGGTGGGTAGGTGGGTGAGGGTGTCTTGCATCTGTTGGTGGTGACAATGCTAACGCTCTTCGTTCTACTCTACATAACGTCTTTCATTGCGGACGGCTGAACTGATGCTCCATACCATATTGAACATACTACAAGGCTTGGTTCGAGAAATACTGAAAACTCGGGTTGACCATGCTTACTACAAGGCTTGGTTCGAGAAATACTGAAAACTCGGGTTGACCATGCTTACTACAAGGCTTGGTTCGAGAAATACTGAAAACTCGGGTTGACCATGCTTACTACAAGGCTTGGTTCGAGAAATACTGAAAACTCGGGTTGACCATGCTTACTACAAGGCTTGGTTCGAGAAATACTGAAAACTTGGGCTTGTCAGTGTTTATGGTCTTGTATGTGGTCATGGGTGAGTGTGCGCGAGCGTGTGTTCGTCCGTCCTTGATTCGCTCAGTCCGATGGATGTTCGATGTGGACGAAAGGCACCGATTTCAGTTTGCGTCATCACACGAGGTCGTCAGTGGACCACTTGAAACACACACACACACACACAAACACACACACACACGCACGCACGCACGCACGCACACACACACACACACACACACACACACACACACACACCGTGGCACACGCATTACTCATTGAAGACGCACAGCTGATGCCGCGGAAATGCATCCGTGTACCTCCATTTCTTTTCTTTTTTCTTTTTTTTTGGGGGGTGGGGGGTGGGGGGTCGTGAACTCATGATTAATTAATCTGTCTGACTCACTGAGTGTCTGTATTCGTGTATAGCCCCTACGCGTCAGCATGTAGGTCGGACAACATGCTTTTGTTAGTTTCAAGTAAACCCATGGCACAATTTAAGCGCTTTAAGCTTCTTCTTTTTTAAATGAGCACATTAGACATCCTCATTATTATTAATAATATAATCTTTCAAGCCCGATATATTACTAAGGCGTTTAATTCTTGGCATGCAAGGGCACAACCTGAAGTGTCGGCTGGAGAAGTATGACAAAACATAAAGCTGCAACTGAAGTTCATTCACTCTTTTAAGACATTTTATTTCAAGTCGTACCGCCCCGGTCGAGTATCCGGCCCACGATTTTTTTTTTTGGGGGGGGGGGGGGGTGGCCCTGTACGCAAACATCAGGCAAGACTTACAGTTCCATCACGGCTGTTATTGCAGCAAATACGAGCATAATCAAAGTGAACGCTCCCACCAAGCCAAATTTAAATCCATGCAAACAAGTTAATGTGCAATGAATTAATCTTTTTTTTTTTTTTTTTTGGTGAGGCCAACTGGTGCACCGCAATCCCAAACTTACTTGGTAGGAATTAAATAGTAGTAGTAGTAGTAGTAGTAGTAGTACTCTTATATTGAGTGCCCGGCAAAAGCACGGTTGACTTTTGTTTCATACAGGAAAATCATCAGTTTTAACTTTTAAGTTTTAAACAAAACAAACAAACAAACAAACAAAAAAGGTGATGCCCCTTACTAAGTCTATTCATGCAAATTACTACAGGCTTCGCGCGGTCGGAGAAACTTGCAACGTCGAAGTCGACAGTCACACGTACTGAAAGGCTGAACGTGACACCCTCGAATGACGAAAGCTGATACCTATAAGCCATCGTGGATGACCGCGAAATTTGCTTCGCGGGTGCGACTCAGCCACTGAGTTCACACATCTCATCTCCCTGTACAATCCCATCAAGTAGAGACGAAGAGGCCGATAATGACCAGCTACTGTGGAGAACGGACGCTCCGAACTATCGTCCAACCAGGGACTTCTATGTAAGTCCCTGGTCCAACTGAAATCTACAGACTAGCGGACGAACGCACTCAGTCTTTCACTGCATCTAAACCCGGAAGCAGACGACAGCAGTACACTGAACTGCGCGCAGTGGCGGCCGCCTAGCCCGAGGCACGATGTGATTCGTTTCACCGTCTAATGTCAGAATTCAGGGATTGATTTCACTGAAATAAATTCCTTTTTCACTCCTCGTTAATCGAATCACTGACCTGTCCGCAATGGCAATGCTCTACCACGACAATCCTGCCCGTGTTTTCGTCCGTTTTCAGACCGACTGCATGTGACCTACTTCTGTGACCGAGAAAAGTGCGCGAGGACCAAATCAGCCGTTGAAGGAACGGAGAACGGCTCTGACTGGTTCGCTGGCTAGCCAATCAGATCTTTAGCTAGGCCTACCAGGCGTATCTTATAAACAAGGTGAACATGGACAGATCTCAGAAAACAACATAACCACGTTGCTGTCAGCATCGAGTACCGCTCATTTTCGCTATGGCGAGACAGCTTATCGAAGCTATACGCAAAGGAGACGAGTCGGAAGCCAGGAATATTCTCCGCAATGAACAGTATGGGTGTATAGACTGCCAGACTTCTAGGAGGGACGGGACAGCTCTGTTCTGGGCATGTGCAAAAGGATTTTTAGAACTCGTGCAATTGCTGATTCATAAAGGTGCTAACGTGAACGCAAGAACAAGTTATAATTCGACGCCGCTGATTGCTGCTGCTGACAGAAATCGCTACCAGGTTATGAGGTGAGTTTTCGGTCTTGATGAAACTGATTCAGTTTTTCCCTAAAGTTGTGGTGTTCTTTCTTTAGTTTTTACTATCTTTCTTCAGTTTCTCAGTGTCAGTGCCCCGCACTCGTCTTTCTTTCCAAACTGCTTTCTTAATCCCATATTTTTTTCTTTCTTCTTTTCCCCCCTCACTTCTCGTGTATATTCTACCAGGTGATTGTTTTTTTGTTGTTGTTTGTTTTGTTTTGTACCGCATCTGTCATCAGTTATATCATAGCGGTCTTTGAAATGGTGTACACGATAATTGTGTTTGTGAATGGGAGTGTTGTTGTTTTAACTTGAACTGACTGATTTCTCTTTTCATATCGCTTGGAAGAGAGATAATAATGATAATAATAATAATGATGATAATAATAGTCATAATAATGGCGCTTTGCCCAGTTGCTCGGTCGGCTGGAACCCGTAACACGCACGCTCACGCGAATCACACGCATTCGCTCTCACACAGAAGAACATCAACACGGCATTACAGTCTCGTCAGTGGTAGGTTTAATTCGTCCGGACTCGGTCTTTAGTTGGGGTTTCAGAACTTTGTACACTGATCAGCTTCTTCATCAGTTTTGTGGGTTGAACATAACGCGTTTTAAGCAAACATTTCTCAGCTTGACACATGTAAGTTTGGAACGTATCAGTGCTTATCGGAAGGGAAGAGAGAGAGAGCGGGGGGGGGGGGGGGGGGGGGTGATGGAAAGGAGGCTTGGCCTTGCTGCTCGAGTCCGATTTTCCTACGGAGCCATTTTCTCCGGGAGTGGCGACAGCGCTAGTCGGAGGGGAGAGAGAGAGTTGATTAGTGTACGTGCGTGTGTGTCAGTGACAGCACACCGGAGAGAGTCAGAGAGAGGACGGGGGTGGGGGAGGGGGAAAGGGGGGGGGGACAAGGAGAGGAGGATGGAATGCGGATATTCGCCGCACCGTGACGTGTTACTCAATCACCTGTCACCGAGATGACAGAAACTGACAAGCATACGGGTCCTGCACCCACGTCAATCATTTTTTTTTTTTTTTGGCCCCACGCGTTTTCACGTTAGCCTCAGCTACACCCCGTGACCTTACGTTTATTCTGCTGTCCTCGGTTAAAGGATACAGCGGAAAATTAATACGTGCGTTATTGATGAGATTGCTGTCGCTGGGCCTGTAGCGTTCTCAGTGATGCCTCCCTCCCCCCTCCCCGCTGCCCCCGCCCCATCCCCCCCCCACCCCTCCCCGACAAGACCGCTTCACTCAAAGTGTACCTTCTACTACTACTATTACTACTACTACTACTACGACTACTGACTACTACTACTACTACTACTGGAGGTACTACGCTCAGATAGTTCATCATTGCATGTACCTAACTGTTCTCCATCTCATCAGTTCAGAACTCAGCCCGATGAATCCAGCTCACAACTGAGGTGTCCTGCATGCTGCGCGGCACGGCACCAGAGAGCACGTAATCAGTTTTTCGCCGGGCTTAGTTCTGAACTGTGGGGTTGAGACCTTCACACAAAGACGCACACACACACACACACCGTGGCACACACTGACACACACCGTGGCGCGCACGCGCGCACGCGCACACACACACACACACACACACACACACACACACACACACACACACACACACACACACACACACACACACACACACCCCGTGGCACACACACTCACACACCCCGTGGCACACACGCATTGTTCATTGAGGACACACAGCTGATGCCACGGCAAAGCATCCGTGTACCTCCATGTTTTTATTTATTTATTTATTTATTTATTTATTTATTTATTTTGTCACTCACTGATACACATAAACACCCCCAATTGTTCAGTACTTGTTACGCTGGGTGCGGTTGTCCGCCTTGGAAGGCCAATTATGGAATTATGCAAATTTTGCTGTCTTTCTATCGTGTGTTTCTGACACTCATCAGTGTATTCATGAATTCCGGAATGCCGTACTGTTGCGCATTTGTATGTGAGACGTTATACAGCGGTATGCTATTCAGTGTACGCGAAATCATTCATTACGTAGCGGGGACGACGGAAGAGTTTGGCCGAGAAAACTCAACAGAGAGAGTTTCACTATTAATTGATCGGCACAATCATGACGCACTAACTGTTCAAAATTATAAGGCAGAGTTTGATCGGCACAACCATGACGCACTAACTGTTCAAAACTATAAGACAGAGTTTGATCGGCACAACCATGACGCACTAACTGTTCAAAACTATAAGACGGAGTTTGATCGGCACAATCATGACGCACTAACTGTTCAAAGGAAACGAAGACATTTTTTTCTCGTTGAAAACTATAAGAAAGAGATTTTATTGGTACATCCATGACGCACAAATTGTTTAAATAAAACGAAGAGGAGTTTCCCTCTTCAGCACTACGAAAAAAGAGTTTGATTGACACAATCATGACGCACTAAATGTTCAAAGGAAACGAAGAGATTTTTCCTCGTTCAAAACTATAAGAAAGAGATTGTATTGGTACATCCATGACGCACTAACTGTTAAAATAAAACGATTGAGAAGTTTCCCTGTTGAAAACTACGAAGAAAGAGTTTGGTTTGCACAGTCATAACGCACTATCTGTCCAAAGAAAGAGAAAGACATTTTTTCTTGTTCAAAACTATAAGAAAGAGTTTGATTGGTACAGTCAGAACGCACTAATTGTTAGAAGAAAACAAAGAAAACTTCCCCCGTTTTTTTTTTTTTTCTTTTTTCTCAGCACATACAGTTTTATCAGTACAGGTATTTCGCAGTCAGTGTTCGAAAAAACCGAAGGATTTTTTTTTTCTTTTCCTTTTTCTACCCCCCCCCCCCCCCCCCCCATGCGTTACTTGCATCAAGCGCAAAGAGAAAGACTTAAGCAATCATGTCTTCCTAGACTTAGCGTTCGTTTTGGTGAGAGGTCAGTACAGCAGAGAGGAATACATCTCAACTAATTTTCCCCTTTTGTTTGTATATTTGTATGAAACTTTGTTCCGTGCAGTCAAGTCACGAGACCGATTATCGGACATAGATCAGGAATTTCAATATTTATTGACGTTTGCCGTAAACCAACGCGTGACTATATGTCCGTATCGCGCAGACAGAGAATGAAGTGTTCACCGAACCCCAACAATTTATCTTTGTCGACCGGTTTCCGCGTTCCGTCTACGTCAGTAAGACCGCGGGCCCAATGAAACAGAGGCCCTCGTTCAAAAACCTTCTCTACCAACGCTTGGTGATAGACAGCTGGTCAGTTTGTTTCTGCGTGATTCACGTCCTTTTCCACCACACGAGTGTGATATCATGATCGATGGCGGGGACATGAGGAAAAAAAAAAAAAGTGTGGCTCCCAGTCATGGTTCGAATTCATGACCCGAGTATTGAGAACCCAGGGATGTACCAGTGTAAATATATCCCGGTTCCTCTGCCGATAAATAGGACTCGGAAGCCAAGCTTACTGCCTCTGTTGCTGCCGCGATGTTGAAATTTTGTGTTTCTGAAAACACAGGCTATGCAGTCCTCGACGGCCCTCTTGATAGGACCAACAATCTGGGAAGTAAATTGTCGAAAGAAAAAATAACAACCTCATCTGATAATTTGTCTCTCGGCGTCATCCGTTTGTGTCTCAGGAAACAGGAGTTGAACAGTTGGGTCTGAGAGGACACTACACTACACTACACTACACTACACTACACTACACTACACTACACTACACACTACACTACACTACACTACACACTACACTACACTACACTACACTACACTGCACACACTACACTACACTACACTACACTACACTACACTACACTACACTACACTACACTACACACTACACTACACTACACTACACACTACACTACGCTACGCTACGCTACGCTACGCTACACTACACTACACTACACTACACTACACTACACACTACACTACACTACACTACACTACACTACACTACAACACCGTACAATACATATTCCTCATACAGCCTGCTGAGCATAAATTAATAAAAAGATACTATAAAAAAAAACTTTGTTGTTCAATAAAACAATACTAAAAATAATGAGCCCCAGGCCCTAAAAGAAGAAGATAAAACATAAAATAAAAGATCATCATCTTCACACCTCACACCTCTCTCTCTCTCTCTCTCTCGTGGAGCCGGGGTGGTCGAATGGTAGAGCGTTGGACTTCTAATGCTCGGGTCGTGAGTTCGATCCCGGCTGGGGCCAAATATTTGTGCTGGCTTTTTCATCGTTGCCCCGTCTTTGATATCACCCTATGTGGTGGAAAAGGACGTTAAACCCCCAAACCCCCGCCCCACCCCAACACCCACCCCACCCTCTCTCTGTGTGTCTCTCTCTCTCCCTCTGTCTGTCTGTCTGTCTCTCTCTCTTGGCGTCATTTATTGTGTCAGTGGGGTATTTCAGAAATCGGTTCATTAAAATTAGTCATTCGTTCATTGAACGATTGAGGAAGGGGGACCATAGACAAGGGAGGTTTACAATTGGTTCTGGGAGACTAACGTCATTATTCATAGTGTCAACGGGCTGTTTGTGAAAACCGTTTATTAACATCGTTGATTCGTTTATGGCAAGATTTGGGACAATGGACTGACCACAGACACAACTGAGGAGCTTTTACAATTGGTTGTGGGAGAACAACGTCATTCATCGTGTCGATATAACGTTTTAAAAATTCCGTTCATTAAAATCATTTTTTTTTCTCCATCAAACGGATTCAAGACGATGGATCATAGACTCAGGCGTGTCACCATTCGTTCTGAGAGATTTTCGTCAGTCATTATGTCAATGTGAGGTTTGTAAAATCTGTTCATTGATTGGCTTGAACCAGTGAAACACAGACACACGAGCGTTACAACTGGTTCTGAGAGAATTGCGCGAGTCATTATGTCAATGTGAGGTTTGTAAAATCTGTTCATTGGTTGGCTTGAACCAGTGAAACACAGACACACGAGCATTACGACTGGTTCTGAGAGAATTTCGCGAGTCAGTATGTCAATGGGACGTTTGTAAAATCTGTTCATTGAATGGCTTGAGCCAGTGAATCACAGACATAGGAGCTAATTCACCACTGGTTCTGAGTCATTATGTCAATGGGACGTTTGTAAAATCTGATTGGCTTGAACCAGTGAAAGACAGACACAAGAGATTTACAACAGGTTCTGAGAGAATAGGATCAGCCATTAAGTCAATGGGACGCTTGTGAAACCGGTTCATTAACGTGGCTTGAGACAATGGATACTTTAAAAGCAGCGTGTGCGGTCTCACTGCATTTGTGTAATCTGCTCCCTAAACGGCTTGAGGCGATAGATAAAGCTGCCTTCAAGCTAAAGTGTAACACAAGCATTGCACCCACTGTCACAGCCGAGTCAGCTTTGACGTCACTTGCCCCAGGATGTAATACTCATCAAGGCGACTTTTCCACGAGGAACGTGCGGTGCAGTGAACCTGCGTCCGCTCAATGTGACTGTGCGTCATAGTGGAGTCTGGTGACACCTCTTTGTGCGTGCGTACGTACACACATGGGTGTGGACAACCATTGAAGGAAACTCACAGCTCTCTTTTTTTTTTTTTTTTTTAGTTCACCCATTGATCAAATGATTGTACTTTCCTGGTTCAACGCAATCGTGCATTCGTGAGGCAATCGTGCACGTGTACTTTTACACATGACGTGCAGTATTTTCTTGTTTGCCTTAGTGTTGTTTAAATTTGTCCCCCCCCCCCCCCCCCCCCCCCCCCATTGATCGAATGTGAGCCTGGTGCGTGAGAGGAAACACGCCATCGTTCTTGCTCAGGGCAATCGTGCAAGTGTACTTTTCCTTTTAAAGACGCCAATGAATCGCCGCCCGCCATAGGCTAATAATATTATGCGCTTTACAGCCTACTTGTTTACTTCGCTCATTGATCCACTGATCATTCTGTCCTGGTTCACCGCGAGGGGAAATACGCAATCGCCCTTGTTTAGGTCAATCGTGCACGTGTGGTACCGGCTTTTTGAGTCGTCAAGACGCGTGCGCGTGTTGTACGTTATTGAACAGTCGCGCGCGTCATCGCCGGTATAGGCTTTACAATACTTGCTTTATTATTATTATTTTTTTTTTAACCGTTTTGGACTTTCCTGGTCCGTGAGGGGGGAAATACGCTATCGTCCTTACTTAGGACAGTCGTGCAAGTGTACGTTTCCTCAAGACATGTGCTCTATTAATTACGAATTTTCGTCATTTAACCGCATGCGCACAACTGCACAATACTTGCTCTTAGCTGTTGTTTCCCCCCCCCTCCCCCTCCCCCCCCCGTTCTTTCCAGGTGCGTGGGATGGAGGGTGGGTGGGTGTTTGGGGGTTTAACGTCCTTTTCCACCACATACGGGTGGTATCAAAGACGGGGCAACGATGAAAACGTCAGCGCAAGCGTGGGAGGGAAATACGCAGTCGCCCTTACTTAGGTCAATAGTGGGAGTGCGGTACCGGCTTTTTGACAAGACGTGTGCATTAATTCGTCATTGGGCCGTGCGCGTCATAATGATATACGCGGCGCTCACATACAAAGGCACGCTATACTAAGCCACCGCAAGACGCTACTAACATTCATACAAACAACCGTTCACGTCACGGCATAAATCCAACACGTCACTCTCACGCGGTGACACTTCCACCGCTTCGTGGAGAAAACGGAGCTAACGGCCTATCACACACCTGTAGCGGTTAAACCTTTTCTCCAAATGACGGACGATTTACTTCCTTCTGATGTCCGCTTTAGGAAGAGTGGCGTGCCGGAATACTAGACACCAGCCGCGTCAATGCTTGGCTTTGATATCCGAATTGCTTCCGGCAAACTGAGTGGAAGCGTGCAGCGATTGACTGAAGACACGGTACTATAGTCTTCCGCGGAAGTATTGAAGTTGTGACAAGTTAATCGGAAATGACTGTGAGTGTGAGTGCGATGACGGCCTCTACTGACACTGAAACTACCCACGCCGCATCGAGTTGCGGAAATCAGTCTCCCCACTGTTAACTCTCGTACTGCCGGTATTGGATCCTGTGGATGTTCCAGGATTTAGGGAAAGAGAGGGGGAACTGCCGGTTTGGCTGTCGATTGACATCGTTGAGCCGTTGTTATGATATTATTGGTCGAACTTCGGCCCAATCGTTAGTGTGTGTCCTTTTGTCAGTTTCCTGAACAGTCAAGGATTCCCTCGATCCAGTCACGGATCAGTGCTTGTCGTAGTAAGTGGAAGGGAAACACAGTATACAATTTCGGGGGTATGAAGATGGACCCACTGTTCCGACACCCACGATCGATTCGAAGATTCTGTGTCAGTACAACAACCGGTATAGCCACGTTCCTTGGAATGCGCTAATGCACTGCACTGTTTTGAATTTCTTAGTCTAGAAATCGGCACGGTTTTCGCAGTGTATGACATGAGGTGGTGCTGGTGGTGCTGGTGGGTGTTGGGGGGGGGGGAATAGATACATGTCCTATCAGATCACTGACAGCTCAACCCACTGATTTTATTTATTTATTTATCTATCTATTTATTTATTTATTAGTTTGAGTTATTTTTATTTATTTATTTATTTATTTTATTTTTTATTTTATTTTATTTATTTATTTTTTATTTTTATTTTTTTTTGGGGGGGGGGGGGGGGTCGGGCAAAGTCGTGAATAAAAAATACTTTACTAACCGACCATGTCTTAAAAACAAAAACAAAAAAAAAACCTCATCGTCGTCGTCGTCGTCGTCATCGTCATCATTATCATCATCATCATCATCGTCGTCGTCGTCACCGTTACAATCGTCCTCGTCACCATCCACTGACAGTGTATTTATATTTGTAACCTCGGACAGCGGATGCTTGTAGAAAGCACTTACAAAACAGGATGTTCCACGAAGATTTTGGCATCCCTCCAACTGAGTGTTCGCATGACCGTGGCAAAGAGTGCCTTATGTAAGAGCTTATATGTAACCTCCCTCCCCCTCCCCCACCTCTCTCTCCCTCCCCTCTCCCCGCCTGGCGGCCGAGAAGTCTGCTGCGTTAGAAACATCCGTTACGCGGCCGACGCTGAGACGCTATTTCGGGCTGGAGCAGACAGACAGATTTTCTCTGAGGATATTTTGTGACATTGAAATATGAACGCGGAAGCGTCGGCTGGCAATAAGGGGCTTTGAATCGATTTAGCTGTCTCACACACACACACACACACACACACACACACACACACACACACACACACACACACACACACACACACACACACACACACAGAGAGAGAGAGAGAGAGAGAGAGAGAGAGAGAGAGAGAGCTCTTTACTCCTGCGTCAGTCTACAGCTTCTCTAGTGTTCCCCCGTATGGGTTAGGGGCCCCAGTTCGGACATCCTGTTTGTTTGTTTTTTAATTTGCCCTGTGGCACTGTCTGTTTGGGCCGGTTGTAGGCGGTTCTCCGTCTCCGGGTGCTCCGTTTTCCTTCTTCTCTGCTATCATGATGGAAATGTCAGCTCCCCCCCCCCCCCACACACACCCAAACATACACCCCCCAAAACCAAAAAAAAAAAAAAACAACAAACAAAAACCAAACAAAAACCAAACAAACAAAAACAACGACAACAACAATAAAAAAGCAACAACAAAAAACAAAGCAACTACAACAACAACAAAAAAACAAAGCAACTACATAAAAAAACAAAACAAACAAATAAACAAACAAAAACCAAAAAAGAAAACAACCCAAAGAAAACCCCGCAAAAAACAAACAAACAAACAAACAAACAACCACCTGACAAATTGACAAAAAATCTAGTCCCGTCACTTCCACGGTTGAAAAGATGAGCCCCATATAACAGTCACCGTGCCCAGGAGATCTTTGTGTGTGGGGGAATGCGTGTGGTTTACGGCAGCGTGCGTAGTGATGAAGTTCAGCTCGCGGTGTTGCAGGATATTTGACTGACCATGGCGAGAAAGCTAGTCTAACCTTTTCATACTTGAACCCATGAGACACTCAATACGTTTTTTCTTTTTGTGCAGATGTCTGGTTCAAAATGGCGCCGACGTGAATGCCCAGACGTCGAACGGTGACACAGCGTGCCACCTGGCGGCGTACAGAGGTCACTTGGAGGCCGTGAAGCTGCTGGTGGAGGTGGGGGCCGACCTTGACCTTACCAACAACAAGTTCCGAACTCCTTACGACGACGCCATGCGACAGGGTCACGTGGACATCTTGCCTTATTTGGACACCTCTACACAAATGTGTGAGTATCGGATTTGCTCCTTAACTTTTCCAGTCTCACAGATCGACCCGGGCTGTGCTGCTTGTGGAGGGTGGGGAGGGGGGGGGGGAGGGTATCTGATCGAAATATTTGATACTTATGTGTGCCGGACAACTTTACTGCAAGCAAATTTACAGAAATTTTAGAGTAGATTTTTTTCACCCTACAAAATAATGATGACTGCCGAACTCATGTCCAAATTCGCTTTCTCTTTCAGTTGGTTGTGGGCCACAGGCAGGCGAGAAGAAGCACGAATGCACCGACTTCAAGAAAGCTGACCAAACATTGGCGTCATCGCAGCATCACCTAGACATGACGTCGCATCAACGGCGTCACTCCAGTGGTTCCAGTGACCGCTTCTCGAGCGAAAGCCTTTCTCGCGAGAGTTCCTACGAGGATTGTGAAGTGAACAACGTAGATTTTTCGGACAGAATACGAGGCAGAGAACACGATAGTAGCGAGTTCGATTTCCCAGATTTTGACGGTCCTTTTTCGACCGACCACCCTTTCAGCGCACCCCTCAGCCTCTCGTTCAAGACCAACAACCTGTCTTCAACGACCACCGACCTGGATTTAGCGACCAGCGACTTCTCATTTGGAAACTCCAACGACCTGTCTCTGACTTCGACTAGGCCGAGCGAGAAGAGTTGCTACATGACCCTCAACATACCCGCCTAAAAAAAAGAAGAGAACTTAGAGAGAGTGTGAAAGGACGTGCGTAACTTACATCATGGATAATATGCACAACATCTTGCGTACACAACATCTTCACCTTCATTGTCAAACAGTGACAAAGTCCATTTTTACCCGTGTGAACACCGAGCCATTTGCAACTTACGTAAAAGAACACTTGATCTGTGTGCTTGTGTGGAGTGCAAGAAACACATCTCACGCTGAAAGAACTGTAAATTTCAAACAGCAAACAACAGACCAGTATACATCCGTGAAGAGATAAAAACACTGTGATGAACAAACTGCAAAATATGTTAAATTTGAACGTGTCAGCTTGGCTGTGAATAGAGTAAGAGAGAACTATAGTAAAGATCATTGTGAACAGAGATAGAGAGCTATGACTGTAAAAACATGAATGAATGTGTTTGCTGAAAACAAATATGCTTTTCCAGCAAAGTCTGAGTGAATTACAAGTTATATACAAGAACAACCCATCTTTTTTTTTTTTTTTTAGGTTGACTGAAGCACAGCTGATATTCGTACGGTGTTTTGACCGTTTTCAAAGCCAACTGTCAGCCGTATGTTTGATAATGATGTACCCATTATAGAAAAAAGCACGCCTCTGATCCTTCATTGATCATTGTGTTGTTTCATGTATGAGGTTGGAGCAAAGGAGAGGGCAGGAGAGGGGGATGGAAGCCAACCCGGTGGGGGTATTTGGGGGGCGGGGGAGGGGGAAGAGACGGAGGAGGGGAGACAGTGGTGGGGGAGGGGTGGTGGTGATGATCATGGTGAAATGACAGTGCTTATTGTTCTTGTGTTTTGTACCAGTTTGATAACAAAGACGCTTGACTCATGACTGTGTTTTCATTTTTACTGTCGAGTTGTTGCGACTATTTGCCGATCACAGGGATGTCGTCTGCGATTAGTATGTAGCACCTCTCTCTCTCTCTCTCTCTCTCTCTCTCTCTCTCTACGCCCTCTCTCTCTATTTCTGTCCACTTTTCTACTATCATCTCTCTCTGCTACACCCCCTCCCCCCGCTTCGGCTCGCTCTCTCTCTCTCTCTCTCTCGGTTATCCCTGGTACAGAAGATTACTACCAAGACCTCCATCCCCACCCCTTACCCCTACACCTACCTATGTTCCTTTTTATGCTCTTTTGGCCTAAGAGAGCCATTTTTCGCCTTTCGAACGGAAGAAAAAACTACGGTCAGATGGTAAATGGGCGTAAGTGCTTATCAAATCCATGCGCTTAGCCCCTTTTATGACGGTAGAATTATGATCCTAAACTGCACCTTACATTTCGGAACAATGCTGCATGCCATTTTCATTACTTTGGTGTACTCGTATGTGAGTACATACGAGTACATATGCATACAATATACGAGTATATATATATATATACTACTTATACTATATCTGTCCATTTTACAGGCACGAAGAGGCCTGTGCATGCAAACTGACTTGGTCTGTCATCAAAATATACAAAACTGACATGTTTAGTGCACTGTCCCAGCCAATCTTTTGTGAAACTGACCTTGATCGACTTGACATGTATTCGTGACGGTTCCTTTCTGTGCGCATGCGCCATTGTGCGAAATCGTCATTGGGTATGCTTTTTGGTCCAACATTATTCTAATTTCGGTGTCTGTCTGTATCGGCTGTGCTCGGCGGGGTACTTGGTGGATGCGAACCCCCGCAGAGTCTGTCACTATCGACACTTGATGTCCGTTCTGTGTGTTTGCTACTTGATGTGATGTCATGGTAGACTTGTTTACATGACAATTCTCAGCCTTGACACTGAGCTTGTTCTAGGGCCCAGTACTTTCGTGTGGACGACCTAGCCTGCACTACGACCTGCAAAGTAGACGTCATCCTGTGTTAAGCAACTTCCGTGATCGCGGACTCGTTACGTGTGTCACCTAACAGTTATATGCGTCACCTAACAGTTATTTGTTTCACCTAACAGTTACATGCGTCACCTAACAGTTGTTTGCGTCACCTAACAGTTATATGTGTGTCACCTAACAGTTATGTGTGTCACCGAACAGTTATGTGTGTCACCTAACGGTTATGTGTGTCACCTAACGGTTATGTTTCACCTAACAGTTGTAGCTTTTGCCCAACAGTTACAACTGTCAAGTGCACCTAACAGTTATGGCTCATGTTAGTGAATGTTCATGCAAAATAGCGTGTTGGCTTCTGACAGGCTATCAAGGTGACAGAAGTGTTTCCAGTTGTCGTTTGCCTTGTGGTCTCTCGAGCATTGACACACAGACGAACTGAGTAATTTTTATCGGTACCTAACTCACCATGAGTTCTTTTAATAATAAATCAGTAAGTAGCAGTCTTTAGTGTGTACATAGCTGCAAAACCACATGCTATGCTAACAGACGACAATGCGTTCATTTTGACTGAGATGACTTGTCTGGGTCAAAAGCCAGTGATACTTCTGTAACACTTGTCGTCGTTATGCGTGAGCGTGAAGTCATAGCATTTGTGTCTGTGATGACTTGCAGTCAGTTTTGTACTTATACAGTCTAGCATAATTGTCGAAAGCGGCCAGCTGTGCGATGCATACCGAGTGATCACTATCTGATCACTGCAGAGTGATCACGTGATAGTAGATAGTGTGTCACAGAGTTTGCCATATGTTCCGTTTGTAGAGAAAACATCTGATGGGGGGGGGGGGGAAGATCCAACGTGACTTGTACTGAGTGATCGCATGACTGAAGAGAAGAAAAATCAAACGTGAACAACAACAACAAAAAAGCCATATTTTACCTTATTTGGAGAAAAAAATATGAAAGAAGTTATCCAGTGTGGCATGTACTGAATGATCGCATAATTGTAGAGAAAAAGATCAGTGACAAAGTTTGCCATGACCAAAAAAAAAAAAAAAATGTTGAATAGAAGTGATCAAATGTGACTTATACTGTGTGAGACCGAATGTTTAAAGAAAAAACAAGTCATAATATGTATTAAAAAAAAAAAATGGCCATATCTACGTAAGAGAAGAAACTTGATGGAAACTAGTGATCCTTTGTGACTTTTTTGGTTTTTTGTTTTGAAAAGTCTTATCTGTGTTGCTCATGTTATACGGTGATTTTTGCTTGTGATACTGATATTCATCGCACATTCCTTAAACACGCATATAATCGCATTGATATGAACTGTGTAGCAGCCTTTCGTTGTAAAGTATCTGTGTTGTATTATGTGATGGGCTTCCCGGCACAAAATGGGGACAAAGTCACCCAGCGACTTTTCAGAAGTTAGTTTAGTCCTTTTGGCTCCTAGAGAAGCATAGGGCCTCAACAGCTCTCCGACTTTTCAGAAAATTGAAAAAAAAAACAAAAAAAAAAACCCTGGTGGTAGGTCAAATTTGGCGACTACGAGTTTGGCTTCTTTTTCTTCTCCATTTTCGGGTCCTTAACTCTTAACAGCCCAAACCCAGCCACCCCATGCCCTAACGAGACTTGGTAAAAAGAAACAGTCACTGCACACGAGTAGCAGCCACTTCAAGCCATTATAACTCAAGGCGTAAGGCCTTTCCGCTGGGCCCGGGACCGCTACAAATTGCATAATAATGGTTTGAAGTGGCTCCTAGTGATATGAAGATTTCAAGTAAAAACGTGAATTTTGCATGGGCTTTAAAGAGCTAAACAATTGACAGTGAGTCTACTAATACAACACAATAATACAACTTCTGTGAAAGTTTTAAGGCTGAATGCAGCTTATAATTATTATACACATTAAACACGAGCATAAAATACAACCCCGCCATCTTGGTATGATTCTCACGTCACGCTTTACCGGCCATTTTTTTCCCCCAAAATGGCCGCTTTTCAAGAGCAAGTTTTCTACAAAGATATCTCAGGCCTGCATCAAGCTACAGAAATAGTTTTCATACCAAAAGAGAGCTGATTTTCTGCACTTTTACTGATACTAATGACTCCGAAATTATCAAGTTAACAAATCACCCTTTGTCCCCTTTTTTGTCGGAGCCTATCACATATGTACAAACGGTTATAGCCGTGATACAGCGCTCAAGCCTGGAGGTGAAAAGTTGAATGCTTTTTATGTTCGACAACTGTCCAAGTTTTGGCTAGAGATCATGAAGTTTACATAATGTTATCGCGGCAGTCGTGCCAATCCAGTACATCTTGTTTCGACGTTTTTGTGACACAGGCAAACTTCTCTCTCTCTCTTTTTTTTTTTTCCCGAAGAGGTGTATGTATGTAAGTTATGTTTGCGATATGACTGACTGAGGGTAATGTTAGTGTAAATGTGTTTCAAAGTGGACTTGGCCAGTGTGAGGTCGCAGCTGAGAAAACAGAATCTTTTGCCTGAAGTGCTTTCATGTCGACTATAAGTGTTGTGGCATATATATAGTAGGTATAGTTACAGTTGTAGTGTTTTGCGTTATTTCAAAGTGTGTGTTGTTCGGTGGTAAATGTATTTTCACGTCTTGATTCATATTCATTGACCAAAGTTCGGTGGGTTTGATAATGTGACCAATAAAGAAAATGAAAATCATCAGTTTGTGTGTGTGTGTGTGTGTGTGTGTGTGTGTGTGTGTGTGTAAGTGTGTAAGTGTGTGTGTGTAAGTGTGTTTTTGTATAAATATGTGTGTGTGCGTGCAGTCTACGTTTACTGGACAGCAGCCGCCAACCCCCAACCTTTTTCCTGCTTCCTGTTCCGGGAACCATATTTTCCCCTCAGCAGTCTCGAATCCCTCGACACTGAACACACGAGACTACAAACTATCCAATCCAATCATATGTCCACTAGCGAAACACAGGGTTTCTCCATCAGAAAAGTGCCCGCTCGTTGCACTTAGAAATACAACAGAGAGAGAGAGAGAGAGACGGGACGAATGGGGGGAGGGGGGGGGGGAGGGGAAGGGTTGCTGTGTACTGTTAATGAATGATAGAAAGCATGAACGGATGGATGAATAATAGAATCAGTTAATGATTCGATGGATCACTCGCCCGAAACCTTATTTATTTGTTCCATGCACACACGAGTACACATGCAGGAGACTTTTCGTCGTTCTACCGCAGGTTCTTGAGACTCATTCACTCACACTCTCACGCAAGCGAACACAACCAAACCCTGATGGATGATGTTGATTATAACGAAGACGACGACCATGACGACGACGATGATGATGACGACGACGGCGGCGACGACGACAACTTTATATGTAGCGCATGGCTCTTCCCTGAGTGACAACGCCGCTTAGAGAGGTTTCGAAAGCAGGGAGGGGGGGGGGTGATGCAGATGGACGGTTCCTTGACATGACCCGTGTTAGCAACAGAAACACAAACTTTCTTGTCGACATGACTGGTTTTTTATGGTCGATTTTGACAAGTTTGATTGTGTTAGGCTACCATACTAGGCCTACTAAATATTCGCCAGAAATACAGCCGGAACAGAACCATGCCAGCTGACGTCGCAAATTATGACGCCATCTCTTCGATGACATCAGAAATACGTCATGTTGCTTTGTGTGACACTATCAGTCATCGGATAGACAAAATGCACATAACATGAGCAGCTGCTGGTTTGACTCCAGATGAGCCACCCCGGCTTTTGGGAGTCGACATCAAAAGCGACCGCCTTCTCTTTGGGTCTAGCGCCTGTAGTCGAAGGGAGGTAAGCTGGTTTGTAGCTATATTCAGGGGCAGAGAGACTAACTCCCAAACGATTCCCTTCGGTGAAGTGAAGACCTTGGCAAGGTCCTTGGGTGAAGTTTGAAATCATCAGCGTGTGCGTGCGTGTGTGTGTGTGTGTGTGTGTGTGTGTGTGTGTGTGTGTGTGTGTGTGTGTGTGTGTGTGTGTGTGTGTGTGTGTGTGTGTGTGTGTGTGTGTGTGTGTGCCTGGTGACAGTTAATTGCAAACAAACAAAGTAATTTGAAGAGCTGTCAGAAACGAACTTCACAATGCCCCATGAATAAAGGCCTTCCTTGATTCTGCAAGTCTGAAATTTCCCAGGCTGCTCCAACCCAGCTCCGTCACAACCACGTCGACACAGCCACTGTCATCACCATCATCACCACTTACAGTCGTCCACTGACCCACCGCGGACCCGGAACCCCACGCGGACCCACTGAGACCCCGCGCAGTCCCTCATTTCTCTCACGGTCCAAAACGCCTGCAGTCACGTGCTGCTGAGGTGCCGGTCCTCCCTATGAGCCTCATTAACTCGCTGACGACCTTGATCAGTCTCGTGCAGTCACTGATAAACGCTCACCGGTTCAAAAAAGTCACCAGAACAGTCACCCTGAAGCGTTACCAAAGCCACACGAGACAGTTGCCCAAGTCGCTGTGGAGAGTTGCCCAAGCCACTCTGAAGACTTACCAATGCTACTCCGGAGGGTTGCCACAGGCACTCACAACAGTTGACAGAGCCCCTCAGGAGAGTTATCAAAGTCACGCCGAAGAGTCACTACAGTCAAATGAACTAGACTACCGAGAAGTGTGCGGGAGTCGGCTTGTAACTGCGTGAGGTCCCGAACCAGCAATGCGCTAGCCAGGTTTCGGGGAGCTGCCTGAGTGAGGCGATTGGCCGGACAGTGATAATCGTCTAGGAAGTCATTTGACTCTGTCACTGAGGTCGCTCAGCTGGGACAAGTCTTTGAGAGCCGCGGTGAGGACGAAGAGACCACTGAGGACCAGAGGGCACATATCTAGATTGTATTCCAAAGAGAGAGATAAAGTCAGTCGGTTTGAATAAGCGCGGACCCTTGAACGATCGAAGACAGACGAAGAACCCCTTTTGTGCCATGTGAGCACTGAAGACCCCCCTCGGTCGCTGCAAGTCGCTGAGAATACTGCTCGAATGATCTGAGTTGTTGGGGACTCTTATCAGTCGAGATGTGAGTCACTGCGGGGCTGGTTATACGGTTCGAGTCGCTGGAATCACTGGTCTGTCGGAGAAAGTCAATCAGGGCACGCGTGAGTAACACCAAGGAGAGTCAAAAAGGTTTAGGCGGTGACAGTCAGTGGAAACGCTTCTGTAAGTGACAAACAGAGAATAGTCATCATTTCCGTGGACGACCGCCGTGGTCAGTCGGACAGAGTCATTGAAATTCACTGAAAGCCCTGATCGGGACATCCACGAGAGTCATAAATTGCCCCGCCGGGCAGCCGGTGACAGTAGCTGAGAACACTTCCCTGGTGTGAGTCAGTCAGAGCGAGTCACCGACGAAGACCGTGTTCAGTCAACCACTAAAAACCCTTGTCAGAACATCGGAGAGAGTCTAAACTTGAAGGGCCTGAAACGCGGTGACAGTTGAAACAGTGAGAACACTTCCCTGATGTGAGTCAGTCCGAGCGAGTCACCGTGGTCAGTCAGGCAGAGTTACTAAAAACCCTGGTCAGAACATCGGCGAGAATCTTAAAGGCCTTGGTCAGGCGGTGACAGAGCAGTGAGAACGCTTTCGGAGAGAGTCACGCAGCTCGCGGGTGGGTAACATCGACATCGAGAGTCAAAAGGGCCTTGGTCAGGCGGTGACCGTAGGTGAAAACACCTATCTGATGTGAGCAAAAAAGCCCAGTCGTCGACCCGAGCGAGTCACCGCGGTAGAGCGGTGGTCAGTAAGTCAGTCACTGAAATCCCTGGTCAGAACATCATAGAGAGTCTAACAGGCCTTGGTCAGGCGGTGGCAGTCACTGAGAACACTTCTCTGATGTGAGCCATCAAGCACAGTCGTCAATCCGAACGAGCCATCGCCGACGACCACGGCCAGACACATCACTGAACACCAAGTTAAAGCCGCCGGTAAAATTTCTCCGATGTGAGCAAAACGTCACAGTCGTCAATACCAGCGAGTCACCGCGGAAGACCATGGTCAGTCACAGTCACTGAAAACCCTGGTCTGGTCATCAACGAGTCAAAATGGCGCACTGGTCCATAAAAAAGTCACTGGGAACACTCTTCTAAGTGAGCCAAAGAGAACAGTCGGAGCGAGCCATCGCGGTTGACCGAGGCCAGGAACAGCACATCGCAGCTCTAATCCATACACGTCTGTCATCATGAACGCCGAAATTTCTACTGTCGCGTCGACGCTCGACCACTACAACGAGTACTTCCCAGACAGGCCTGCTTTCATCTTTCTCAGCCATGACCTGACGCATCGCGAGGTACTGACCTTCGGAGAGCTGTACCTGCTGTCTACGCGCTTCGCGGCGCGCATGAAGTCCCGCAGAGTGAAACGAGATGATAGGGTGGTGATCCTCCTCCCCAACTGTCCGGAGAGAGCCGTGGTAGAAGCCGGAGTGCAGTACTTCGGTGCTGTCTCCGTCAACGGAAGGTGTCAGGTGGGCCGCAGAAGTTCGTGCCTTGTTGTTTTCTTTCGTGTCTCACTATATTGCATTGTCTCAGCAGCCCCTCCCCCGCCTCTTGGTCCTTCTGCCTTTCTTGTGTACACTTTTGAATGCCCTTGCCAAAAGGTCAAAGTCACAAGTTTAGTTCCAGAACCTGCTTCTTTTCATGAGCTTCTGTTTGATAACTGCTAACGTTATCAACATGGAACTGAGTAGAGTGACATTAAGGATAATGCAATTTCGGTCATTGAATGACCTTGTATAAGGGTCAAGGCCAAGGTCGCAGAATGTGAAACAAAGTTCCAGTAACTGATGTGTTCGTTGAACACTGGCACTTTCTCAGTCACCACCTGTACAATGCATGGTGGAAATGGACGTTAGACTCCCAAACACCCATCCACCCACCCATCACATTTGACACAGTAAGGGTGTACAACGCCCTTTCAAAGCTACTTTTTGACATCTTTTGGAGTTCAAGGTCACATGTGAGCCGTGGCATTTTTCTCTATAAACCCAGAGCAAAGACCTGTCAGACCTGGTCTACATCCTGAATCAGTCCAAGGCGACGACTCTAATCATAGACTCGGACATGTACGAGCAGGAGTGGAAAAGTCTGAAGCAAAAATACGTGCAGCTGTACGGACCAGATGACAGGCTGACCGCCATCACCATACCAAACCTCCGACTATGCATCCACGTCAAACGCCCCGAAAGAAGTGAGTCAGTGTTTCCTTCCCTTACGCTTCCGTTCTGTCAGATCTAGAATACCAAAACGTACAAAACTCGCTCATAGGACTATAGACAACTCACGTTTTAACTTTCACTGTACACTTCCTGGGTCGTTAGCGACCCATACCGCGCATCGCCATACCGAACCTCTGACTATGCATCCACGTCAAACGCCCTGAAAGAAGTGAGTCAGCGTTTCCTTATGCTTCCCCTCTGTCAGATCTAGAATACCAAAACGTTTAAAACTCGCTCATAGGACGATAGACAACTTTAATCTTCGCTGTACACTTCCTGGGTCGTTAGCGACCCATACCGTGCATCACCATACCAAACCTCCGACTATGCATCCACGTCAAACGCCCTGACAGAAATGAGTCAGTGTTTCCTTCCCTTACGCTTCCGTTCCGTCAGATCTAGACTACCAAAACGTACAAAACTCGCTCATAGGACTATAGACAACTTTAACCTTTTCTGCCTTTGCTGTACACTTCCTGGGTCGTTAGCGACCCATACCGCGCATCACCATACCAAACCTCCGACTATGCATCCACGTCAAACGCCCTGAAAGAAGTGAGTCGGCGTTTCCTTCCTTATGCTTCCCCTCTGTCGGATCTAGACCACCAGAACGTTCAAATCTCGCTCTAAGTACGATAAACTTTAACCTCTGCTGTACACTTCCTGGGTCGTCAGCGACCCATACCGTGCATATAGTGATGGGTCGCGGTTCCTAAGACGCTGGTCTGCTCTCCTAGCGGCTTAAATAAAATGAGCTGACACGTCCAAATCTCTGTTGCAGAGTTCGTTCACCTTGAAAGTGATGATCTTCTTGAGGTTGATGATGATGATATAATACTACCTCCGGATGTAGACGAGGAGGGCTTCCTGGCCGATCTGAAGACCAGGTGGACGCAACAGCACACCGCCATGCCCCCGCAAGAACCCCGTCACGTGAACTGCGTCATGGTAACTGCCGGCGGGCAGGACGGTCGTCTGCCAAAACTGGTCGTGCACACTCACCGCAATATCATCGCTGCTTCGCGGGTCATCACCCCCCGCGGGGACACGCCGCATGTGACCTACTTCATGGACCACCCCATGGGTTCGGCTGAGGGACACTTCGCTCTGACCCTATTTGCAGGTTGGTGGCACATGTACATGCAATTGTGTGCACCACACCCGACCTCGATAACCAAGAGCTAGTCACGAACCACAGGGCTTCTTGGAGCCGAAATGCGTGAAAGGGTTTCTAAATCGCTGCCGGGCACACCAATTTGCCATTTATGGGATAATAAAGAATTACTGGCCTGAATAATAATAATAATAATAATAATAATAATGAGTATTGTATAGGCGCTTTACCCAGTTTCATGAATCGGCTCAAAGCGCCGCGAACTGAATCCAACACGCACGCTTACGTGAATCACACGCATTCTCTCACACACTGGACATAAACACGTTACAATCACGTGGTGCGAAGGGTCAGCTCAGCTATTTAAATTTCGGAATTTAGGATTGCATTTATTTTTCAAATTTAGTGGGCTGAACATTTCCAAAGCACAATGAAATGAATGTAAGAAGTCCCGCAGAAAATATGCCACGGCATATTTTGAATGAAATAGCGATACATGTTTGTGGAGGACTGAAACTTGAGCATATATTTCATAATAATAATAATAATAATGAATAATAGTAAATCCTCTTTGTCCATTAAATATTAAGTTTAAAAGGAAATTTGTCTTCGGACCCACAGAGAGAGAGAGAGAGAGAAGAATGTAAAATGAGATACTACACATCAACACAACATATTTATTTACTTGATCATCTGTTTACTTTATCATTGTCGTGTCTTGGCCAACACAATCGTACAACGCAGGAGTGACGCGCGTTCTGATGGATGAGAGAGCAGGCCCTCCGACCAAAGGGTACCCGAAGTTCGTGTACGAGGCCATCCGCACGGAGAAGTGTGAGAGGGCCGTTCTTCACCCTGCCATCACCCCACCACTGTTCCGTTACTTCAAGGATCGTGAGGCCGAAGACTTGTGCATCAGTAGACTGCGCATGGTCTGGCTGTCGGGAGAAAAGGTTGGTCACTCAATTTAAACTTGTACATTGAAATAATAATAATAATAACAACAAGAATAATAATAATAATACGTAAAACCAGCCTATGCCTACCCTAGGTAACGTGGTGAAGGGAGGCAACTAAGCTCGGAGGCAGCCGCTAAGTTCAGCTTGAGGCATGAGTTGTTTCCTTCCTCCCATTTGAACGAATACCTTTGTGGGGTGGGAGACTTTACTTACTTACTTAGGCCCTTGGCTCCACGTGGAGCATAGGCCATCGACAACCCTTCGCCATCGCACTCTGTTCTGGGCTAGTTTTGCCACTCCAGTCCAGTTGGTACCCTGCTTACATAGCTCTGCCTCAGTGTCCCGCCTCCAGCTGCTGCGAGGCCGGCCTCTCTTCCTTTTCCCCTGCGGGTTCCATGTCAGGGCTTGGCGTGTGGTGCTGGATGCTGGCTTCCTGAGGGTGTGTCCAATCCAGCCCCACTTCCTCCGCAGGATCTGCTTGGCCACTGGTTCCTGCCCCGCTCGCTCCCACAGCTCTTCATTCCGGATCTTCTCTGGCCATCGGATGTTGAAGATGCGCCTCAGACAGGTGTTGAGAAATGGGGTGGGAGAGCCGCTAGGAATTGAAAATGTCAGGGCAGGTGCTTTTGCCACATTTTTGCATTTTGTTCATTTATTTGTTTTTTAACGCTTTACAACGGAGCCCCTGCACGTATGTTTTCAAAGACCACCCATGTTGATGGTTAAAGAATATGGTATGGTATGGTAGACTTCTCCTCGGCGCACATATCCATCTCTGCTGAAATGCTTACGGCGCCGCAGGGCTGGAGGACGAAGCAGTGAAACCCTGCTGCCGCTAAGCGCTACTTTATGTGCAAACCTCCACCCTGCTATTCACTCTGGTGCGTGCGACAGTATTTCTGTTTACCATGACACCGGCCACAGCCTACTCTTCTTCGACAGATGAACGTGGGATTTTTAGCGTGCACACTTGATGTATGTGCGTGCGTGTCAGTGTACACGAAGGCGAGACAGGCACCGTAATCGAGCCTGCACATGGATTTGACTCGATATGGTATGGAAAAATCCAACCATATTCCTGCCCACCGGGGACTCGAACCAGGCAGCTCAGGATCCGAAGTCGGATGCCTTAACCACTAGACCAAATCCCCTGACGTGGTTCTTTGTACATGCAAAGTAAATATGCTTCCTTTGTCGTAGATCTGCAGAGCCAGTTCGCGCATAGAAGACCTAAGAGTCATGGATCGGAGAGGCATGTATGTCCTTTTACCATAATACATGGCGGCAGAAGGATTAGTCACAATTTCACTGTTTATAACAATGCAAGTGAGACGTTAGCCAATCAGCTGTTCAGATTTGGCTGAATTTTGCAATGCTTCATGTGATTATGTGATGCAGATCACGAAGAAGGAAGTGGAAGCGACGCTGAAGATCTCCAACCTGGTCATAGTGAGCTACGTGACGTCAGAGCAGATGATGTCATCCATGATGGCCGTGACTGATGCTTCCCAATACAAGGACTTATGTGTCGGTCGTGCGGTGCACAATGCGCAGGTTCGCGTGGTAGGCGATGACTCCAACCCTGTGAAGCCTGGAGTGAGGGGCATGTTGGAGATCCGGTCACCACTCACATTCAAGGTTTCTGATTGGCTGACTACTGGTCCATGATTTATAACTTATGACATGTGGTCAGTTCATGAGTGATGTCAGCCCACTGGCAGAATGACCCGATTCAAAAGCGATCCTGTATTTTATGGAAACCAAAAATTACATGTAGATAGTTAATAAAACAGCTTTGAGGGTTTTCATACCTATTTTCGGAGTGTAAAATCCATTTTGAACCGCACGTAGGCGAGAGTGTGCCATTAGGGGCCATCAGACAAGGGGAATTGGTGTAGTGGTTAAGGTATCCGACTTCGGATCCTGAGCCGCCTGGTTCGAATCCGGGAGCCGGGGTGGTCGAATGGTAGAGCGTTGGACTTCTAATGCTCGGGTCATGAGTTCGATCCCGGCCGGGGCCAAATATTTGTGCTGGCTTTTTCATCGTTGCACCGTCTTTGATATCACCCTATGTGGTGGAAAAGGACGTTAAACCCCTAAACACCCACCCACCCACCTTGGTTCGAAGCCCTGGTGGGCAGGACTTTGGAGGGAGTTTTTCCCTTCCAAATCGAGTCAAAATCATGTGCAGACTTGTTTACGGTGCCTGCCCTGCCCTTGTGTACACACGCACGCACAAATACTATCAAGTGTGCACACTAAAAATCCCACGTCCATCTTTCAAAGATGAGTAGGCTGTGGCCAGTGGCGTGGAAAACAGAAAGACTGTCGCACGCACCAGAGTGAATAGCAGGGTGGAGGTTTGCACATAAAGTAGCACTTAACGGCAGCAGGGTTTCACTGCTTCGTCCTCCAGCCCTGCAGCGCCGTGAGCATTTCAGAAGAGACGGATATGTGCGCTGAGGAGGTCTACCATACCATACCATACCATACCATACCATACCATACCGACTTGACCCACAGACTGGCCTAATTATCCTGACTGGCTGGCTGACTTGGTATGACACAACCTGACAACCTTGCTTTTACAATATGTTGATCAGGAATATCTGGATGACCCCAAGCTCACGATGCAGCACATGACCCCAGACGGTTTCTTCCGCACAGGGGATTTTGGTTGGGTGGACCACGATGGTCTCCTGTACGTAGAGAGCAGGATAGGAGACTGCTTTACTTTTGCTGGCACTCGCGTGAACCCTGGTTGGCTGGAGGCTCAGGTTCAGAAGTTCTACGGTGTGGAGGCAGCGCTGGTTGTGGTGACACAAACCAATGCCGACAACCTGTTTGGAAAGCAGGACATCTGCGTCTGCATTGTGGTTGATGATGAAAGTACAACAGCGGCATTGGTGAGTCTCTCTACCTCACTATGCTGATTTTTTTTTTTTTTTTTTTTTTGCTGCCCCCAACTTTTTTTCTTTTTTTTTTGGCCGGTTCCAGTGGTGTTCCTCCCAGGTCATGGGTGGAATCCACGGAGGGCTCGGAAGCTGAAGCAATTTTTATTATGCATGATGATGGAGATGAGGATGATGGTAAGATGATGCTATGGAGGTCCATGTGGTTTGGGACTGCGGGACAGGGCCGCATTCCACGCTTCCTGTCATAAATATCTCGGCATTAACCAGGCCCGGGAACTATGGCACCTGTGGTGCCGGCCGTGTAATCATTCACATAATAAGACGTGTCATACCAAGGGAAGCACCCCCAAAGTCGCACCCGTGAAGTGGGTGAAACTCGGCTGTGTGGCAACAGCCTCCCCACTGGGCCCATAGCACACCCGTCGACCTAGGTAGGAAAAATCCCGCTTGCCTCGGCTGGGATTCGAACCTGGGTCTCCCGGTCCGTGGTCCGAAGTGCTAACCACTACACTACGGGGGGGGGGGGGGGGGGGTCACTATGCTGATTTGACTTTAGCTTTTATGTTGTTTCTCTATATAGAGAAACAACTTGATAGGAACAGGGAAATCACAAGACATGAACAAGCATACGACCTGCGTGAGGCAGGCATCAAATGTTTGGTTCACAGACAAAATCTGTAAATGTCGTCACTGTCTCCGACAGTTTACCAGCCCTCTAGATCGTCTAGGTTATATGCAAAAAATTAATTCAGTCGGGGAAGTCACAACACCAAGATGGAATAAAGCATCCAATGTCAGTGTCAGAGGGTCTGCGTCAGTGAGGCTGACGTCAGATATTTAGTTCACGGAATTGACGTCATCTCTCTCTCTCTCTCTCCAAAGATTCTAGATCCGCTACAGCATAGCGGGTCTAGTGCATGTGGTAGGTCCTACACACTTGAAGAGTCGGAAAGAAAAACAACAACAAGCAACTAAACAGATAAAATGGCATGAAATTTGGAGAAACAACTTGATGGGATGGGGCCATTCCTCCTTGTTTTTTTTTAAAAATCATGTAACTATTGATGTGTGTTTCCTTTTTGATTGCTATTTTCATTGTTTTAATGTGTTCATAGCAAGGAGTGATCAGTATAGCCGACTTGAAACTTTTAGGTTTAAAAAATAGAGTTTTAAGTTTTATGTGTCAAAATCTTATGTTTTGAAAAGATTTGCACATGTATATATGTTCATTTCATAGGCCACTTTTTCACTCCGGCCTCACAGAAGAGGAGAGGAGAGGGTGGGTGGGTGGGTGGGGTGTAGAGCTGTGAACCGGTTCAAAAATCCAAACCGGTTTTTAACCGGTTTTTTAACTTCAAACCGCTTTTTTTAAACCGGTGTTTTTTCCGGTTCAGTCATCACCAAAAGGTGTTTGAGGTCTGCAAAAATATTGGCGTTTTATGCGATGCGTGTTCATATATATGTGTGTGTGTGTGTGTGTGTGTTCAAGTGCATCAGCGATCAGGCTGCAGTAAACTGATCGGTAGTCGTCAAAAATAAATCCTGGCTAAACAAACAAACACACAAAACGAACAAACAGACAAGAAAAAAAGAGGAGGAGGAGGATGAAAAGAAGAAGAAGAAGAAGAACTTGTAAGAAGAAGAAGGAGGAGGAGGAGGAGGAGGAGGAGGAGGAGAAGAAGAAGAAGAAGAACTTGTAAGGAGAAGAAGAAGGAGGAGGAGGAGAAGAAGAACGTGTAAGGAGAAGAAGAAGGAGGAGGAGGAGGATGAGAAGAAGAAAAAGAAGAACTTGTAAGGAGAAGAAGAAGGAGGAGGAGGATGAGAAGAAGAAGAACTTGTAAGGAGAAGAAGAAGGAGGAGGAGGAGGAGAAGGAGAAGAAGAAGAACTTGTAAGGAAAAGAAGAAGGAGGGGGAGGAGAAGGAGAAGAAGAACTTGTAAGAAGAAGAAGAAGGAGGAGGAGGAGAAGAAGAAGAAGAACTTGTAAGAAGAAGGAGGAGGAGGAGGAGGAGGAGGAGAAGAAGAAGAACTTGTAAGGAGAAGAAGAAGGAGGAGGAGGAGAAGAAGAAGAACTTGTAAGGAAAAGAAGGAGGGGGAGGAGGAGGATGAGAAGAAGAAGAACTTGTAAGAAGAAGGAGGAGGAGGAGGAGAAGAAGAACTTGTAAGGAGAAGAAGAAGGAGGAGGAGGAGGAGGAGAAGAAGAAGAAGAACTTGTAAGGAGAAGAAGGAGGAGGAGGAGGAGAAGAAGAAGAAGAATTTGTAAGAAGAAGAAGGAGGAGGAGGAGAAGAAGAAGAAGAGGACGAAGAAAGAAAGAAAGAAAGAAGGCAGGAAAGAAAGAAAGAAAGCAAATCTAAAGTTTTGACCACTTTGCTTCTTGAACAAAAACTTCTCAAACGCAACCTGACCATAATTCCCCCCAAAAATATAAACTTACTTCAGCCCATAATTCATATTTTAAGTCCTCTGCTCTAGAGGGCTTGGGCCTAAATGTGAAATTAAAGTGTTTTTTTTCTAAAATAAAAGTTCTTAATTTCCTTACTAACATAGCATCCACTAGTAATACTTGAAACAAACGTGAAATAAAAATTTACATCAAAATAAAAGTTAGAAAATAAAAGCCATATACAGCATCCACTAATCCTACTGAACGCGAAATAATTTAAAAAAAAAAAAAAAAAACTAAACAAAAAAAACAACAACAAAAAAACCAGCACAATTCTAGGAAATCGTTTCGAAACGCATGGCTTTCCTTTCAGTTTCTGTGTTCTTCAGTAATTGCGTCATAACAACTTATCAAATATCAATCATATCTCGCTGCAGCCCCACCCTGGAAGACTAAATTTGACAGAGTGCAAAATTACAGAGTTGACCCTTTCTTAGTTTCTTAGTCCCTTTCACACCCATAACCCAACCAGCAGTTTCACATCAATGCGGAAAAAATGTCAACAACATTACCCCCCCCCCCCACTCCTCCTCCTCCCCCAACCCCAGCTTAGGTTACAGAGTAGGATACAGACGAGACTACAAGATCTGCAGATACGTTACAAGAATTCCAGCGGCCGCCAAGAAGAAATTAGAAGAAAAAAGATGACTTAAGTAACTTTAGTATGTGTACTATGACCAAAACACCGGTTCGCGGCAACTCGAACCGGTTCGGCGAACCGGTTCAAATGAGAACCGGTTAAAACCGGTAAACCGGTTAACCGCGGCAGCTCTAGTGGGGTGGGGGTGGGGTAGTCAAAACTAGACCTGACAATGTTGATCCGTTTTTTCTTGTGTGTCTGCAGATAAAAAAGAAAGTCGAAGATGAAGTCGTGGAGAAATATGAAGAGGGGTCAAGCTATGTATTGCTCAGACCCTTCATCTACTATGTGCGTTTTGAAAGTTTTAACACTACCCGTGCTGGCAGGACTGACAGAGATGGAACAGCTGTTCAGGCCTCGCACAGACTTGGACCATAGTAGGTATGCCAGTTCCGTTTTCAATTCCTCAAAATCACACTATTAACTTTTTACCCAGGCTTTGATGAAACAGTCAAAAGTAATAGGGTGATTTTGAGGAAATTCTTTGACGTGTAAATTAATAACAGATATGTTATTGAAAACAGGATCTGTCGGTTTGTGTTAACGGAAATCTGTTCAGGGTGAAATTTGTTTATGTGGGTCAAGAAAAATGTTTAGCCCACATAGGGGCATGCAGTTACTGAAATTCTTCGATTGCCGGCACTCAGGTTCAGAACATAGACCCCAGGACTGCCCAGTCACCGACCATAGTACACAGAAACGTCTCCGCATTTAGGTTCTGACAGGGTCATGTGATTTTCATTTGTGAATAACTGATGTGTTCTTGGCAATATTTTCCATTTGGGCGAAATGTCACTGCATTCTATCTGTAAATACATCACGGTAAAGTCACAGCGAGATCCCCCATGCTGGCCAACAGACTTTTGCATCCGAACACACCCTATGCAGGCCCGTAGATCTATTTCGAGTTGAGGCAAAGTTAACTGTCTTAAGGTTTCAGTGAGGAACTTTCAAAAGAAGAGTGCGTGCTGTTTGATGGACTGCGAGAGAGTTTGAAAGGTAGGCTGGTAGAGTTCCATAAAGAATCAAAACGCCAGTACAGCTGTATGCTAATTTTTTTTTTTTTTTTAAACTGAAAGCGGAATCATGATTTCACTGGCAGCCAGTGAAGATGCCGCAGCAAGGTGTGATATTGTCCGATTTTTATCTTTCTCAGAATCAGTGCAGCGCTGTTTTGCACTCGGCATTTGGCTATTTTCCGACACCTTTACCAACTGCCACAGCTTGTAAAACATACAAACACATCTTCCCTGCCATTATGTTGCAAATCATATGAAAGAGAATTCAAAATACTTTCAAGACAGACAAAAAGTATATTGCATTGGTTTTTTTAATGGCAGCTTTACAATCTGCAGTAAAAGGGACTTTCTTATGATGAAATGATTTCTCTTTTTTCCCTTTTTTTTGTGCATGTTGAATAAACATCATGAAGGACTTATTTCCCCCGTTGCATTCATTTATACACATCTGCATGTTACGAAATGACGCTTCTTATGGCATTTTAGCAGATCACCCAGCTTGGCCTGGGCTTCCCAGCTGGACCCAAATATTTGTTCTGGCCTTTCTCTCGCTGCCTCGTCTTTGGTATCACCCAATCGTGGTGAAAAAGACGTCAAACACCTTAAACACCCACCCAACCCCTTACCCTGTGTGGTGGGAGGCAATAATCCGGCGGTCGCTGAACTGAACAAAGGAGTTGCTTCCCGTGGACAATAAAGGGATAGGGCACAGTGAGTGCTTTGAAAATAAGTGGAAAAGATGGATACGTGTACTAACATTATTTTGACAATGTTTCAAAGATTGTTTTCAGCCGTAATGTTTCCAGGATCCCCCTGAGTACAGCCATCAATTTTGATCGCAATGTGAGAACTCTAAATTAGGTTTTATGGCAAACAGACAGACAGACAAACTGTTCATTTTACATTTGGAACATAACACGTTTTTGTGCTGGCATACAAATCTGCCCCTCCCCCCAAAAACAACAACAACAACAAAACCACCAACAAAAAAACAAAACAAAAAAAACCAACAACACAAAAACAAATGACAGCGAACCGACTTTTTACAATAGCCTGAAACATCACTGCAAGACTACAAGACACCGCTGAAAGTAGCTGAGAATTCAGGGGTAGACAACATGGAATTGCCTAATTATCATTTATCGGTTTGTTTTTTTTCCTTTTTCTGATCAAGTGGTCATTTTTTTATCCCCCACAATCAGCCAACGGAAGAAGGTGCAGAACGAGCAAAGGGACAAGAAGAAGAAGACAGGTAGCCTCTATGGTCATCCTGACTTTTGCAGTCTTCTTGAAGTTCCTGCCCATAGGCCGGGAGACTGCAGTGAATCGCTGAGATCTTTCGGTCCCTGGACTTTCACAGATGACTGAGGCAACAACAACCAACATATGCCCAACGTCTGTTTGCTCGTGCTTCAGATCTTGTTTCAAGCTAGAAAAGAGAAGCCGTATCTGTGTAGTTACAAGCGCTTCTGGCAGTCTTGTGAATCATTGTGGGCTGCGCAGGTCCTGCCCAGTTGCTTGTGTGTGCCAACTTTTCTCTTTTTTTTTTTTGTATAGATAGATATATAATCTATGCACCTACAGGAAGATATCTTCAGTGAAATTCACTGCCTGAAACCACACACACACACACACACACACACACACACACACACACACACACAGAGTCTTCAATATAGAATATTCTGTTGTCAAAAGTGAAAATCACATCAATTTGCTTCTGTGTTTTGTGTACAAATTCCTGTTTATAATGCCATATAGCAGATCTGTGTTTGAAAGAAGATTTAGATATTTTCATACATATATATATATTTTATATATATATATACACACATGTATGTAATCATCACCTTTGGGAAAAACAGTGAAAACAGGGGGAAAGAAAAAAAAAAGAAAGAAGATACTGCCTTGGTGTGCAAAAGAACATTCATACTAAATAAAGGCTACATCGTATGACTGTCTTGTTTGAGGGCAGTGGATTGTCTGTCATGCAAAAAACCTCAACTGCCTCCCCCCCCCCCCCCCAAAAAAAAAAAAAAAAAAAACCAACAAAAAAAACCCAAAAAAAACCCCAAAACAAAAACAAAATAAAAGAAGAAGAAGAAGAGAGAAACCCCCCACCCAAAACAAAAACACCTTGTCTAAAGATCAATTTATCATGATCTAGAGTTCTGTAAAGGCACAAACCTAATAGGTGGTGGGGGTTTTTTTGGTGTGTGTGTGTATAAACAGTAGCAATGTGGGTGGTCATTTTCGTACCGCCATCTCACAAGCAAACACCACATCCAAGCAACGAAATTTTCTGAACTTTCTCTCAGATGAAAGTTATATTAAAGTACACAGTAACAATTATAATTATAATAGCACATTCATATACGTGCTTTATCCCAATTTCTTGGTTTAACTCTTTCCGGACAAACAGCCGCATATGCAGTCCTACCGCACACATCGGTTTCAGACGAACAGCCGCATATGTGGATCGTGATTTGACTAACAACAAAGATATGCAAGTTTGAAAGTTGAAATTTCAGCAGTAGCTACATAAATATGTTGGTAAACTACCCTGAAACTTTCATCTCTGTATCTTGTTCTGTTATTTTTTTATGATTTTTTTTCTCTGAACCTCACAAAACGGCCTGTCTACAGGGGATGACTGAGGAAAAATCGGCACATCTTGAACGAGTTAAAGCGCCACAAACAGAACGCAACATGCACACTCACATGAATCGCACACATTCTCTCATTAGAATATAGAATTGCATATATTCTGAATATTTATGGACTGAAAATATCCAAAGCATTAGCAAAGACGGAACAGTCCCACAACCACAACAGCACAGAAGACACTGTCATATATTTAATTTATTCATTCATTATTTTGCATATATTTGATTTATCCGCTGTCAGCTCTCTTTTGTCTGCTTCTTTTGGAATGCATGTTCCCTGATCAATCGCACCATCCTCTGTTCAGTCAAGTAAATAACGGCAGCCACAGTTGCTAAACAAATGCCACTGATGCCAATGTGAACAGCTTTGCCAGATAGGTTTCCTTGGTAACAGAAATACACCTGAAAATTAAAAAAAAAGAACAGTGATGAGTGTATGGGAGAGAGAACAAGAACCTTTATTTTACAATGGTAGAAGTTACAGGCATATTCATTCATACCAATTGCTACACTACATGGACTAATACTGCTGTACAAAAAAATAAAAAAAAAATAAAAAAAATGAGAGAACAAACAAGTTTTTATTTGACACTATTATACACATCAGTTATGGTTATAACAAAAAAAAAAGTCACGGTGAAGGAGACGGAGAAAATTAAAAAGAACAAAAAAAGCGAACACTTACTTCCGAAACTGCCGTCACCACAAGGGAGACAACCAGCACTATAAGAACGGGTATAGACGGCATGAGCTGTAACAATGGACGATATCTGCTGCCAGCGAAGTAGCCATGGATAAAGATGATACTGGAGAAAACACACAAAAGGCAATGTTTCATTCAATGCACCTAAATAAATTAATAATGGAGATAAAAAAAAACAAAAAAAACAACAACATTAATCTTCATCTCAGAAACACGATAGGTACGATAGGTACACGAAAATGGCTCCATAAAAAAGTATCACTGAAAATAGTTGGCAACTAAATTACCATATGCACTATATACCTGGCAGAGCAAAGGGCAGAACTAAAGACCAATAACTTATCGACCTCTCCCATACCTGTGAACAATTCGGGCGGTCATGTTGAGACAGTTTGCCAGAATGAAGCCGACGCTGCCTATCAGACGTGTGAGGTACCACGCCATGGTGAGAAACACTACTGAGAACACCAACATCTTCTTGTTGTACCTGAAACAGTCAAACACGATAATTCAACATTGCGCAAAATAAGGGGTGTAATCGCAAGTCATGTTACACAACTCAGAGTACAAAATTCAAACTCCACCTAGGAACCGTGTGTGGTATGCTGTAAGGTCTGCTTCCCTAAAGGCAGCTTCAACAATTTTGTTTTGTCTAGGTTCTTTTTGGTCTCACTCCTTTCTAAGCATGTTCTCTCCTCTACTGCACCCAGCAGTTGACCTCAAACGTTTAAAGTAAAAATCTATAACATACCAGCAAATAAGGTGAAGAAAAGTGAAGACAGTTTGTGTGTGTTTCTTACAGACAGAAACTATATCAGAAGAGCTCACGACATTAATTTTAGAAAAGACTTCACGAGCTCATGGGATCTACTGACTCACTTGTCCACCTGTTCCTTGCTCATGGTGGCAAACACAAACCCCTCTGTGGTCCCGTTGATTGCAATGACCAGAACATACAGACAGTACCAGCGCAGCAATGTTGGACCTGTCATGACAAAAAAGGATCCATTTGTGTACGTCTTGCTGTCCGCGATTGCACGTCTTGCTGTCTGTGATTGCATGTCTTGCTGTCTGTGATTACATGTCTTGCTGTCTGTGATTACATGTCTTGCTGTCTGTGATTACATGTCTTGCTGTCTGTGATTACATGTCTTGCTGTCTGTGAGTGCATGTCTTGCTGTCTGTGAGTGCATGTCTTGCTGTCTGTGAGTGCATGTCTTGCTGTCTGTGAGTGCATGTCTTGCTGTCTGTTAGTGCATGTCTTGCTGTCTGTGAGTGCATGTCTTGCTGTCTGTGAGTGCATGTCTTGCTGTCTGTGAGTGCATGTCTTGCTGTCTGTGATTACATGTCTTGCTGTCTGTGATTACATGTCTTGCTGTCTGTGAGTGCATGTCTTGCTGTCTGTGATTACATGTCTTGCTGTCTGTGATTACATGTCTTGCTGTCTGTGATTACATGTCTTGCTGTCTGTGAGTGCATGTCTTGCTGTCTGTGAGTGCATGTCTTGCTGTCTGTGAGTGCATGTCTTGCTGTCTGTGAGTGCATGTCTTGCTGTCTGTTAGTGCATGTCTTGCTGTCTGTGAGTGCATGTCTTGCTGTCTGTGAGTGCATGTCTTGCTGTCTGTGAGTGCATGTCTTGCTGTCTGTGAGTGCATGTCTTGCTGTCTGTGATTACATGTCGTGCTGTCTGTGAGTGCACGTCTTGCTGTCTGCGAGTGCACGTCTTGCTGTCTGCGAGTGCTTGTCTTGCTGTCTGCGAGTGCATGTCTTGCTGTCTGTGAGTGCATGTCTTGCTGTCTGTGAGTGCATGTCTTGCTGTCTGTGAGTGCATGTCTTGCTGTCTGTGAGTGCATGTCTTGCTGTCTGTGAGTGCATGTCTTGCTGTCTGTGAGTGCATGTCTTGCTGTCTGTGAGTGCATGTCGTGCTGTCTGTGAGTGCATGTCGTGCTGTCTGTGAGTGCATGTCTTGCTGTCTGTGAGTGCACGTCTTGCTGTCTGTGAGTGCACGTCTTGCTGTCTGTGAGTGCACGTCTTGCTGTCTGTTAGTGCATGCCTTGCTGTCTGTGAGTGCATGTCTTGCTGTCTGTGAGTGCATGCCTTGCTGTCTGTGAGTGCATGCCTTGCTGTCTGTGAGTGCATGCCTTGCTGTCTGTGAGTGCATGTCTTGCTGTCTGTTAGTGCATGTCTTGCTGTCTGTTAGTGCATGTCTTGCTGTCTGTGAGTGCATGTCTTGCTGTCTGTGAGTGCATGCCTTGCTGTCTGTTAGTGCATGTCTTGCTGTCTGTTGGTGCATGTCTTGCTGTCTGTTAGTGCATGTCTTGCTGTCTGTGAGTGCATGTCTTGCTGTCTGTGAGTGCATGCCTTGCTGTCTGTTAGTGCATGTCTTGCTGTCTGTTAGTGCATGCCTTGCTGTCTGTAAGTGCTGTCGGAGAGTGTGCGTCATGCTGTCTCTAAGTGTGTCTTGCTGTCTGTGAGTACATGTTTTCTGTCTTTTCTGTGAGTGTGTGTAATGCTGTCAGCAAATGTTTGTCTTGCCGTGTGTGACTGTGTGTTTTGCTGCTGTCTGTGTGTGCATGTCTTAATTCCTGTTAGTCTCTGCAAAAATGAACCACATTTGCCTTACCTGTGCCACCACTGAGTGTCTCTCCTCCATATATGTAGAGGGCGAGAAAAGAATTGGAGTAACCAAACACAAGGATGATGGAGCCTATCAACGTGACAATCTTCAGCAGCACCCCCAGCACACTGCTGCTCAGTGATATCGCATCCTTGAAACAGAAAATCACATACATAAGCCTTAGCTATTGTAACCCATGTCTACCTGCCACATTAATATCAGGAGAAAAAGAAAGAAAGAAAAGAATTTACACTTCCAATGTCACTTGGTAAAAGAACCTAAATGCCATGGACTTGGTAAGCACTTGGAACCTTTCACCATTTGAGAATAAACTTAAGCACCAGTCTCTCTTACCTACAATCCACCTGCCATTAATACCCCACTTATGCGCGCGCGCGCGTGTGCGTGCGTTCGTGCATGTGTGTGTGTGTGTGAGTGTATGTGTGTACCTCTGCTTGTTCATGTGCTGGTTTTCCACGGGTGAGCAACTGAGAGAAGAAAAGGTATCCATTCTCTTCAATGGGTAGAAAAATGAAGCGAGCCACCATGGATCCCAAGTTGTTGATCACATCATACACACCTGAAATGGATAAACTAGTGATTCACGACTACTAGTACTACTCAACTGAAACTAGCCAAGCTGAATGTCCTTAACCAACAGGGATTTTCTTTTCTTTTCTAACAATCCAGGCCCGATTACTACATGGAACAGTATTCTGACAGTACATGTACTTTCAATTTAAAATCATAAGGCACGAACTGTTCAGATTATAATGAAAACGAAGTTCACACACATGATAAATAATATAGTATGTACACTTGCCTTGGTCAGCAAAGCTCAGGACATCAAAGAATGTCATCACATATCGCTCCCCTGCAATAATGATGTTTGTAAGAAATATGTTACACCTGAAAAAATACAGACATATATATATATATATATATAGACTGCCCAACATTGTCGTCTTTTAAATCCAAACTTAAGACACACTTGTTTTTAAAGTATCTGGACTGATCTGCACAATTCATACTTATGAGCTGTGATCTCAAAATGCGCAATGGGTGGCATCGTATGCAAGTCTTATAGTGTCAGTCTTTCTTTTAGCTCCTTACCACTGCTGTCTTTTAGGTTTTATCTGTCTCATTTTAATCTGTTCTTTTGTTTTGGGTTTTATCACTGGCACTTGTTCTTGGTTTTTTTTTTATCTTGGTCTCTGCCTTTTTCTTTTTTTTCAGCTGTGTGTGTGTGTGTGTGTGTGTGTGTGTGTGTGTGTGTGTGTGTGTGTGTGTGTGTGTGCGTGCGTGTGTGTGTGTGCCTTTTTTTTTTTTTTCTTACGCAGTGTACACTGAGTTAAGTGAATGGGGTTTTTGTGCTTTTTTAGGTTTTAGATTGTAAGGCGCCTAGAGCTCGTTCCACGGGGATAGGCGCCCTATAAATATTATTATTATTATTATTATTATATAAAGCATGCCTATATTGCTAAACGTTTTGAGCCAGCAAAGCCTTTCATGTACCAACTGTGTTCCTATACATATCCGAATGAGTCATCACATATAGTATTATTTTTTTTCCCGCGCATATGTTTAATGTGACTCAACCAGTCAAGTCTTGATTCTGTAGTGATGATGCACTGTATGCGGTCATGTCGCCAGGGCATGTTACCGTATTGCATGTACTGTTACTGGTTCCACCTAAACACCTGTGGACTCTGAGAGTTCAAGAAACTTACCTTCAGTCAATATCTGTTTGAGAAATGACTGTTTGAAAAAGCTCCATGTCAGATGCGTGAGACTCCCATCAAGGAACGGCTGGGGAAAAAACATAATGTTTACAAGATTGTCCTCAGTATAGTGCTACTAGTATTAGTCATAAAATCCAAAAGGACCAATAGTTTGTAGCACTGTGTGTGCAATTGCAAAGCAGACTCCTATGGGAAATTTAAAAGTAAAATTAGACTAAAATCTGTGCAATTTGGTGCATGTTGGGCACGAAAGTGCTCTAGAGGAGGTAACTCTTTTTTTCCCCCGGGAAAAGTTTTAGCCAGTAGAGGAAATCCTCCGAAAGGGAGGAGGATTTAAGCCCTGAGATTCATTATTTTCCACGTTTCCAAGCCAGGCCCTCCCCCCATCTCCAACGTCTTTCCTAGCACCTCCTCTAAGATCTCCATTCCCCAGGGTCCATACAAGTTCACAGTCTAAAACATTCATCACTTTTCCATGACTTTTCGAGGGCAACTCTCCTGTTTTCCATGACACCTTCCTTGCCCTCTTTCACACTGACACACGCGAGGGTAGAAATTATGAGCTTATCCAAGTTATTGCAGTCAGCAAGACCAGTGTTCGGAGTTCAGAGTTAGTCATTAGCCTTATGGGAAGGCAGTTTGTTGGTATTTCTGGCAGTCAGTCCAGTGAGCTGACTGTTTCACTGTTGGGCTCAAAATGGCTTCCATAAAATTCCCAAATTCCATGACTTTTCATGACTCTTGAGATAATTTCATGACTTTCCAGGCCTGGAAAAGCTATTTCCAAATTCCATGACTTTTCCAGGATTCCATGACCTCTATGGACCCTGATTCCCCCCACCTCCATCCCTGCCCCCCCCCCCCCCCCAACACACACACGTACCCATACACACCCCTCCCCTTACCACCCAAACACAACAGCAGGCTCCAGCCAACAATCACCACTGACCAACAAACAAACGAAAAAATAATCACACCGCCAACAAAAATTCTGATGAAAAGGTGTGCAGTCATGGCCAAAAACCTACTCAACTCCAAACAGTTGCTGTTGGAATGATCGGTTACCTTTCCAGGCACTGGCTGTGGGAAAAAGTCCCTCAAACTGGACAGTGGAAACCGCTGATCATCATCCTTTTTCAAGTCGTGTGTGACGTAGCGCGCAAAGTACCCGTAGTAGATGACGGCGTAGCTAATGCTGGAGATGATCTGGGCGATGGAAAAGCTGATGAGGCCCCAGTGAGGCAGCCAGAGAACTAGCGCTACCGTCAGGGCAACCTTGATGGCTTGGGAGATTCCGAGAGACAAAACCTGGAAGACAGAACCAGGCACATCTATAAAGTATCTGGATAGCCAATTTTGGAGTATCAGGACTTAAAATGGTTCATGATCTAAAATTAGGCAATGTGTGTAGCATTTAGGGCTGAAGTGGTGTTGTATTTTTCTCCTGCTATGTCGCTCTCTCGGTGCACTCGCAGAGAAGACACGGGATACAACAGGCTGGAACTCCAATACTTTATTAACAGAAGATGCGCAAGAACAAACTCATGAAAGAGGAAGAACCTAGAACGCTGTGCAGTGCTGCTTATATACTAACAGGTCAGATCTAGAACATTCTGCAACATACTGGCAAGTACGGAATCTTTCCAAGGTTACGTAATATACTGACGTTACTGCACTCGCATGTTCTGGGATGGTCTAGAAATTTCCATCGAAATGCAGTGACTTTTCGCGATCTCTACAACAAGTGGCAAAGCCACAGGTGCACATCTGCAAAGCAGGACATACATGTATTATGTTTGGGGTGTTGTGCACATCTGCAAAGCAGGACATAATTATTATGTTTGGCGTGTTGTGCACATCTGCAAAGCAGGACATACTATGTTTGGCGTGTTGTGCACATCTGCAAAGCAGGACATACTATGTTTGGGGTGTCTGCAGTCACTCCCGGATTTAAAGAAAAAAACAAAAAATTAGACCAAGATCTGTGCAGTTTGATGCATCCTTACGTGTTTCAGAGGAGGCAACACTTTTAACTGGAGAAAAATGTTTACAATCAGACAAAAATCTGTGCAATTCAGTGTGTTCATATGATTTTAGTACCAGTACTTCAGAGAAGGAAACATGCGCTTTTGAGGGGTGGGGGGGTGGGGGGGGGGGGTGGGGGGTGCAGTTTGATGCATCCTTACGTGTTTCGTGTGTGTGTGTGGGGGGGGGGGGGGGGTGGCCAGAGGTGGAAATCTGCCAAAAGGTGGAAGCAGAAAATTTAACGTGGGGGGGGGGGGGGGGGGGCCAGAGGTGGAAATCTGCCAAAAGGTGGAAGCAGAAATTTAACCCTAGAGCTAGTTTAGTTCGAGGTTAGACTCTAACCCTGGGCTAAACTCCCTAACCCCGACTTTTACATGCGGGCCCTGGAGTATACCTGCTCAGTCTACGGTTCAGCCCAAAAATGCATGATCTCTGGTGCACAGCAAAGGTTAGGGACAACATGCACGCTACCTCAAGTTTGAGGTTGGATTTTCAGAGAGAACAGTATGGTAGATGGTATGGGAGACTTCTCCTCGGCGCACATATCCATATCTGCTGAAATGCTCACGGCGCCGCAGGGCTGGAGGACGAAGCAGTGAAAGCCTGCTGCCGTTAAGCGCTACTTTGTGTGCAAACCTCCACCCTGCTATTCACTCTGGTGCGTGCGACAGTATTTCTGTTTACCACGCCACCGGCCACAGCCTACTCTTCTTCGAAAGATGAACGTGGGATTTTTAGCGTGCACACTTGATGTTTGTGCGTGCGTGTGTACACGAAGGTGAGACAGGCACCGCAAACGAGTCTGCACATGGATTAGACTCGATATGGGAAGGAAAAATCCCACCATATTCCTGCCCACCGGGGACTCGAACCCGGCAGCTCAGGATCCGAAGTCGGATGCCTTAACCACTAGACCAAATCCCCAGTAGACTGTGTTCCCCAACCCTACAACATGTAACTTGTAAGATGGAATTCCAAGAGTTGAAACCTGGAAGATAAAGCCAGACCAAATCCTCAAACTATCTAGATAAACAATTTTAAGGACATGTACACCTCTTCATTTGAGGAACTTGCTAATGATGCTCAGCTGGTATAGTTCGCTCGTTAGGGGGTGCAAATGTATACCAGTTATGCACAGGAGGGGCAAATAAACTCAAGTCATCCACTAACGGGGGTGACTGTATCCCCGCAACGCAGGAGGGGGTGCAAATGTACTCCGGGGTCTGGCGAGATGAAGTCACGTGGCCGCTGACTTCGTTCTACGACTTGACTTTATACGAAATATCTACGGAATCGACAGGTATACATTGCACCCCCTAATGGGCGAACTATACCAACTAAGGGCTAATGACAGTCCAGGCCTCGCAGCCTGCTAAGGATGTCTGTTACAGTGTTAGCGCTAATCCGGACATGTGAGGCCACTTTCCATCTCCTTACCTTCAACTTGACAAAGAGAAAAGCTTGTCCCGTCACAAACAGGGGCTCTGCCAGCACTTCGATACAAGAGGACACAGCGAAGGTGACAACCCCGACGCTGTAGTAAGGGACAAGGGCAGGGTCCGGAGTCTCCAGCAGGTACAGCCAAACTGAACTCAGCAGTAACGACCACACCACAGCCAAGGGTGCTCTGATGAAATAAATTAATGTGATCAGAAAGTATGCAGTTCAGTGGGGAGGTGTGGACAACATCTTTTTCATCCAATGTTTTCTGAGATACTAAAGACAAGCTTTTTCAGGATTCAAAGAATTAGTTTCCATCTAGATCTGCCAATCCCTGTGCAGAACTGAATGGTGTGTGTATCACTTGAAGGAGACTGTATTGGAAGAGCAGTTTGGCAAGGGAGACTGACAGGGGCCTGCTCACACTTACAATATAGAAGTGCAGAACTTTGAACATCAGAGGAGGTACCAAAAACCACTACTGCTGTCATCAGGGGGAGGGGGGTGGTACTTACGGGTAACGCCCTTTTCCACCACATACGGGTGATGCTGAAAAAGCCAGCACAAATATTTGGCTCCAGCCGGGATACAAACTCACAACCGGAGCATTAGAAGTCCAGCACTCTACCATTCGGCCACCCCGGCTCCCCTGTCATCTGGGAGAAAAGGCCTAAGAGCTATGGATCTGATGAGTACTTAGGTCCATTAGATATCATATATATATATAGCAGACTACATCTTTGAAAGAGATTAGTACCTGCATTCAGGCAGAATCACATACAAAACCTACTTCAGAAAGGGCAACTGATATGAAAAACAAATGGGACAGACGAGACCTACGTGCACCACATGAGGTTAACAACATGGCGCCAGTCACGACCCTCAGCTCGGCTCAGGCAAGCACGGTCAAATGCTTCCTTTGTCAGGAACAGTATTGTTGAATACAGAAGTGTCAACCTGCACAAAGTATGTAATTTTAGTTTATACATGAACATGTATGCATGTGCAAGCATCAGTGACACTCAGGTAAACAGGCCTAATGAATCTATTCAAAATCTGTAATGGCAGTTGTTGTTTTTTTTCTTTCAACAGTATTTCCCATAATGCAGTGTAGTGAGTAAAAGATGCATTAAAACCAGAAAGTGACGCAGCAATTTTGGTCCTGTGCGTCCGCCGGACGCAGACCTTTTCATCCCCCGTTTTAACCCCTGCGCCACCGTGCGTGTCATCCGCCGCAGGGAGGGGTTACTTCCCTTCCCAAAGAATGGGAAACACTGTTGAATGAAAATATCTGTGAGACATCTGTCATTTCCCCAACTTTCAGTAGTAAATTAATGTGGATCTATCATCAGTCTTACGCTTTGTATGTAGAATCTTGAGCTTTGTATGTAGAATCTTGAGCTTTGTATGTAGAATCCTAAGCTTTGTATGTAGAATCTTGAGCTTTGTATGTAGAATCTTGAGCTTTGTATGTAGAATCTTGAGCTTTGTATGTAGAATCTTGAGCTTTGTATGTAGAATCGCACATGTGTGTGTGTGTGTGTGTGTGTGTGTGTGTGTGTGTGTGTGTGTGTGAATGTGTGTGTGCGTGTGCCCATAAGTCATCTATAATCTATGTCCGTGGTTTCACGTCTATGTGTCAGCACTACACTTCACATTAATTTTGGTTTGAACATGTATATATGTAAAAATTACTAACAAAGGCTGCATTACTGACCTTACGTTGACTACACCAAGTAGATCACGAGATATGAATCTGAGTACCACTGCATTCAGCAAAAAGGTCATCATTCTGATCATGAGCTGAAAAAAATATTTAGAACACACACACACACACACACACACACAAACACACACACACACAAACACACACAGAGAGTTACACCAAGTTAACCAATATACACACCATGCGATATCGGCAATGAGTGTCTTGCTTAGAGGGATCAAAGAGAAAATGGTACAGGTGGTGAATTAAAAAGCAATGCGGTGTAAAACAGAATACAAATTAATGTTCTCAGAAGATACATTTCTTAATTAATAAACTATGGGTGCTAATTAATTTTATGCATACGTGTGTGTGAACAGACACATCCACAGCTTGTCGTAGAAACACACTTGTATTTTGTTGCTGGTGTTCTCTCTGTACTTTTTTGCTCCTACCTAATGCCAGAGACATAGATAGGACTCTCTATGTCTCTGCTCATGCACAGTGAGCATGCTTAGCGCGTTTTTTTTTTTTTTTTTTTTTTTGCACCATATATTTGCCCAGTCTCCATCACCATCATTGCATTAGCGTGCGTACAAACTCACCTGTAGAACCATGTTATATGATGTGGCCTTGGCTGTGCTGGCCAGAACTTTTGAAGCCTCCATTTTCGCGAGTGTAAATGTCGGCAGTTTTGGCAGATCTGGTTGTCTGGTCTCTCACCTAATTTTTACTCTGTAGTCAGTAAACATCTGTGGACAGTTAACCGGGTGTGCATTGTTAGATCATCGTACAAGTGAAGCTTTCAGGTCATCTGCTGTATTTGTTTTTCACCTAGTCACTAATGTATCCACACAGGTCGATCCTTGAATTTTATGGGCGAACATAGAGGTTCAGCTTTGCGAACGGAAGTTCAAAGCAAGACTGTAACTGTGTAAATGATGAAATTGAAATACGCTGCTGGTGTTACTGTTTGTCCACATTTCTCACTTGAAATCTGTCATGAATAAAAATCGATGAGAGCAAGCATTAAGCGTTAAGCTAACTTCCAAGAATGTTTTTGAATATAATTATCGACAAAGTGGATGGAAAACAGACAATGCATGAAACCATGTGCTCTGTGTAACTGACGCTGACGCTGGCACAAAATTCGTCTGCTTCGATAGGGCGGAAAGGACGGAAGTGATCGGTGACTTCCCCTTACTAAAATGAGAAGAACATGACAGTGATCAGGAAAGACCAAAACACTCTCATTACTCATATCCCTGCCTCAAAAAAGCAATTAAAGCTTTTTTCTTTCAGAAAAGGAAACGGTAATGACTTTCAGTTCATTCTAGCCCTTCTGAAACGAAACGAAAGTCCACAATTTCGGGAATTCCCCCAAACCAAAATGGCGTCGCGGGCGACACGGTTCCACAGTCACACTGCGGGAGAAAGTGAAGATGGTCGGCCTGCAAACATATCGCTGAAGACAGAAAACTCGAGAATCAACGTTAACATCCAGACTATTGAAGGAAGTGTGAGTGTGGGTAATAAGAACACTATCACGTATCACACGAGTCACAGTCGTCGTGGCGATGATAGTTCATCTAGTGAAACGGATTCCTCCGACAGTGACACGGACACATTTTGTGACAGACATAAAATTCCCAAGCCTGGAACAGTTCGGGATCAGATGAAGTACATGAAACTGCCAAAACAAAGCACGCTGGTCATTCAAGGAGGTTCACAACCGATTGTGTTGGATAGGAAGGGGAGGCCAGTGAACGTGACCAGACAAGGAAATGGGACTCGCCGACCCGCTCAGCAGGCACCACCACCACGAAGCGGAGGAACGGCACAGCCTGGGAGAACAACGCCGCAAGCAACGCCAAACACCAGAACTACAGCGGAAACAACATACACTTCTGGTGCCAGACATTCATCGCAAGGGCCGTACCAAGCACAAGTACCACCAGCCTCTGCCGGCAGAGGACATGCACCTTATAGTCAATCGGCCTTCTCTGGCAGAAACACTTCCAACACTGCGAGACCAGCTTCGCAAACACCATCAACAGCACAAAGCAGACCATATGCGGCTACCTACACCTTTATGCAGACATCACAACGAACATTCATTGAGACTGTCCGGGAGCCAGAGCGGCCGGCAACAAGCAGCCGTACCTCCCTGGAAGAACGGAATGCCCAGGTTGACAGTGTGCTAAGAAATCTGCCAGAACCATACCGTGTTGTTGATGACAGTATCATTCGCATGATTGTGCCTCACTTTGGTGAAGGCTGGCGGAGGGTTTTCCGGCATTTGTCGGTGTCTGATGAAGATATTGACATGACATACCAGGGGCTCATGCCAGGGAATGGTATCAGTGAAGTAATACATAACCTGCTGCTGCAGTGGTCAAGGCAGCATGAAAACCCGTATGTGTATGTACTGGCAGAAGCAATTGTCAGAGCTGAGCAACTCCAGATAATCCCACATCTGAAGTCTGCTTACTTGTCCTCCATTACACAGTGAGATCCAGTGTAGCATTGGGAGTGATGTGCACTCCCTGGTTCTGTTGGTGGCATGAGCAGATACGATTTGACTTCTTGAACCCTTTTTATAGAATAGTATCTGAACAGTTTTGAGCTGTGGCATTGTTCACTTCAGTTTGGTGTCACAGGTACCCTGTGTTAGGTCACTTGGTATTTGCTTTTTTAGTGTGTAATCATTACATTTTTTTTTTTTTTTTGGGAACTGCCTAAGCAGTGTGACTATAATTTGTTTAGTGTTCAGAAGAACATTTATAACAAAGAACAGTTTAAAGTTGGAACAAAAAAACATGTTACTTACTGCTCTGATGACTGACATACCGCTGTGAACAGGGCTTTAGACTTTAGAGGCTCTTAAAATTGGTACATTTGGTACAATTTTTTGTATATATATATATATATATAATTATATATATATATATATAGGAGGTGTGTGCTTTGTATGTCATTGGACAAGTCATTGGACATGCCATTGTATGCCATTGGACAATTGCCCTATGAATGGTGAGATATCCTTAGATCTGTTAGACGTTTCAGCGGTAGGATTGTAGGTCCCCCCCCCCCCCCCCCCCCCATTGTGGCTTGTAGCCAATATAGGGCAAGGCGGACTTGTCCAATGGCATACAAAGCACACATCTTTTAGATCTAGGGAGCGCTCTCAGCTTTACTTACTTCCCCTACTTTCAAATTGACCTGATTGAGCGCGTTTTCGGCTTTAGCGACGCCTTTGTTCCTATATATATATATATATATGCTGTTGTGTGAATCATGTATGTCTGAAAATATTGGCAGTATTCGTTTGTAATTTGATAAGTTGTTTTTCATTTTACTGTTCATTGTGAATTAAGCATGCAGCACATCATAGGTGCTGGCACACCCATGCGCTTACTATAGGATCTTACTATAGGAGTGTCTACACAGCCTTAATTTTTTTTTCTATGCAGCAAATCTTGTGTAAAATATTCCTCGCTGTTTGTTATCAGTGTGGACTCACCTATTTTTCATGCAGTAAGTTCCTCTATTTTCCGTAACGCTCCTTGCTTATCAATTTAAGATTAGCGCTGCTTAGGCCAGCTTAGAAGTAAACTTTTCATTGGCAATGTCTGAACTGAAATTTAAATGACAGGTATTGAGTGAGACGCTTACATCATTATAATTTAAATTTATATGCCAAGATCAAGTGTGTAACCTGTGCTATGGGTGGATGTTTTACTTACTTAGGCCCTTGGCTCCGGTGGATGTTTTACTATGATTTAATTGATGACAATATTGTGATTCAGTCATGATTAGTAACATTGGCCAGTGATACATGTTGCAGATTCATATTTGAACACATTGCACTACATTCAACATATTTAACATTCATGTATAGTTGCTGTATATATATATGCAGAGTACCATCTTTGTTGTTGCTGTTTGGTTTTAATAACTGAAATGCTGATTGCCTATTATATATATATTATCAGTGTACAGATGTTGATAGTACAGTGCAAGGTTTAACTCAATTGCTACCAAGTATGTTTGGGGTTATGCACCATTGGCCGCACTAAAAACAATCATTATATATAATTAATTCACGTCCTCATGGATTTTGGCCTAATGGGAGTGTTGCGTTTTGATTATACTTGGGTTTGCTGCAGTAAGAGCTAACAAGGAACTGTTAAATCTTGCCTGATTTTTGCATATAGGGCCAAAACTAAGGAGGAGTCAAACACATTGGATACTCAAGTGCAGTATGAAATGTGTTAAGCTTATAAATACCAGGCCTTTATACTGTGTGCCCACTACTGTACATAATAAACAATAGCATTGTAATAGTGAATGTTATTCAACAAATGGAGTGGCAATAATGGCACTCCATGCACAGGAACATCCAGGCCGAGCTTTGATATGTGATACAGATTTTTCGTGGCTCTTGAGATGCTCATTCGGTTCTGTGGGCCTCCTGGTTTCTTCCCCAAGCGTACAACACTCCGTAAGGGAAGCAACCCTAATTTTGTATAAGGGGGACACACTGATTTTGCAATTTTTTGTTTTTGTTTGTGGGTTTTTTTTTTGTTTTTTTTTTGGGGGGGGGGGTAAATACAGTTCAATGGATCATCCTAACCATTTTCTCTTTCCTTTCAGATGTATGGTAGCAATTAGAGAAACAGACAAGCATATCTCTAGATTTTGATTCCCAGAATTAAATAGGTAAAAGAAAGGTTTGTGTGTCAGGGGGTGGGGGTGGGGTAGGGAGATTTACAAGGTATACCAACACATACGTGTACATATTAAACCGTAGTCATTTGAATAAATATGTCCAGTGTGACTGCAGATATCGAAAGAAAATTTCATGTTAGTGCCCATCTTGCACATACTTCCGTGTATAATGTTCTATATTTTGGAGGGATTTCTTTTTTTATATATGTGTCTGCCATTTAAGAAGTGTTAAGTGCTCTTCTATTAAAAAGTTCATCTATAATTATTTATTGATTATTCATGAGATTTTGTTTCACCTGAATGCTAATTGATGGATAAAGTATAAGTTTGACAGTTGCACACCAGTTTTGTTATAAAGCTGTTTTTGTGTTGTGCATGTATGGAAGCTTACAATCATTGAAAGGAGAGAGAAAAAAAAAGTCTGAGATGATATAGGGAACACCATCAAACAGACACCCCCCCCCCCCACACACACACATTGACTTGAAAACAACCAACAAACAAAAACCCTAACAAAAACAAGTGCAAAAGAAAGACCACAACAAAAAACAGCCTTTTTTTTTCTTTTGCAACTCAAGTTTTGCCAGATTTTGTTTATTAGTAGGACTCGGAGATCTTCAGTCATGCGCTACCATGTTGTATAGAGGTTAAATGGAGAGACTGAACTATTTAAAGATGCTGCCCAAATGTTTTAATTCATAGGGACATATATTTTATTAACACATACACCTTGTAATGCAGCCTCTGCTGGCGGAGTCCAAGTCCTCGTTCAGTTCCAGGTCTCGGCCCTCAAAGACCGGAAGATGAACATTCGGGGCAAAAAAGGCCTCCGCTTGATAATCGTCACCTCAGACCTACGGTCTTTCGTCAGCTTAGTCTATTGTGCAGCTAGAAACAGTCGACATAAGTTATACACACCAAAACCTAAATTAGGAATCCGTTTGGATATTTCGTCAGCTCTGGAAAATACATGTCTTTAAATAGTTTGCTGACTAGCCGAACGGACCATATGAAAATATTCCTATACGGCTCGAAGCTTGGCTAACCTTTCCGCCTCGAGCCCGGTCACGGAGGAGATACAGGGGTAGGGGAAAGAAGAAAATGGAAGGACTCATCCCAGTGATAAATAAACTGCAAGATGTGTTCAACACAGTCGGATCTGAGGCGATTCAGCTACCTCAAATCGTTGTCATCGGAAATCAGGTGAGTACCACTAAAGGTGTCGGAACACAGCCATCTGACATCCTGTGGAAAAAGGAGAAACTTCTTTACTTATCACGCTTATAACAAATTTTATTCAGACACAACACACACAGCTAACAGCATAATCAGTTACTGGTTTAGGGTATGTTTTTGTCTTTCACTGGTGCACTCTTAACAGCTGGCAGACTTGTAAACTCGCAGAAGGCAATCACTTGACACCTCCACACATTCAACCACCTTGAAGTTGAACTGGATTGTATTTCAGTTCCTACCTCAGTACCTGCTTCCAGCAGTATAGATAAATTGGGCGCAGAGCATTGTCATTTTCAGTTAACAGCAGGGGCACAAGAGTTAAGCATACAGTGATACAGGTATTCACTGTTTTAATTTATGAACATTTAAAATGTATGATTATGTACCCCTGCTCCCACTGTTGTCTGCAAAAGACTTTTCAAAATCTAGTCAGCCCAACTGTTTGGCAGCCAGCAAAATAAAAGTTCACTAGGGCACCAGGAAATATACACACAAAACCTGAGAAATTCTGTTGTAGTTTTATTGCCCTTAACGTAAATTTGTAAATGTAGATGAGTACAATATAAAGCAAAGCATGTCTGGAACATTGTGTTTTTGTGTGAATTAACCAAAGCAACCATTGCATTAATGAGGAGACCAAAACATAATGGTGCAAGTATTAAAGTCACACATGTATACATAAGGACCTTTAAATTTCCCAAATTTTTTATACGGATCGAAGCTTGGCTAACCTTTCCGCCTCGAGCCCTGCGTGCAAGATTTGGGGACTACTGCCATCATAGATGTGGCATGACTTGGGGGTCTCGATCAGTGCATGCATTTTGTAATTCTAAATTCCCGTATTTGGTGAAATAGATCAGTGTATGTAGATGACTCTTGCCTAATGGTTGTTCCCTGGTCCTACTAATTACCGAAAACAACGAAACGACCGAAAAAACAACTCTTAATACGGATAGAACGGGGTTCAAACATAGAAATAACAACACACAAACATGATTAAAGGTGAAAAAAAGTGGCCTTAAAAAAAGCTAATTTTAAGGAAAAAAAGGTGATATTGCAGAAAATAACCAGTCCGGACCAGAGTCGCTTCCCTTGGGAGACACGTTCGTTTCGTCATGTTCTCTTGGAGTGAATAAGTACTTTTTTCCTTTAAACTAGTTTAATGCCTCTTTTTCACCTTTAATCATGTTTGTGTGTTGTTATTTCTATGTTTTAACTGCGTTCTACGCGTACTAAGAGTTGTTTTCGGTCGTTTTCGGTAATTAGTAGGACCCATTCTTCCCATGCAGCTGTATTTTCATATTTAACTGATTTCTTCGTACAGAGTTCTGGAAAGAGTTCTGTAATTGAGAGTCTGGTCGGGCGGGACTTTCTGCCTCGAGGAACTGGCGTAGTAACACGACGACCCACTGTGCTTCAGCTGCTGCATATAAGGAAAGATGACAGGGAATCACGCACCCAGGCAGACGGTAGTAAGTATTGGTTACAGTTGGTGTTAATTTTAAACAAACTAGACCTGATCAAAGATTAGCATCACTTACGATGCACATCACAAGCAAGCTGCTGTTTAGGGAACTGCTGAGAAAACAGCATACACTTCAAACATTTGGTGTTTAAAAAAAAAAAAATCATTTTAATGATTGAAATGCTGATATTAGGTTTCTCATCTATAGCATGTACATTTTATACTGTGCATGAGTGTCCCACTTTTTTTTTTTTTTTTTAAAAATCTTTTTGAAGGGGTTAGAAAGGAAAATGAAAGACAAACAAACATCTTACGAAGGGTCTCTCTGAAACTGCCAAAGGACCCCATGGAATTCTACAAGAGGGTCTCTGGGACCGTTTGGTGTGAAAGCTATTGGAAACACTGTTGCTGCAGCGCTGAGCTTTAACGCTCGCCAACTCGCCAGTGGCCCCTAAAAATGGTGTCTGGCGAACTCGATTTACGGTACTATTTGCCCGGCTGGCGACCTGAAAATTACCGCCAGTGGTAGAGATTCCGTGCCTGTACACGGACTCTTGACATGCGCTGTAATCAGCACAAATTTGTTTAAACTTGATTCGATCAAAAACCATGAGCAGCCGGTCAGTTGGACACAGAGATTGTTGCCAGAAGGAGAGTGCACAAAAATGAAACAGTGTTGTTGAAAGTTTTCTTGTTTATTAGCTGCAATAGTTATACAATTTAAAATTAAACCGCGTTTTCGATCAAAGGGTCTGGCAACCTGAAAAATTTTCTGGCAACCTCAACTTCCCAGGTTAGGAGCCCGGCTCGCTCCTTAGCCTGGCTTGCTAAATCTCAGCCCTGTTGCTGTGATGTTGCTTCATTAGTTTATAATTTCTTGTTCTATCAGACATGGGACATCAGGACGATAAAGATTATTAGTTTCAAGTCAGAAGGAAATCTGATAGATATTGTACTATATATATATATCCTCAGGGATGGATTTACTCAAAAATGCCAATGAGACATTGTCTCCTTGACCAGTCATTTTTATGAGACATTTTCATTTTCTATGCGACAATCAAGTTCACCCGCATCACTCTGTCACAATGTCTGTGCCGAGAGCCTGTTCCTAAGTGCAGTGACGTTCAGGTTCTGAACGGAAAAGGACCTCTCAATCGCAGAACTGAGAAAACTGATAACGCGCCAATATTTTTTGCAACTCTTTCGAGCGAGAGTTCCTGGCAGTGCGCGCGGCGAGCGGGATAAGTAAGCCTCATCACTAAAATTAGATTAGTGTAACAGACTCTATGACTGACACGGACAGCGCATCTCTGCTTCGCGTTGTCAAGTGCGCTTGTGATGTCATGTTCGTGCGACATATGACGCATTTTAGAAAAAATTTCTATGCGACATTTTATCAAAATATGAGACATAGTCGCAGGGCGCGCGAGAAAATCGATCCCTGTATCCTGAAGCTAGAATAAACAGCACATTGTTGGTGATACATGTTAAACTTAATGCATACTTGGCATCTTGTCCTTTTCAGAAGTAATAACTGCTGAGGAATGGGCCAAATTTCTGCACACTAAGGAGAAAATCTACACAGATTTTGATGAAGTGAGACAAGAGATTGAGCGAGAGACAGATCGAATGTCGGGTACAAACAAGGTACAGAGCTATTATAAATCTATAAATAAAAAATGTTGCTGAGTTTGGTTTCTGGCAATAGCACTTGCAATATTTACAAATTATGAAAATAAAAATTATTATAACTATGATAAAGTCCCCCCCCCCCCCCCCAAAAAAAAAAAAAAAAGGAAAAACAAACAAACAAACAAAAAAGCCACAAACAAACAAGAAACAGAACAGGGGGAACCTCTTTTCATTACAGAAAGGAAGAAAACAAACCCTATCCAATTACCCTGCCATTTTATCTCTGCCTCGCCTGTAGGTTTGATGTATATATTTGATTCATTTAATGTGCCTTTTTTTGTTTGTTTTGCGAATGACTCGTTTCCTTTGAGACCTTTTTTTCATGACTAGAGTTTCCCCACCTCAATTTGCAGGGAATTGTCTCGGATCCCATCAACATCAAGATTTTCTCCCCGCGTGTGGTCAACCTGACCTTGATCGACCTTCCTGGCATGACCAAGGTTCCAGTAGGAGATCAGCCGCCAGACATAGAGATCCAGATCCGCGACCTGTGTCTAAGCTATATCAGTAACCCAAACTCCGTTATTTTGGCTGTCACTGCCGCCAATACAGACTTCGCAACGTCAGAGGCTTTGAAACTGGCTCGAGAGGTCGATCCAGATGGTGAGTTTACCTGCTGAAAAGGATAAACTGTTTAAAACACAGATTACACCAGTGTGTTATTGTGTTGAATGCAGTTCATAGCTTGTATTTTGGTATCCTATTTGCCCTTCACTTCCTGCTATCTGTTGTACGTCACAGTGGGGTGACGTGGGGCGGTCGGTGGTCTAGTGGTCAAGAGACTTCTCGTACGTGGCACCGTTCATTCGGGCCGATCGTCGGGGGTTCTCTCTCCGGGTACTCGGGCTTCCTCCCCCTCTGCTTTGGAAATGTTCAGCCCACCAAATTTGAAAAATAAATGCAATTCTAAATTCCGAAATTTAAGTAGCTGAGCTGACCCTTCGCACCACGTGATCGTAATGTGTTTATGTCCAGTGTGTGAGAGAATGCGTGTGATTCACGTGAGCGTGCGTGTTGGGTTCAGTTCGCGGCGCTTTGAGCCGATTCATGAAATTGGGTAAAGCGCCTATACAATACTCATTATTATTATTATTACAGTCTTGTTCCTAGATGGAGAAAGATATAAAGCATCAGTGGGGCTGGCATTAGGAAAACTCACAAATCAATGGCAGTGACCCTAGCAATTGAGTAACTTGAACATAGCAGGTAAAACACTAAGTCTAAAATTAATTTTAAAAAATCTGCTGTTGATCTAAGATGATAAGTTTGTTGTTGCATGTGCACATTAAAAGTTTAAGCTGGTTAAAGTAATTGTGTTGATTTTGGTCAATCCTACATCTTTATCAGTTTCTACAGTCATCATGAAAATGATGACAGAATATAAAGCTGTGAACTGTCAAACCATGTTTCATACTTACCATACACCAGGGATGTCACTGGTGCCCGGACACAGGACTATGACCGATAGACTTGGCCAAATGTCCGATGAAAAACCTGTCCAGCAGGACAGATGTCCGATTGTTTATTTCAAGAGGAGGTCGTGTGTCCGACTGCGTTTCTGCTGATCGCGGACAAACTAGTGACATTTTTCCAAGTGAGGGCTGCCGCCTTGCGCTACTTGGGGAGCTTGCTCGTTTGCGCAGAGAATATTTTTAGTTGCACGCACGCAAAGCGAGTGACGTGTGGTATGTGGTATTCCCTAAAAGAAGCCCTCTGATTGGCAAAGAGTTTAACCCTGACCTGTGTTTATGTGGTTCCTGTTTTACAATGCTTTATTGTCGCGCGCCAGAATGTCCTATTGTTTCGTTCCAATTCAGGACAAATGTCCTATTCATCTGCCACCTTCCAGGACATTTGTCCTATGCAGGTTTCAAGTTCCAGTGACATCCCTGTACACAACACCTCATTTCAAATAAAGTAATAGGCTTCAGTTTGACTGGCATTAGAAGTGATTTTAAAAACTGATTCCAAACTAAATGGATGAATGCTTCAGGTCGACGAACGTTAGCGGTGATTACAAAATTGGATTTGATGGACGCTGGAACGGATGCCATGGAAGTCCTGTGTGGTCGGGTCATCCCGGTCAAGCTCGGCATCATTGGTGTGGTCAATCGCAGCCAGGCTGACATTAACACCAAAAAGGTTTGTACGGTACTTTGCAGTTAATGAGTTCTGTTACTTAGGCCCTTGGCTCCACGTGGAGCATAGGCCATCGACAACCCTTCGCCATCGCACTCTGTTCTGGGCTAGTCTTGCCACTCCAGTCCAGTTGGTCCCCTGCTTACATAGCTCTGCCTCAGTGTCCCGCCTCCAGCTGTTGCGAGGCCGGCCTCTCTTCCTTTTCCCCTGCGGGTTCCATGTCAGGGCTTGGCGTGTGGTGCTGGATGCTGGTTTCCTGAGGGTGTGTCCAATCCTTCCTCCGCAGGATCTGCTTGGCCACTGGTTCCTGCCCCGCTCGCTCCCACAGCTCTTCATTCCGGATCTTCTCTGGCCATCGGATGTTGAAGATGCGCCTCAGACAGGTGTTGAGAAATGTCTGGATCTTCTGCTGCATCGTCTTCGTTGTCCTCCATGTTTCGCATCCGTAGAGAATGAGTTCTGTAGCATAGCTGTAAGGCTAGCAGGGGAACAGCTGAACAATTTTAGAATAGGTACTGGTATTCTATTGTAGGTTTTGTGCAGTGTTCCCCATGGGCCTACATTTATATGGGTTATTATGACCTTGTGTCTAGGAATTTTCGGGGTCACTTCAGCAATTTTAGAGGGTCACATATCAAGAGATTGATGTAGAGGGTCTTAGGGCTGCTTTGAGTGTGTGCACTTTATGGGGGGGGGGGGGGTCCCTCACGGGCAAGTACTCTGTGCAGAGTGCAATGGTGATTGTGTCTACTATTAACTGTGAATTTCAAGTGACCAAGTTGCATGACCAGGTTTGCTTTTAACAGAAAAGAAAAAGAAGGCGCATCACATCGTGCAGGGTAAAATTTATGTGTGTTAAACTCAAATTTCTGTATACCATTTATGCACAACTGTATAATTGCTGGAAAATCATTCATGTCACGTCTCTCTCACGTGAAGAAAAGGGCATGTGCAGTTGAATTGGGCAAATGTTGTATTAATGTACCATACATACTGTGGATTTGTAGAATAGAAATTCACAGTGAACAAAGGAGAGACCATGCAGTGATGCCTTGTCTGTTGTCTGTATGGAGGTGTTTTGCTCATATGACAGCATATAGGTGGTTTTTTTTGGGTTTTTTTAATGTTGTCTGCTTATATGACTCAGCATACAGTTTTCATTTTAAATTAGAATGTTTTTGTTGTATGTATTGTTATTGTTGTTGTTGTTCCCCTCAGGACATGGCAGATGCACTGAAAGACGAGGCCTCGTTTCTGCAAAAGAAATATCCTTCCATTGCCAGCAGGAATGGCACCCAGTACCTGGCGAAGACTCTCAACAGAGTAAGTGCACATTCCACTACAAAGCTTTTCTCCAAGCACCCTGTTTCAAAACTCCTCAAATACAGAACCACTTTCTGGATCTCGCTGGTTCAAAGCAGTAAGCACAAATTGTATCTCTTCTTCTTCTTCTGTGGTTGATTTCAGTCTGACTGGTTGCGCCAAGCCTGCAGCCTCGGCGCCATGACAAATCCCACACAAATTGTATACTCTTTGCCACTAAAATTGATTCTGCTTTTGTAAATAAAATGATTACACCAGTGGTATTCGTTGGTATGACTGGGAAATCAAATGGTATTATGTGTCATTCATCGTGTACATGGCAATTGATAGCAATGCTGGTGTTTTAGTTGCTGATGCATCACATCAGAGACTGCCTACCAGAACTGAAGACGAGAATCAACGTGCTGATGGCCCAGTTTCAGTCACTCCTGACCTCCTTTGGTGAACCGGTGGATGACAAGGTGATGACACGGTTGATATCTCCTATTATTTAAAAAAAAAAAAAAAGTTTTTCATTTGGTTACACAACAACATGGATTTAGCCTTTGACATTTTAGTCAGGGAAACTGTTTGCTCTGTAATGGTGTTTTCCTGCTTCTTTGTGAGTGAGCAGAGACCTATCTCTCAGGTTTATTTAAAAAAAAGGTTGAAAAAGGGAGGGTATGCTGTCAAGCGGGGATATTTTATTGTACAGACATGTATTCATTACAGTGGAAGTTTTTATGTGTAACACTAATAGCAATTTATGAAAGAAAAGTAGTTCAAAGTGAACGTAGAAGTGTGCTCTCTCTCTCTCTCTCTCTCACACACACACACACACACACACACACACACACACAGAGGTTCAGCTGTGTACACAGGATAATCCGTCCACAGACAAATTCTGAACAAAATGTTCAGACACTGGTGTCCATGAAGTAGGCAACGGTAGGCAACAAGGCGTTTATCCCGTGTACACAGACAGACAACGGAGTGCACTGTCAGAAAAGTAAAGTGCCTGGCGGAAAAATAAAAGATGAAAAAACAAACGTACGTATTTGGACCCTTGACTTCTTTGGCTAATTAACTTCTTTCTCTTTTTTTTGTCACAGGCTCAGATACTGCTGCAAATCATTACCAAGTTTGCGTCGGCTTATTGCAGCACCATTGAGGGAACGTCCAAGAACATAGAAACTACTGAGCTGTATGTAGACAGCTCATCATATTGTTATGTGTGTGTGTGTCTTGTGTGTGTGTGTGTGTTTATATGTGTGTGTGCGCGTGTGCATGAGTATGTATGTGCATGCGTGTGTGAGAGAAAACGTTAAGGCATAGGCAGTATTCTGAATTGACATGTTGCGAGTGGGGAAAATGTTTGGCACTCTGAGCTTGGGGGTGTGAGTGTGGGGGTGTGTTCATGCGAGAACACTGGGGATCCAGAGGCATACAGACATCAACTTCTCCTGCTCTTCCGACAAAGTCTCGCTGCTTGCAATTTTCCACACCGTGTTTCAAAAGATTTCTTGTGTTCCTGAAATTAGTTCTGGTGGTTTTTGCTGCAGGTGTGGAGGTGCCAGAATTTGTTACATTTTCCACGAAACTTTCGGGCGAACACTAGAAAACGTGGATCCGCTGGGTGGACTTTCCACGAGGGACGTCCTCACAGCAATCAGAAATGCAACGGTAGGTGCCTCTGCATACCATCCCTCCCCCTCTTTCGTTTTTTTTTTATATATATGTTTGTTGTCAGTTTTCCATGTTTTTGTGAGAAAAAAGAAAAAGGTTGCACATGCAGGGGCAGGAATACTCATGCCTGTCCATAGAAGAGTTCTCAGGCTTTGGAGTAAACCCCTTGACTTCGTGAAGAAACTGGCAGGCACCATTACTGATTACTGAAGATCGGTTGTTGGTGAGTATGTATATGTGACTGTCTTCTGCTGACTGTGCAGGGTCCAAGACCGTCCCTATTCGTACCAGAGATTTCCTTTGAGCTGTTGGTGAAACGGCAGGTCCGTCGCCTGGAGGAGCCGAGTTTACGCTGCGTGGAGCTTGTGCATGAGGAGATGCAGCGTATAATTCAGCACTGTGGCACCCAGGTAAAATGCATTATTTGACTTGGTATTTCGGGAAGACACACTCACTCTGTTCTCAAATTTGGGTGATGCCAAAATTCCATGATAGTGTAGATGAAAATAAAAAGCTCATTAATATAGGTGCTTTATCCCAAATATTTGGCTCAAAGCGCTGTGAGCTAATCCCAACATGCACGCTCATGTGAATCACACGCATTCTCTCACACACTGGACATGAACACATTACAATCATGTGGTGCGAAGGGCCAGCTCAGCAATTTCAGTTTCGGAATTTTAGATTTGTATTTTAAATTTTGTGGGCTTTACATTTCCCAATCAATAGATAATTATGTTTTCTGGGGTTTTTTTTGGATTTGTTTCTGTTGTTTTCCCGTTTACACATTTGGTCAGATAATTGTGTTCATGGAAAAGGAGAGCGGAATCCACATTAAAAAACAAACCAACCCAAAACAACTACAAAATGCAACAAGATGGCCACTGACCAGCCCAATATGTTGTTTCCATTTAATCACCTGCTGTCGTCACGGTCGTTCTTTTGTAATGCCATGTATTCGGGAGGACACACACACACACACACACACACACACACACACACACACACACACACACACACACACACACACACACACACACACACACTACACTCTCTCTCTCTCTCTCTCTCTCTCTCTCTCTCTCTGAATGGAAACAACTGACCGGACTTGTCAGACCAATCTTGGTTTTGGAAGAGAGACGTCAAGTTGTTTTCTTCGAAAAAATCTATGACGTTTTCCTCATTGGGATGACGCATAATACATTTGACGTAATAACTTTGACTCGGATACAATTCTTGCAATGAAAGCAGCCCCATGAAAATTGAAGTGTTGCTGCTGCGCAGTGTAAAGATCGAATTTATACGGCTCAATGTGTTTAACAGACAAGTCTGCGCGGCGAACGTTTTTTCACTATGTGTTATGTCTGCTGCGCGCGCGCGCACACAGACACACACAGACATACGCGCGCACGCACGCACGCACGCACGCACGCAGACTTGCGCGAGCCGCGTTTGTGCATGTGCTCCATTGAGACCTACGTGGTGTTCTCTCACTCTACTATGCTATTGAGTGAGAGTCAGTGGGAAAAACAAAGCTCACTACATCAATGAAACTCCCGCTTTCCCCGTCTACAAATAGAGAACTTCTAAAAAGTGACGACACACCCCCACGTCAATCAAACATGACGTCGGCAAACTGACGCTGATACAGTTTTGCGTCAGTGCGCGTGTGCCTTTTCTGCGATGTTTGTGAGGCGTGTGGCTTGTGTAAAGGAAATGTGCTTCGAGTACAAATTTTCGAGTCAACTGACGACAACGGCTGCAGTGAATTTTTCTAATTTTTTTGTATATTTTTTATGGCACCCCAGGCTCATTATCTATGTATAGTAGGAGCGATTTTGAGATCTAAAGTGTGTTCACCAGCACTTTCATCAGGTACGGCTTACGCCAAAAGTATAAAAGCGACAACCTCCAAAATTCACTCAGTTGAGAGTCCGTATTCATGCTATCTATGTCCCAAAAATGGAGTGGTTTAGGTAAATATTACGCCTTTAAACGCCAGAAAGCCATTTTTTTTAAAAAGGGCGATAACTCGCAAATCATGTGTGCAATCGTACCTGGATCGGGCCTTCTATTTAACAATCTTGATTCATTTAGAAACCCCAAATTTGAAATCGATCGGTTCAGTATTTTCGGAGAAATAGGCATCTGAACTGGGTTCACATGCAATGTCAACTCAGGCTCGGTTTACATGAAAACTATAAGAGCGACCATTTTCTAGTAGTAAATCTGTTCAGAGTCCGTATTCAAGCTATCTACTGCCAAAAAATTGAGTGATTTAAATAAATATTACGCCTGTAAACGAAAGACAACCAACTTGTCTCAAAAGGGCGATAACTCCCAAACCACTTAAGCAATCATCACACGCTTGAATCGTCTAATGTAACATTTTGATAATAGTCCGAGCGACAGACCATGATACCTTGTTTTGCATCATATATGGGATTTTTTTGTGGTTTTTAGATGAAAAAATGGTGCTGATTCCGAATCCGTCGAGTGCCAGACGGTAAATGTTGGGCAATTTGAAAGAGAGGCTGAAAATCAAAATGGCCGCCAAAGAACCTTAAAATGATTTTGTTTTGTCGCACATATGTACGCAAGAACTTTTTATCAGTGATTTCAATGAAAAGAAAGGGTGCTGATTCCGAATCCGACGAGTGCCAGAGCGTACATGTTGAACATTTTGAAAGAAAGCCTGAAATACTAAACGGCCGTTTAAAAAACCCTGAAAAGCATTGTATTGCCGTATATATCAAAATGTGTGACTTATTTTTGGAAAGAAACGACTTTTTTTCAGTTGTTGTTACACGAAAAAGCATGCTGATTCCAAATCCGACGAGTGCAAGACTGTAACTGTTGACGGTTTTGAAAGAGAGGCTGAAATTCAACATGGCCGACAAGAAACTTACATTGCTTCTTTTTACCGCGTACATGAGGTACGGTAACTAACTTTTCGCCAAAAACCACAGATTCTGAGTGTTTCCGTATGAGAAAAGGGTGCTGAATCCGAATCCGACGAGTGCCAGACTGTAAATGTTACGCATTTCGAAGGAGATGCTAAAATTCAAAATGGCCGCCCAAACCTTAAAACGCGTTGTTTTGCCGCATAATCAAAATTGTACAACTTATTATTCAAAAGAAACGAAGTTTTTAAAAGGTTTTCACCTGAAAAAAGGATGCTGATTCCGAATCCGACGAGTGCCAGACAGTAAAGTTTAGCATTTTGAAATAGAGGCTGAAAATCAAAACGGACGCCAAAAACTGTAAACGCGTTGCTTGTCCGCAAAAAATTAAAATCAAGAATTTATTCTTTGACAAAAACGAGTTTTTAAAGTGGTGTATATGAGATAGAAGGATACAGAATCCGATTCTGATGAGTGCCAAACTGTAAATATTGTAAACATTTTGAAAGAAGCTGAAATTCAAAATGGCCGCCCAACATCATTAAACGCGTAGTTTTGCCGCATAAATGAAAACCAATCACTCATTTTCTGAAAGAAACGTGATATGTCCGCGGTTTTTGTATGAAAAATGGGTGATGAGTCCGATTTTGATGAGTTACATACTGTAAATGATGAAAATTTTGAAAGAGATGCTGAAATTCATAAATGCCTAAAAAGAAGCAGCATTGCATTAATTGTTTTGCCAAATATATGAAAAGCAAGAACGTCTTTTCGAAAAAAAAAACACGAGATTTTCTTCTGGTTTCTTTGTGCGAAAAGTGTGCTGATTCTGATTCCGAAGAGTGCCAGACTGTTATTGTTTCGCATTTTGAAAGAGAGGCTGAAATTCAACATGACCGCCACCCCCAAAAAATAATAACACGCGTTGTATTCTTGCAAATATGAAAAACAATAACTTCTTTTTGTTAAAAGAACATGATGTTTCTCGCTGTCTTGTCTGACAGAAGCTGAATCTAAATATCATTCATTTGCAATCGACATTGTGTACCCCTGCCGTATATAGACTCATTGGATTTTCTTTTCACTTGCCCTCTTCGAATCGGGTTTTCCCGGGCGAGTCCACTTTAAAGACGGCGGGGAAAGAGTGTGCAAAGCTCTGACGTCAGTAGCACAGTAAAACATTTTCTGACGCAATCAATGTTCCCCGTGCAAAAGTAGATCAGTCTTTTGACATACATTGTCTTCCATGCCAGAAGGCGGGCTCCGGGCTGATTCTATTTTCTGGAATTACAAAATTTGCCCAACCTTTCCAGTCTGGCACCCGACGGATATCTGAAGAGACGTGACGGACCTTCACAAATCTGCAAAAAAATCTCATATATGATTCAGAGCAGGGTGGTGCATGACCGTAAGAAGGAGTGTCGCTCGGACTATAAATTTGGATACCCCAAATTTGAAGCCATTCGGTTAAGTATCTTCGAAGAAACGGGCCCGGACACAATTCACACACACACACACACACATCCATACAGACGGCACTCAGTGAGGAGAAGAAGCGCGTTCGGAACAGCATACATGCCAGCATCGATGACGCAGGTTTTCTTACGTCATTGTCAGAGTTACACTTGCATAATCGTCTCTGCGGGAGATCGGCAGTGACGTGTGTTTGTACCACAGATGCTTGCCTATGAACGTGGAAATTTTAGCCCGTCCTATTATGTTGTTTCCATTACTATGGAAACAACATAAAAACCAGCAACTGAATATGAACTGTGTTGTGTCTGGTCTTATTCACCGCTACTACGTTTTACTGACATGTTTCAATAACTGCTTTGTACAAGGCTTGTTTCATATTGCACTATGCTAAGTGTGTTCAGTTTTGTTTTCAGCAAGAAATGTTGCGATTTCCAAAGCTGCATGAAAGAATAGTGGATGTTGTCACAAATCTCCTGAGAAAACGACTTCCACCCACCAATTCTATGGTAAGTGTATGGATTTTCGTTTGTATGTTGATTGCAGATGTATTCTTCTTAAGCGCTCAACGTTTCTCAGAATCTGAGTCCTGATGATGCCACGGATGAACTGAAACTTCTTTCTTAGGTCTTTCGGTATTATCCAGAGCTGTTTTCATCCGTATATACCCGTAACATATTTAGTGCAGCAGATTATTCAGCGCTTCCCAAATAGTCCCCTTTCCAGTCTCACTTCAGTATATCTGTGTTTGTTCCCAGTGGTATTCAGATGCTGTGGCAGCCATGAGGACAGCTAAGAGTAGAAAATAAATCTTCATAGTCAGCCCCTTTTGCGTTACTGGTACATAATAATAATAATAATAATAATATTTATAGGGCCCCTACATGGTCCACCCCTTGTCGTGGGGTAGTGGCTTGTGTACCTCAATGACCCAGAGAACTATGCCAGCAGGAGCACATGCTCCTGGCAGGGTCACCCAAGCTGGACAGGTCGAAGGGTAGAGGTCAGACGAATGTGGACCACCTCTCCAAGAGGCTAAACGGGTTTGCGTAGGGTTAACAGCCCTACCTGTAAAAAACACTAAGTTACAAAAGCATCGACAACAACAAACCGAGACATTCACCTGGGCGAGGAAGGGTCTCCATCCCGGAGACCTATGACGCATTGCAGTGAAAGCCGAAAGGAAGCTGCAAGGCCGACCCCCCTTCTAACACCCAGGACAACAACGAGAGTAGCCACATGGAACATCAGGACAATGTATGAAGTAGGAAGGACCATACAAGTAGCAAGAGAGATGAAGAACTACAAGATAGGAGTACTGGGACTGAGTGAGACAAGGTGGCTACAGACAGGACAGCTGAGATTTTCATCGGGAGAGCAGTTGCTGTACTCTGGACACACAGAGGATGGAGCCCCCCACACTGAGGGCGTGGCCCTGATGCTGGCACCGGAGGCACAGCGGGCACTCATCGGCTGGGAACCTGTCAACTCCCGCATCATCACAGCCAAATTCATCACCAAGAAGAAAGACATCAAGCTGAACATCATCCAGTGCTACGCTCCCACCAATGATGCGGAAGAGGAGAAAAAAGATGACTTCTACCAACAACTGCAGACAGTGATAGATAGAGGAGGAGCCAAGGACATGACCATACTGATGGGAGACTTCAACGCCAAGATTGGATCAGACAACACAGGCTACGAGGACACCATGGGAACACAAGGACTGGGACAGATGAACGAAAATGGCGAGCGCTTTGCAAACTTTTGTGCCCTGAACCAGCTAGTGATAGGAGGCAGCATCTTCCCACACAAGCGCATCCACAAGGCCACATGGAGATCGCCGGACCATGTCACGGAGAACCAGATTGATCACATCTGCATCAGCCGGAAGTTCAGGAGATCGTGGCGGGATGTGCGTGTGATGAGGGGTGCCGATGTATCATCAGACCACCACCTTCTTGCAACAACATTGAGACTTCGGCTTAAGAGGCACACCAACGCCAACAACACACGGACCAGGTACAACGTTGGACTACTCAGGAACACAGAGACACAAGCAGCATTCCGGATCAGCCTTTCCAACAGGTTCCAGCCACTGCAAGACCTGATAGAAGACAGTGAAATGGACATCGAGACACACTGGGAACACAGCAAGAAACTCTGGCACGACACATGCGAAGAGGTCCTTGGCAAGAGAAAGACCCAACATAAGGAATGGATCTCTGCTGATACCATCCAGAAGCTGGAAGTTAGGAAAGAGAAGAAAGCTGCACTGAACACGAGCCGAACAAGAAGAGCTAAGGCAAAGGCACAAGAAGAATACACAGCAGCTGACAGAGAAGTGAAGAGGAGCACCAGGAAGGACAAGAGGGACTACATCGACAACCTGGCCAATCAAGCAGAGGAAGCAGCCGGACAAGGGAACCTAAAAGACCTGTACCAGGTGACCAAGAAGCTCGCGGGCAAATTCCAGCAGACAGACAAACCAGTGAAGGACAAGAACGGGCACCCACTGACAACAACTGAGGAACAGCTGAAGCGATGGGCAGAACACTTCAGGGAGCTGTTAAATCGCCCCATCCCTGAAACACCACCAGACATCCCACCAGCAGAGACAGAACTACCCATCAACTGCGACAAGCCCTCTAAGGCGGAGATCAGGAAAGCCATCATGACACTGAGAAATGGGAAAGCTGCAGGGCCGGACGAGATACCAGCAGAAGCCATCAAAGCAGACACAGAGACAGCCGTCAACATGCTGCACAGCCTATTCAGCAAGATCTGGGAGAAGGAAGAGGTGCCAGCCCAGTGGAAAGAAGGGATCGTCATCAAGCTGCCAAAGAAAGGGGACCTCAGGGACTGCAGCAACTACCGAGGGATCATGCTCCTGTCAGTGCCAGGCAAGGTTCTCAACAGAATTCTACTGGAGAGGATGAGAGAGGCAGTCGACCCCATGCTCCGAGACCAGCAGGCGGGCTTTCGCAGGAACAGGTCCTGCGCTGACCAGATTGCCAGCCTACGCATCATTGTGGAGCAGTCACTGGAGTGGAACTCCCCTCTCTACATCAACTTCATAGACTATGAGAAGGCTTTCGACAGTGTAGACAGAGAGGCACTGTGGAAGCTGTTAAGGCACTATGGAGTTCCTGGGAAGATCATCTCCCTGATCCGGTGCACCTACCAAGACATGAGCTGCAGGATTGCCCATGCTGGCCAGTTGTCAGAAAGCTTCGAGGTGAAGACCGGAGTCCGCCAGGGATGCCTGTTGTCCCCGTTTCTCTTCCTCCTGGTCATCGACTGGATCATGAAGACCACTACAGCAGGCAGGAAAAACGGGATACAGTGGACACTCTGGACGCAGCTGGATGACCTCGACTTCGCGGACGACCTGGCGCTCCTGTCTCACAGCCACAGCCAGATGCAGGACAAGACTACGCGCCTGGAAGCCACATCAGCCGGAACAGGGCTCAAGATCAACAGGAAGAAAACCGAGCTGATGAAGATCAACACCACTGCCAACACACCAGTCACAGTCGGTGGAGAGCCCATCAGGGAGGTGGAGTCTTTTGTCTACCTGGGGAGTGTGGTTGATGGACAGGGAGGCACAGACCGAGACGTCACAGCCAGAATCGGCAAGGCAAGAGCAGCAATGGTCATGCTGAAGAACGTCTGGGCATCCAAAGTTGTCAGCATAAGAACCAAACTTCGCATCTTCAACTCCAACGTGAAGTCAGTTCTGCTCTACGGATGCGAAACATGGAGGACAACGAAGACGATGCAGCAGAAGATCCAGACATTTCTCAACACCTGTCTGAGGCGCATCTTCAACATCCGATGGCCAGAGAAGATCCGGAATGAAGAGCTGTGGGAGCGAGCGGGACAGGAACCAGCGGCCAAGCAGATCCTGCGGAGGAAGTGGGGCTGGATTGGACACACCCTCAGGAAGCCAGCATCCAGCACCACACGCCAAGCCCTGACATGGAACCCGCAGGGGAAAAGGAAGAGAGGCCGGCCTCGCAACAGCTGGAGGCGGGACACTGAGGCAGAGCTATGTAAGCAGGGTACCAACTGGACTGGAGTGGCAAGACTAGCCCAGAACAGAGTGCGATGGCGAAGGGTTGTCGATGGCCTATGCTCCACGTGGAGCCAAGGGCCTAAGTAAGTAATTTATAGGGCGCCTATCCCCGGGAGGCGAGCTCTAGGCGCCTTACATTCTAAAACCGAAGTTTATAAAAAATATAAAAAATCAGTGTACACTACGTAAGTACAAGTAAAAAGTAAAAGAGCACACACACACACACACACACACACACACACACACACACACACCGACTGAGTAGAAACAATAAACATAACTGATTTTTGTGAACAGTTCTTTGAATTTTCTCCTTCTCCAGGTAGAAAATCTGGTCGCTATAGAACTCGCATACATCAACACTAAGCACCCAGACTTTACAGAGGCCTACCTTGTTCACCGCTCCATCACGGACGGCGGTTACGGCGACACGAAAGCCAGCTCTTCGACCCAAGCGCTCACGAAAAACATGGTGGACAGACAGGCCGACGATCACAAGGTGAAGAGCTTAGATTTTGAACGACAGCAGAATTAACCACTTCAGGGTTGCACATTTTCCACAGCTTCTATAGGACAAAGTGTCCTGGAAACAGCAAAGTGATAGGACACAGTGTCCTGGCCACTTAGTGGCAATAAAAATTTTAATAGGACAAATGTCCGCTTGAGGTGGGAAAAATAGGACATTTGAAATTTTTATAGGTCAGTGTCCTGGGACCGACTTAAATGTGCAACCCTGCCACTTACAGAAAAGTTTACCTGTAGAATTAGAACAAGAAAGTGCTGTGTAATGTTGAGTGGGTAATTTGCTGCTGCAGAGGAATGGTGTATTTGTGGTTTCCATGTTTGCCTGCCCTGAAAAATATCTTTGTTTCAAATTTATATGTAGATGGGTTGGCCATCTGTGCTAATCACAGTAGTGGCTGCTGTCTTATGCTGTTTGTCAATCAAAAGCCTCTTCCCAGGGTTTCATCTACTGAGCTAGTTTTTCTCAGAAACTGTCAGAGGTGTGAGCATGTATGGTGGAAGGGTTGGGGGGGGGTCAGCCAACAAATCGTATTGCAAGGCTGAAAAAGAGACTTTGAAAGGCTGCAAGGTAGAGAGTTCGTGTGTGTGTGTGGGAGTGTGATCTTAGACTTCAAAATCACAACACAGAAAGAAAAGACTACAAAAAATGACAAGAAAGAGAGGGTGGAGTAACTAATGAGAATCGAATGGAGGTAAAACTACTGCAGTCACCCTGTTCCTTTTTCTACTGACCAAACATTAATCATTCATTTTTTTTCTTGTTGTAGATCCCTGTACATGAGTTGAACGGCAGCTCGTGGAAGCTGACAAACCTGATACGCGGCAAACAGCTGGAAGCTGGTGTCAGTGCGGACAGGTTATCAGAACAGGGGTCGTCATCCCAACCCAGCAGCGGCCCCAACAGTGCCGTCCCTTCCCCAGCTCGATCTCGCAAAACACCTGGCATTAATCTTTTGCCAGAAGTGGTGAGTTGTCCTCCTCCCCTGTTTGACATTAAGAGCCAAATTTTGGGGTTTTAACTGCATCTGGAGGTGTCAAGTGCAGCTTGTAGCTTGCAGCGAGTTTGACGTCATGTTTTACGCACAAGTTGATGGAGGGGAAAAGAAACAGAATGTTAGCTCAGATCAAACTGGGAAGGGACATTGCTGAAAGAAAGTAGTAAAAAAGACTGCAACCTCACACAGTTTTGACGAAGGCTTTTAAAAAAAAAAAAAAATTTGTTTTTCTTTTTTAGGAAATACATGATACATGATAAAATTTGAGTTCGGAGTGGTTGCAGCTGATGCCTTTTGATGATTGAACTGTTGAATTCTTTAAGTTAATGCCTGGGGATTGATACAATGATAGAATAAATAAATGAATAAGGTTAATTTTTTAGACATTTCGAGCGAGTTAGTGTTTTGTGGAACTGATAAGACCTTTTTCTAGGTTTGTTTTGTGGTAGCCTTCATAGCGAAAGAATTACCACGTGAAAAAACTAAAGCTACTTGCGGAATTTCTTTGCAGCCAGAACAGCCTGTGATGAAACTGTCTGCCAGGGAACAGAGGGACTGTGAAGTAATAGGTGAGTGGCACGGACAGTTTTAAGTTTGATGAATAGCTTGTTTGAATGTTTTTTTTCTTGTCATTTTGTCAGCTCAAGAAACAGAAGGAAAAAATTTACTCACCTAATGGCCCATTTTCCATTATGTCTATGTATGGTGGAAGTGTGGGGGTCAGCCTACAAATCGTACTGCAAGACTGAGAAAGAGACGATGTAGAGAATTTGTGTGTGTGTGGGGATGTGATCTTAGCTGTAAAGATCACAGTACAGAAAGAAAAGAGAACAAAACATGACAAGAAAGAGAGTTTGGAGTAACTAATGAGAATCGAATGGAGGTAAAACTACTGCAGTGATTGATGATTAATGTCTAGGCTAAGATCATTCTGAGCTGTTTTCGTGGGGTCTTAACATCTGCACGGCTGCAGCGTCTGACGGGCTTTCACCGAGCCAACAGGAGGCTATAGGAATCGCGTAAACTGAGGCATTTACTATAGTGTTACCGTCACTTAGTGATTAGCAGGGCTTTGGGCTATTTCATTTCATTTCAAATAAATAAAGTCCTGGCTTGTGCTGGCCTTGTTGCTCATTGTTCCATCCTTTATATTGCCCTTACTTGGTGGAAAAGGGCTGGAAAGCTTAGACACCCACCCTCATATAAATACCCTCCAGCTCTCCTTCCCCCTTTGTTATCCAAGCCACCCATTTACCAACAGCAGGGATGCCAATTTTCTGGAACACTCCGGACTTCCAGAATGAGAGCTTTCATGTCTCCTCGTTCCAGAGCGTCTGATCAAGTCGTACTTCATGATCGTGCGGAAGAACATCCAGGACAGCACGCCCAAGGCCATCATGCACTTCCTGGTGAACTTTATCAAGGACAACCTGCAGAGCGAGCTCGTCAGTCAGCTGTACAAACGCGAGGAGATCGAGACCCTGCTTGAAGAGTCGGAGCACATCGCCGCCAGACGCAAGGAGGCCTCAGAAATGCTGCAGGTAAAAACGGAGTACCGGTATTGTAGAGTTGTTCTACAACTGATATGTTTGATGAGGCGATTGGCACAAATTCTAAATTCTGGATTTTGAGTAGCTGAGCTGACTCGGTTACCATGTGATTGTAATGTGTTTGATGTGTGAGTGCACATGACTCACATGCATGTTGGATTTTGATTGTGGTGCCAAGCAGTAGGGGAAAGGTCCTATGTGATACACATTAATAATATTATTATTATAAATGTGGGTTACAACTTGTGTAATAGTATATATGTAACTATGCTGGGCTGCTGAACAGACTTACTACTGTGGCTAACCAAAAAAATCTGAGCGGTGTGTGTGCGCGAGGGGTGGAGGGGGGGGGGTGGGGGCAGGGGGCAGGGTGTCATGTTGGTCATTTGCCCAGCTGGTGAAGACAGGCAAGTTTTGCACCTGTGAGAAAGGGTATCTGTTTTTATTCTGAAGCATGCAGCCAGTGAATGACAAAAAAAAAACCCCAAAAAACATTTACACTCACCGAGCTACCATTTAGGTGATAGCTGACTCACTTAGCACTACACTGTATCATATAATGTATTTATTTATTTATTTATTTTTTTTTTTACAGGCTCTACAGCGGGCAAGTCACATCATCAGTGAAATTCGGGAAACGCATCTCTGGTGACGAGATGGCTTCATGGCATAATAGATGCAAGCTGAATTTGACAGAACCTCACAACCGTATTGTGTGACTATAGCATTAGTTAAAGATAGCATCAAAATGGCAGGCTAATGTTGCAAGTATCACGGACGGTCACAAGACTGGCGACAAAACAGACAATTGTGGGGGTTTTTAGAAAATGTGAGAAGTTCAAACCACCTGGAAGGAACTTAGTCGGCACTAACTTTTTCTTGGCAATGTACATGAAACTGAAAATTGATGATTACTACTCATGTTGCCCATGTATATGTAGTGTTACATCATGTAGTGTTGCATAGAAGCTGTGAAGCTTTGTGGATGTGATAGAAGAAACCAGAACAGAATAAGGATCAGTCATAGGTTGACATTGTGAGTCCTCTTTGCGAACCTAAAAGCTTGTTGCGAGAAGCAGTCCAGTATTGGGAACATTCAAAGTGAACTGTGTAAAGATGATTCTATTTTCTGTGTAAAGTTTTGAGCCTTGGACATCACATGCACAGACAGAAAGTGAGAGCAGAGGGGAAAACAGTAATAATGTAGGCGTCCCACAGCTACAAAAAGTCCAAGTTTACATATTCCGTCTCTTCTTCCACCGCCTTGGGTCAAAGTTCATCTGTGCTACCTTGCTAGAACACAAGTGCATCGTTCCCAGTGTTTGTGAGATTGACAAATGCTTCCATATTCAGTAACCTGTATACTTCACTGCCAGTTCTGAGTTCACTGGATGTTTGTTGTTTCCAGTCCAAAAAAAGGGGGAAAAATGTGTACAGCTTCTTCTGTTTCGTAGAAAATTTACTGTTCACATGTAGTACCTTTAGAGTTCTCATCAAGAGTACAATAGGGAAGAGTGACGGGAGGGCAAGAGTTTAGGTGAGTCTCGACCTTTCTTTGGCATGGCAGTGCAGCGAATTGTCATAATCTAAGGGTAACAGCAGGGCTTGGCAAGTAGTCACACATGCTTGATTGTTGAAACCCTTTTCTCAGAGGGTTTCCAGGGCTGCCATAACTGGGACGATACTTGGTTGTTAGGGGACACTTTGCCACGCTGGCACACTCTGACCTAAAGCAGCACGTGGGTCACTCTTCTTTGTTCTACTCTTGGTGTCGTAGCTGCTAGGGTAGGCAACTTTAGTCAAAGGGAGCTGATCAGGGTGGCAGAGGACGAGCTTGCGGGTTCAGTATCAAGTCTGTGATAGGTAGGGCTTTGTAGGCATAGCAGTTTCAGTAATGTATAATGACATTGTATCAATTGTGTTTGATTTATGACAATGTTCAGAACAATTTCAAATCTTGTCACTGTGCTTACTTTAGATTTGTGTGAGATTCATAGTCATTCGATGTACAATTCCAGTTTCCTCTATCCACCTGTGCTAGGTGTTATCTCTGAGTCTGTGTATGCGTGTGCTGTTTTGGATTGTAGATTAGCTGTACAAAGTCTTTAGTGTGCAAGTTTGAGTGTTTATTTGAGTGTGTCCCGGTACTTGTTGGAGTCTTATTGGATATGAAGTCCTCAGCTGCTTTTTGTTTTTTGTTTTTTTGATCCTTCTTTCTACATTTCTGAGTGGGATCATTTCAAAACTTCTGAGTCACTTGAACTGGTTTTGAGGTCAGGGATATTTCGCGTTTGTGTATATGATAATGTGAAAGTGAAAATTCTGAGGTGTTCTTGGTGTGGTCTTCAGTTGCTCTTTAAGTTTTTTCTCCTGTCAACAACACACCAATCCCAGCATTTGTATTGTAGCATAGGTATGTTAAAATAGACACATGCACGCCAAAATTGTGCACTGGTGCACTTCACCATCGATAGAAGTGATAGTTGTTAGGTTTGCAACTTGTTGTATACCAGTACATGATGTAATTTGAGTACACGACATTCTTTTCATTCTTCTTTTTCATACTGTTGTGTGTGGTTTTGAGCATGTGTGGAGTTCTGCTACTGTGAGGTGTAGTAAGTCACTTACAGTGAAAACTGGTGTGCAGGAACTTTGTGAATTGACCCAGTGTTAACATCTGTATAAACTGCAGCTGAAGAGTGCAATTTTGATACTTTATGATACATGTACTGTGTAGTCCACAGACGTATAGAGATAGACGCACCGCGGCGCCGGAAAAGTGACGCCGCCGCGCACCATGTTGCTAGTACCTGGCAGTGCCAGCTGTTTACATAGCGCGCATAGCATTGGCCAGACGCTATCAGCTGTTTACATAGCGCGCATAGCATTGGTCCGCTTTATCTTACGTCACATTTCTGATGACGTCTTTCTAAAGAACTTTGTATTTCGAACGAGGCGTCCTATACACAGAGCCTCTGAGTTCTGGTATTAGTAAGATGGCCGCGATAGCGACACTCGCAAGCAGCGGTGGCAGCGTGCGGCGGTACGTCTATCTCTTTACGTCTGTGGTGTAGTCCCATGTCACATAATTTTCAAAATGGACTGCTGTTGTGTCCGTGAAGTGCTGTGTATTTTTTTCTTTATGTGTGTTTGGGTTTGTTTTGTTGTTGTTGTTGTTGTTTTTAAATTAGTATTACATGCAGTAGCAAGTGATCTCACACATGTAATTTCGCTTGGAGAATGTTCTCTCCTTTGCAACTGAGATTATGACAACAAAGGCAAGGCATGTGCAGATCATGTTGAGATTATACATGATTGTGAATCCGTATGACTAACCTAGGCACTCAGAATGACTAAGAAGAATACCTTCAGTTTTGGTCTGGTCTTTAGTTGCTTTGATTTCTCAGGTTTGATTAATTTCTTGACATTTGTGTGTGTATATTGTACCTTGTTATTGCTTGAGAGAAATGTTGAACATTCGTCTGAGTATATCAAGTGATATATCCCCATATACCCCCTAATGTTGTGTTTGTCCTAATAACTGTCAGTTTTGGGTTGTTTCTGTGTCTGCACCAAGTGCTTTACTGAATGCTTAGTTTCAAAAATGTCTTTTTTTCAGGTGCCAAATTTATTAATGTTGCTAGGAGGGAAAATGGCAAACAGTAGTAGCTGTCTACAGATAATTTCAGCAAGTTCAGGAAGATGGTTTATTGTCTTTTTTGTGTGATTTGATCATGATCATGATTTTCACAGTGATGTGGTGTAGCAGTATTTGAAAGAGTTCCTTGTGGAATATTTATTCATGACTCTGTAACAGGTCCTGGTGTTTTTTTTTTGTTTTTTTTTTTGCTGTAAGACTTTTTGAAAGCTGTAGTATTTTTTTTTTTTTTCAGAATGTTATATATATTTATGTAAATGCAGGATGACTGGCTGAGTTTTTGTGTCTTAGAAAGAGAAAGCGAGAGAGAAAGAGAGAGAGAGATTGTTTTGATTTTTTTTTATTTGCGTGAAACTTGAATGAATTGCTGTGCTAACATCAAGTATCAATTAACAGTGTATGCTTTGCCATCTCTAACCAAGACTCTTAATTTTTTTTTTCATGTTCACCGACGTAGCGGTATTTACATGCATGTATATTGTATTGAAACAGTTTTTTTTTTTCACCCTCAGCGTAGTCAGAATGAAGACTGCCTGAACTGTAACCACAATGCAGGTGAAAGCATGCAGGTGTATTGTTTCCTCAAACATTCTCGTCTTGCTACGTGCACTTGCTAGCTACTGGATGTCTGCAGTGCACTCCATTCCTAAGTACAGTTCATACATGTATAATAAAAGATTGAAATTAGTGTGAGACCTCCGCCCTTGCTGCACATTCGGCCGGTAGAGTGTTGTATAGGTATCAAATGTATACTGAGAACACTGTAAGGATCGAGTGTATATGTACATAGCTTCATTTGTTCTGTGTCGATGCTGTGTGAACTGAAGAAAACGACACCTTGTGTACATAACTTCTTTTTTTTTTTTAGGCTGTTGTTGTATGTGTTGTCAGGTGTAGTAGAACTGTCTAATTACAGCTTCATCCCTTATGCTGTACTTGAACTTTGCAACAGTGCACAAAGCTGACTGAAATAATGTTGTGATTATGTCCTCTTTTTTTCCCCCATCTCTGATGAACCTGTGGTTACCTGTGGAGAACATTTCTGTTTTCAGCGGTTTTCCTATAAAAGGCGACTCCTCAGCTTCTGAAGAACATGTAATAGTAATAATACGAATAAGAGCATGTAGGATGTTACATTGAGCATTTTGGAAAAAAAGCGCTTGTTTGTGAGTGTACCAGTGGTGTAAAGAGGAGTACGGTTGGCTTCATATCACCACAGAAATACTGCAAAGCTAGCCTCCAGCATTAACTGTAGTGCATGGTGTTCCTTTTGAAACACTCCTTTGGTCGGAATACCAGTATTGCGACTTTTGTGCATTGCTCGACTACTTCCAGTTGAAACTCTCTAAATGGTCGCTTCTATCTGTGCCATAAGTGGATGGATGGCATCGTATGGTATCGTGAACCTCCAGATGGTAACAGATTCACAGTGTATGTGAACCGATGCTGTAAGTAAGTACAGTCGAACCTGCCAAGGCGGTCACATGTATAAGCTATGCCACTGTCTAACCTGGTCACTCCAGAGGATCCCCTGACATGCTAGCTGTTGACATGCCACCCTGGATAAACCCGGCCACCTGTCTAAAACGGTCAGTTTGGTCCGGTCCCTTGGGTGACCGCCTTACACAGGTTTGACTGTAGCAGGTTAAATGATGCTGTTAGCACTTCACACTGATGATAATGACGATTTACTTTGCAGATGAAAAGATGCCGTTAGTACTGTACATTGTAGATGGTAATGATGTCATGAATTTGCAAGGTAGATACGTGTGCCAAGAATTTCTTACATGAAGGTTTTCGTTTTGCCAGTGTCCAGGGATCAGTTTGAGGGGAGAGGTCTTGTAAAGATTACGTCTGAATGTTGTGCTCCCTTCATTTCACATGTAAGATGATCTAACTATAAACTCGAATAAAATGGCCTGAAACACTTGCTGTTTCTTTATTTCAGTCACAGTCACTCGAAAGCATGTAACAATGAGCACAGTAGTAGTAGCAGGTTTTCCGACAACTGAGCACATACACACACACACACACACACACACATATAATTATATAGAATCAATTCAATTCAAGCACTCCAATCACAAATGAGGCATGCAAAACACTAAAACATGGCAGATTCCTGAGAAAATTTCTATTCATATATCAGTATGATATTTCACCATCGATCTGCTCCGAGATCAAGCCAGTACAGACCCAAGTCTGAAAGAAGTTGCACACACACACACACACACACACACACACACACACACACATTTTTAATTTTTGTTCAGGTGCATCTGTTCTTGTCATAAGCTGTAGTTTTCCCTAAGATGCTCAATAACAGCAGAACTGCTGGCTAGGCTGTTGAAAATTCTGCGCTCCGCACGACTCGTGATTCTCTCCAGCATGTATATCAGGTGATGATGGAAACAAGGGAATGGCGTGCCCAGTGATAGGGAGATATCCAGCTGCACATAAATTATACAATCATACAATATCTTTTTCTTTGGGGTTTTTGTTTTTTTTGGTTGTTGTCATGTTACTTGGCTGCTTCCCCCAGGGGAAGAGCTGTGCAATTTGTACTTCGTACAGTGCTACCCATTTATTTTTCCCCCCAAAAGCATGGTGTACACCATCACTGAATCTGCATATAAATTTTGGTTCAATTTAAACAAACAAACAAACAAACAAATCCCTGCTCACCAGAGGAAACACTGAGTGAAACACTGACACTGAGTCTGCATAAATTTTGGTTCAATTAAAACAACAACAACAACAAAAAAACAAATCCCTGCTCACCAGAGGATTTGAACCTGATAGTGATACATGTACTCAAGGATCCGCAGACAGACACCACTGGGTCAAATCCCCATTACTCTAACCCACAACCGAAAGCGCCCGCTCACCCAGTCTTTCACACACTGTATTGGAGTCTCCTCAAAGCCTGCATACATGGCTGGGTTAGCGAGTATCCCACGGGCAGCCATGACACCTGCAAAACAGTACATAGGACGCATCAAATATGTAAACAAAAAGAGCAAGAGTGAGAGAAGAAGTGAGGAGATGGAGAAGGAAAACACAAACAAACAAACAAACAAAACAAACTCAAAACGGTCAAGGGATTGATGGGATGCTTCCCACTCTGAAATGTCTCCAGATTGGCAGACAAGCACAAAAACTATAAAAAAAATAAAATTGTTGTTTCTGGTAACCCAACCGACTCTATCCCCCCCCCCCCCCCCCCCCCCCCCCCCCCCCCCGGAAAAAAGAAAGAAGAAAAAATACAAGCACGACTAGTTTCCGTTTTCATGCGCCTGTCGTCAGGGAAGTCGTGCGCCATCGCGGACCCAAGATTAGATCGAAATATGGTAAGATAGTGTGTTATAATATTAAATTATACAGTTTCACAGAGTATCATTTCTTATTAATACCCTGTTTCTTTGTTCTTGGATATGTGTGTGTGTGTGTGTGGGGGGGGGGGGGGGGGGGGTTAAAAAAACAAAACAAAAAAACCCCTGACCTACCTACCCTATTTTTTAGCCATGTTACCAGAAACAACACTATAATTTTTTCAAAAGAAAAAAAAAAGAAAAAGAAGCCTGCCTCTAGTATAAGGCAGAACCACTCTAGTGTGCTCTATGCTACATAATGCCATCTTAGGTGGGCAAAAGAACGTGTTGATATATATCAGTATATCAATGTTGTTAAGATATTTTGGCATAACTCTGTTTAGTGCAGGGTAAATGTACAATGCAATGTGCACATACTCCCATATTCTCAGAATCTAGGTATGCCAAAATTCCACAAAAAACATGGCCTCTGCTGCAAGTTTTGAAAACAATACACAAAGTGTTAGTCACTTACCGTCCACCCCAGTTTGTTCCCGTACCACGGTGACGTCATTCATACTGCGCACATCTCCGTTAGCAACAACTGGAATACTGACGCTGTCCTTGATCACTCGGATGGCGTCGTAGTTGACAGGCTGACAGCGCTGTTCCTTTGTGCGGCCGTGGACCGTAATCCACGACGCTCCTGCCCTCTCTGCTCTCTGGCACATCTCCACTGTCTTTCTGTATGATTAGCATCACAGTAATAACGATAGCAATGTGGATTATACCAGTGCTTTTCCCAACTTTCCTTTCAAAACATCTCCCTAAGCGTCCTGAGCACTCAGTTAGGATGGAGCCGTGCGCTGTATCAAGTCTCCATCATCATCATCATCATCAAAGGGCCCTGAACTGAACCCAGCACACCCAATGGCATGAGTCATGTGTATTCTCTCACACACCAAACATCAAGACATTAAAATCGTGTGGTGGTGCTACAGGTCATATCAACGAGTTACATTTCAGAATTTGGAAAATTAAAGTTACTTTCAATATTTGTGGGCTGAGCATTTCCAGAGCAGAACCAAAGGAAGCTGGGGTACCCTGAAACATCCCCTGATTATTGGCCCCAAGGAAAAGTGCCACATGTATACTGGAAGTAAAAATTCTGACGCCCAAAAAGGCCAAATAGGACTTGGACCCCCTGATGTACACACAAGCTCTAAATTTCCGAGGACAACTATGGCAGTTTTAGGAATACTTTAAACAAACAGATGATGCCCTGGACAGGCCAAATAGGAACATGTGTAAGAAACATTACCAAGCATTTTAATCAGTGCTCACCTTATGTCACTGTGAATTCTAATCTTGATAGAGACGGTAAAGTCATCTCGCTGTACACGGTTTCGAGCCTGCTGCACCATTTCACACAGTAACTCCGGTTTACCCAGCAAGCAAGCTCCATAACCTTCAGCCATTGCCCATCTGTTGTGCGGAAAAAGCAGAACGGCGATGTTGTGTATAAGTCTGTCGCTCTTTACGAACATGCTGCATACACATATATATGCAAGCTTGTTTTGTTTCTCCAGAGGTGTACTTCTTCTTCAACATGAAAAAAAAAAAAAAAAAAATCTTGTAGAATCCATGTAACAAGTTACATTTGTACATGTATGGATACTGAAGCTGTATTGTCAAGTCAAAGTCAAAAGTCAAAGTCCTCTGCAAAAAAAGTGTTATTACCAACAATTGTTGTAAGAAAAATCTACAATGATAAAAATTTCAAAGCAATTAAGGTTTCAATGACTTGCCTTTGGGGGCATCCACAGTTTAGATCCACACCATCAGAGAAACTGAAAATGAGAAACAGTGATTGTGAAAATATATACACATAATTAAACATTTAAAATAAACAACTAAAAGGCAATGCATGTATTCCAGTCATAACTACACACCAAAACAAACAACGACAAACAAAACAAACAACGACAAACAAAACAAACAACGACAAACAAAACAAACAACGACAAACAAAACAAACAACGACAAACAAAACAAACAACGACAAACAAAACAAACAACGACAAACAAAACAAACAAAACAAACAACCAACCTTACAAAAAAAACTATGAAACAATGTAAAACCAGGGATGACAACAACTTTTAAGAAAGCAGAGGAGATTTTCCCGGGGGTCTGGGGCCGGCTTGCGTAGAAGGAAAGCCAGAAAAAATTGACAAGCGGGGGGGGGGGGGGGGGGGGGGGGGGGAGGCAAGACAGCTTACCGGTCACTCTTTAATGAGTCAACTCGCACTGCCGCGAAAGGTGGCCAACTTAAGCTTACTACACAGTGCTTGTCAGCCGAGTACAAACCATCCCATTTAGGGAAGCTGCCTTTCGATCAGCGGAGGAATATCGCTCAGTGACAAAGTTCTACGGCTATGAATTTTTAATTTCTTTTTGTTTTTTTTCGGCGGAGATTTTTTTAGAACAGCGGAGATTTTTTTTAAGGACAGCGGAACGGCGGAGAACGGCGAGACTGTTGTCATCCCTGAAAACCAAAATCACACGTATTACGTATCCGATGACTTTGTAAACCATGCAAGTTACTGTGATACTGTTGCAGGGCTGAGCTTTAGCGGGCGCCTGGGCACCCGAGGCGCCTAAAAATCACGTCGGGCTCCCTTGGATCACAGTTTCAATCGCCTGGCTGGTGCCTTGATATTTCCCGGCCCGATCGGTAGGTTCCGCTTACTGACACACCTGCACTGGACTGGTAATACGCAGCAATACACACATACGCTGTCGCTGAACCCGCTGACCGCCTCAGCGTCCAGAGCTCTCATTTCACCATCGCGCAGACTGGTCTAAAAATAGCGCAGATACAGCAAAATTTCTCATCAAAGAGTCGGGCTCCTTGAAAAATTGACGGGCTCCCTTAACTTTCCTGGTTGGGAGCCCGACTGGCTCCTTAGTCGGGCTTGCTAAATCTCAGCCCTGCTGTTGTAAGCTGCAGTAAAACTAATAGTAACTGTGATTTACCAATATAAGTTATAACATAATTATCTTCTAGCATACAACAAACCGAAAATTCACTGTCACTTACGGAGCCACAATTTCAGCAGCATCGGCAAAGTCTTGTGCTGTGCTGGCAGCAAACTGCACAATAAGTGGTCTGTCTTCTGCAGAATATGAAAACAAGTTTATTTAATCCAACAGACCTCTCCACAGCCAATCAGAAAATAGGTCCAACTTCAATGCGAGTTAAAGGCCACACAATGCACATGTGTTTAAAGCTTTCAGACAGCAATAAAGAAACTGGCCACTCACATGCATACAATTACATGCAGTTTTATTCACACTCCTTTTATTCAAAACACTTTTGACAGATCACCAACAGACTGCTGCAAACAAGGGAAGGAAGAAATGCAGCTTGCAGGCATTGGCAATGATTACTAGGGGCTGATGGAAAGGTTATGGTCATACCTGGACAGGTTGTAAAGTCACTGTCACGTGCCTTCAGAGAGTTCACAAAGCAGCTTGATATGATCATCGGTGTGTAGGCCAGGTCGCAATCATATTTCCGCACCAACATCCGAAAGGGCAGCCTGAAATGACCCACAACAGAGACATTAAATGAGAATTCAGCTATGAGCTAGGAGATACAGAAAGACATTTTATCAACTGATGTGTCTGAAGTGTATTTTGATGCTCATGTGAACTGGCTAAAATTTGGATCCACAGCTGGGTAAATGATTATTTTATCAATTTCCACTTCTTAAGAATTGCTAACTGCGTGGCTGACAAGTGACATGATCATTTTCATTCACTGCTTCATGCAATCTTGATTGTAGTATTTTGTACAGTGAAACTGCACAGAGACCTCTATATGTCCAAGTCCACTGTCCCAGTGGACCACTACAGGCCTTCTGGGTGAGTGCAAAATTAAGAAGAGTTAAGAAGGACTCCAGGCGTATGGGTGGCAGGTAGTCTATTTTAATGGCCTTCTGCACAAGACTGCATGTATCTCTCCCCCCCCCCCCCCCAAAAAAAAAAAGAAAAAAAAAAGAAGAAAAAAAAAGGATTCAAATAAGTTAATAAATAATAATAACATAATACTAGGACTTACTTTGAATACCGCACCATAGGTGCACATATTTTGACAGTCTTTCCGCTAGAGAAAAGTTCCAGCGGCTTCGTCCACTGGAAGCTACCGTCTTCAGGCACCGCCATGGTGTTTGTGAACCACTTTAATTCTTCACACCATGATCAAAACTAGATCGCAAGAACGCTTCAATCAAGAAATGGCATGGTACACTTGCCTAACACATTTGCAGAAATGGAAGTCTGTCTTTTGTGTAACGTGCTGCGGTTTCTGTAAAACAAGCAAAAGCTCCGATTCTACTCTATAATGTTTACACGCTTGGTCAATCCATGTGTTGCGAAGCCATTTTCTTTCAATTTTGCAATGAGAGTTACGCCCCCCCTGAAAATTGCAACCTCCGCCGCAGATTCTGTCAGCATGCTCTGTCGGACAACATTGTATCAAAGACCGTAGATAATTATCTACGGTCTTTGATTGTATTCTCTCAAAAACTTGCCTGGCGTGTTCTAAACACCGTTCACAAAATAGCAACTGGACTCAACCTCCCCACACCTCTCCACTCAATGTGTTGTATTCATATCATAAATTCATATCGTTGAACAAATGCAGGTTGAAAACTGCGCCGGAGTTTGGCATTGAACATATTTCTTGACTCTGTCACGAAAGAGTGCATCCGGAAACAAGATGGCAGACGACGACGTGTGGCATCTGATCAACAATGATGGTATTTCTGCTGCCTTCTTTTCCTTTGAATCAGTGCACTTAATATCATGTTTGAAATTCATGTTGGTTTAGTTCCAACTCAGTCGGTACGATATACGATTACCATTTGACAGACAACGGAAGGAGTTTGTGAGGTATCTTGAAAAGACCGTCTGCAAGAATAACCTGCATGAGTGTAACGTTCGATGCAACGAATAAAATAGAAGGGTAGTCCAGCACTATTAGGCATGTTTAGTAGGACTTCGTAAGGAGGACTTCGCTGAGTAGCGTAACCCACTTACATGTAAATTAGACTCACACGGCGATTAGCTCGTGGAACCAATAACGTGACTAATTTACATACATGAAAATCACTAAATGGTTAGCGCTGCTCAGCGAAGTCATCCTTACGAAGTCCTACTAGTACTAAACATGCCTATTAATACACAATACTCGCAAAGCACAGCTGATTAAGCATTCCATCAGCACGTTACGTTGTTAGTGTGGGTATGCATGTCATTATTGTACATTTGTTAGACTTATTAAGTTATTACTATAGATAATTTTTGGCATAGATATATTATTTCTGATCAACTTTTGTATGGGTTTATATATTTGCAGAGGCATTCAGACAGTTTCTCAGTGATGACTTTGATGTCAAGGACCATGCCAACAAGGTCATTCAGGGCATGGCCATCACACAGCAACTTGGGAAGCTGGCCGAGGGTATCTCACTACTGGACAAAGAAATACACACACAGGTAATAAACATTAGCACAGTAACTGCTGCATTATTTTATTCAATCATTGTTAACGAATTCAACACAAAGAATCAAACATACTTCAAACATACTGAAACCTGAAAACCCACCTCTTCTGTCAAGCTTTTCACACTGAAGTAGTCTGTCATTAGGCCGGTGTGTGTATTGACGAACGGTAGGTTGTGAGGTTTTGGTATGACATTCCACCGGCGTTGTGAGGTAGATTTTTTTGTGCGGTGGATGTTCCCATTACTTAACAACTCAAACCTCATAAATGGCGCCAGGGGCTCTTCAGTGAAACGCTGGTGGTGTTCTCCATCACCTCATAAAACCGCTGATAAGTCACCACAAACACATTTGCTCTGTGTGTATTTTTCGGTTGCATTTGGCCTTTGGAGCCATAGAGCTAATGAGGTTCACCTTTGAACTGACCTCTCATATGACCTCTGCTCTGTTACCTGAAAAAGTCCAAACACATTTCCTTTAAAATACAATGATACATTCAGATATGTTAGCACCTCACAAGGATGGTGAAAAAAAAATTACACACATCAAACACCTCACAATGCTAGGTTCATCAGAATGTGTGTGTGTGTGTGTGTGTGTGTGTGTGTGTGTGTGTTTGTGTGTGTGTGTGTGTGTGTGTAGCGCTGTAAGCTGCTTTACTGCGAGAATAAGCGCTAGATAAGTACTGTTGATTATTATTATTATTATTACATTTACAGTTTATCATTCTGAAATCACTGATACTAAGAATGTGTCATAATGTAATTGTATAGCTAAAGTAACATCGTGTGAAGTGTTGTGATTTAATCATCATTTGTTTATTTCATTTGATTAAATTTTATAATGTAAATGAAAAAAGAAATGTCTTCAATTAGACTTTGAGAGCCTGTCTGTCATGAAAAATTCACCTTTCTGGTCACATTTTTTTATGACCTCAACCAGTATGTACAGGACGTTGGTGGTAAGTTTGTTTCCCCACCCTGTTGCTTGTAATGCTTTATATCAATGTTGATTTTGTTATAACTGTCACTAGGTACGGTCTCACAAGTGATAACTGATGATGATAGTGACATGCTGTCTTTTCCAGATTGTAAGCCACCATGAGGATCTTTTGTCTCAGGCGACCAGTGTTGAAACACTTGAAGGTATTACACACAGCACGCAGCTGATGATAACTGGGGATATATATAAATCATTGTACGTGTTCTTGTATTGACCATGAATTTACTAATTCATGATGCTTTGCTTCTATTACATGTATTTGTATATAAATTGTACATGATGAATGATGAATACAGTTGGCTTGACGTTGAACACAAACACACACCACATGATAATAGCTGGGGATATAATTATCGTACATGTTCTTGTATTGGGCATTTACTAATTTACAATGTTTTGCTTCTGTCACATGGATGTACATGATGAATGCAGTTGTGTGTCTGTTGCCTACAAGTTGAACACACACATAGTGACATACAGTTTTGCACACACACACACACACACACACACACACACACACACACACACACACACACACAATTTCACACTCGCCTCATGCTATTTCTTGTTTTTTGCATCAGGTGTTCTGCAGATGATGCAGACAAGAACCCAGTCGCTTCTTTCAGCCATGGACAGGTATGATGCAACTTTGGTGCACACGTATTTGCTTATCAAAAAAAGGAAACCTTTACACTTTTTCTGCCCACATTCGTTTTACTGCATCACCTTTTTGGTAACTCCAGCTGGTGTCAAGTGACAGTCCCAGTGTTAAAAGGGTTAACTTGCATTCAGCACATGTATGCGTACAATTTGTAAACAGCAGGGGATTTGGTCTAGTGGTTAAGGCATCCGACTTCGGATCCTGAGCTGCCGGGTTCGAGTCCCCGGTGGGCAGGAATATGGCGGGATTTTTCCTTCCCACATCGAGTCTAATCCATGTGCAGACTCGTTTGCGGTGCCTGTCTCGCCTTCGTGTACACACGCACGCACAAACATCAAGTGTGCACGCTAAAAATCCCACGTTCATCTTTCGAAGAAGAGTAGGCTGTGGCCGGTGGCGTGGTAAACAGAAATACTGTCGCACGCACCAGAGTGAATAGCAGGGTGGAGGTTTGCACACAAAGTAGCGCTTAACGGCAGCAGGCTTTCACTGCTTCGTACTCCAGCCCTGCGGCGCCGTGAGCATTTCAGCAGAGATGGATATGTGCGCCGAGGAGAAGTCTACCATACCACCATACCATTTGCTGATTTTTATTCCTGTCTGGTGCTTTTAGTTGCCTGTGGTGCCTTGTTTTGCCTGTGCAATGTATTTTTCCCCTCACAGGATAAGAGCTAAAGTGGCTGAGCCTTACACAAAAATCCTGGCAAGAACAACACAGCTGAGACATTTGCACGTAAGTTGACTTTTCCTATTTTTTGTATTTCAAAGTATTTAATGAGTACAAATTTGGCTTATAGTACCATTAGAGTGCATGTGTGTTCATAAGAAAGAAAGATTGTGCCAGAAATGTGCATGACCACCTTGTGGCTGACTGCGCTATGTGTATCCACAGGAGACATGCGATTTACTCCGTCGCATTATCCGCATTATGTACCTCACCAAACGCCTGCGAACACAGTTGCAAGGAGGCGCAAGGGAGATCACCAAGGCAGCTCAAAGCCTCAATGAGCTGGGTGAGTACGGAAAGAATTTGCGGGAGTATGCCAGCACTAAAAAAATGCAAATTTATGTAATATACTATGGAAGTGTACATTTTCATTTGAGAAACAGCTTATCCCTTACCTTGGTTATAAGCCACAGTTGTTGTCTGTACACTGTCTCTTCTGCTAATCTATTGTGCTCTGCCAATATGGTTTAACGGATATAACCCCATTCATGAAATTCTAAAGTCTGAACTGACTGCTTTCCCTTTGGCCAAGGAATTGACCTGGCCTCTCAGCCACAAGCTAGCAGGCAACACAGTCTGTCCTTCATCTAATGCGCGACAAGTGTCAGGACTTCCAGCATAGGGGTTAAACCCTGCTGGTGGGCAGGAATGATTTGCTGGCTGCACATGGTCTGATATGCACTAGGCATTAGTAGCCAACTGTTTGACTGGCAAGCCGGGGAGCCGGGGTGGTCGAATGGTAGAGCGTTGGACTTCTAATGCTCGGGTCGTGAGTTCGATCCCGGCTGGGGCCAAATATTTGTGCTGGCTTTTTCATCGTTGCCCCGTCTTTGATATCACCCTATGTTAAGGATGTTAAACTCCCAAACACCCACTCACCCTTGACTGGCAAGCCATCCTTGCCCACCGGCAGTCTTTAACAGGATGACCAGACCATTCTAAATTGTGTTACCTGTGCAGACTACGTGTGTGAGGGTGTTGACCTGTCTGGCGTGGAGGTGATTGAGGCAGATCGTCGCTTCATCAAACAGGCTCACAAGGACGTCGAGCTGCAGGCGCAGAAAATGCTGGAACAGGGCATGGAGACACAGGTACCGTTATACATGCATGGTGTAGAGAAACAGAAAAGAAAAAAAAAAAAGTCAATTTTTTGTTTTGTTTTAATGCTGTTATTTATTTATTTATTTATCTATTTATTTATTTACCAATTGATTGCTTAAAAAAAAAAAAACACACACTTTGTGTCAGCTAGGATACGTACATGTGTGTGAATGTGTGGGAAAATTATACTTTTGGCTTAGCATCAGTTTCCCTGCCTGAAAGAGCAAAGTTGTGGTTGATGAGATGAATGAGAATACAAACAATAAATAATGTTAATTTTTTTTTGTTTCAGAATCAGACGCAAGTGGCGACGTCTCTTCAGGTGTTTCACAATCTTGGCGTGCTGGCAACAGTCGTGGATCGTGTGGTGAACAGTTGTTACGACGCCCTGCACCGTAGTGTTAGATCGTGCCTGGATGTCACCGCGCTCAGTCAGCAGCAGTCTTTTGGCACGGCTAAAGGTATGCTTGCCATGTCTTAACAAAATATCAAAAGGTTTGAAAACACAAAAAGACAACAGGATGACAGACAAGGTAAATTTATTACCAACTGCTATGGTCTCCCACAAATGGAGGAGGAGCCATTTTTAAGAGAAAAAAAAAAAAAAAAAACGAAAAACACTCTGGTTGTTGGTAAAATTTAGCGACTTTGAGATTTTTTTTTTTCTTTTGGGTCCTCACACAACTAATACAACTTCTGTAAAAGTTTTCAGGCTGAATGTAGGGGTGGTCGGTGGTCTAGTGTTTAAGAGACTTGTCACCAGTGCAAGAGGTCAGGGGTTCGAGTCCCACTCGGGGCAAAGAATTGTTCCTTCTCGTATGTGGCACTGTTCATCCGGTACTCTGGCTTCCTCCCCCTCTGCTTTGAAAATGTTCAGCCCACCAAATTTGAAAAATAAATGTAATTATAAATTCCGAAATTTAAATAGCTGAGCTGACCCTTTGCACCACGTGATTGTAACGTGTTTATGTCTAGTGTGTGAGAGAATGCATGTGATTCACGCGAGTAATCAGTATGCATGTTGGGTTCAGTTTGCGGCGCTTTGAGCGGATTCATGAAATTGGGTAAAGCGCCTATACAATATTCATTATTATTATTATTATCATAAACATGTTTAAAATGAGCATAATATGATACAGCCACCACACATTTCACTTTACCAGCCATGGCTGCTTATCAAGAGCAAGTTTTCAACAAACATATGTCAGACATATACCATGCTACAGAAATATTTTTTATACCAAAACAAAGCTTATTTCAGTGATACAAGTAACTCCATATGCCCCTAAATCAACCTTTGTCTCCCTTTTGTTGGAGCCCGTCGCAAATTTTTGGCTAAAGAGTCTTCACTGGAGACTTCTTATCTCGATTTGTTCCTGTAGAGCAGTGACACTGAATGTTTTTATGTGTGTGTGTGTGTGTGTGGTGACTGTGTTGTTTTCTTATACTTGTTCAGCGCCTGTTTTGATTAGTTTTGTTTTGATTAGTTGGCTGCGCACCTCATTTGTCTGTTCAGCATTCATTATCTTTGGCGTCTTTGTGTACATATTCCTATGATGGTAACATCGTTTCATGTTACAGCTGGATTTATTGACTCTTGTCCTTTATACATTACGCTGTTGTCTTCTGATTATTTTGTTTCCATGCAACTACCGCTTATACTTTTTCTGATATCCTCCATACCCCAAAGGGGGCTGGAGGAATAAAAATATCTTGTATCTCTGTATCTTATTCTTGTATCTGTCTGCTTTACTCAGGGGGGCCGGGCAGGGCGGCCATGCCAGCACCTGGCAATACTGCGGCCATGAGAGCCTGTCTGTGGACCAATATGGAGAAACTGATGGACAGCATCTATTCTGCTTGCTCGCAGGTAAATCAGTCCATACAGTGTCTGCTTCAGTTAATGTTTGCATTGTCGGCCTGTGTACTAATTTTACTCCTAGGGGAGTGAGTGAGTTTTTAGGGCTTAAAGCCGCGCAAGCCACAAAGACTAATTCGCAGCTGATAATTTTACTCCTAGTAATTTTATGTTTACTGTCTTTGTTTGTTATTGTCCCAGTAAATGAAATGGGGGGGGGGGGGGGCTGTGTACTAATTTATGTATACTGTCTTTGTTTGTTATTGTCCCTATAAATGAAATGGGGGGGGGGGGGGGGAGGGACTGTGCACTAATTTATGTGTACATGTACTGTCTTTGTTTGTTATTGTCCTTGTAAATGAAGTTGGGGGGAGGGGGGGGGGAGAAAAAGAAGGAAACAAAAGACATCAAAACAAAATGAGAAACAACACAACAAACAACAGCAACAAACAACGACAATACGGAAGGTGAAGTGGACTAATGACATGTGACCTCTGTTTGCAGATTCAACACTTGCAGAAAGTACTGGCCAAGAAACGCGATCCTGTTACACATGTCTGCTTTATTGATGAACTGGCAAAGGTGAGGAAATAACTGCTATTTATTTGTTTATTTATTATTAGTTTTTTTTTATAGATTTATTTGTGTTTAGGGTCACTGATGGTTGTGCCAAATTTTGTCATGAACACTTGTAGGCATATATATATGGTGGTCGGTGGTCTAGTGGTTAAGAGACTTGTCACCAATGCGAGAGGTCAGGGGTTCGAGTCCCACTCGGGGCAAAGAATTTTTCCTTCTCGTACGTGGCACCGTTCATTCGGGCCGATCGTCGGGGGTTCTCTGCGGGTACTCCGGCTTCCTCCCCCTCTGCTTTGGAAATGTTCAGCCCACCAAATTTGAAAAATAAATGCAATTCTAAATTCCGAAATTTAAATAGCTGAGCTGACCCTTCGCACCACGTGACTGTAATACGTTTATGTCCTGTGTGTGAGAGAATGCGTGTGATTCACGTGAGCGTGCGTGTTGGGTTTAGCTCGCGGCGCTTTGAGCCAAAATATTTGGGATAAAGCGCCTTATTAATGCGATTATTATTATTACAGTACAACTTCTTTTGGGCGACCACCCCTTTGGCCAGATAAGAGTGGTCTTAAAACTAATAAAAGAGAGGTGTCCACTCAAAAGAAGCTTCAGACAGTGAAGAAGTGCAACCCAGTATCATTGTAACATTGGTCTGCACAGGCAGGTGGTCTCCCAAAGGGGTGGTCACCCAAAAAAGGTTCTACTGTATTATTATATATATACACGTGTACAGTTTGAAACATTCCTTATGCTCCTTTGATGTTTTGCTGCCCATTGTTATACAGTGTACCTGTGCATCTAGTCCAGCATCTAGTCCAAATTAAGTGCATTCTTATGACCGGCCCCCGTAGTGTAGTGGTTAGCACTTCGGATCATGAACCGGGAGACCCGGGTTCGAATCCCAGCCGAGGCAAGCGGGATTTTTCCTACCTAGGTCGGCTCCTACCCAGAGCGGGTGTGCTATGGGCTCAATGGGGAGGCTGTTGCCATACAGCCGAGTTTCACCCACTTCACGGGTGCGACTTTGGGGGTGCTTCCCTTAGTATGACACGTCTTATGATGTGGATGATTACACGGCTGGCACCGCAGGTGCCGTAGTTCCCGGGCCTGGTTAATGCCGGGATATTTATGACAGGAAGCGTGGAATGCGTGGAAAAAAAAAGTGCATTCTTTAGTATGTGCTTGTTCCTGTTGCAGCACCGTCAAGGCAGTGTGAACATCATTCAGGAAT
>JACVVK020000379.1:565000-575000 GCA_018292915.2 Batillaria attramentaria
CTCTCAGCTGGGATTTGAACTCAAAACCTGAGCATTGACAGTCCAGTTTACCAGCTGGGCTGTCCTGGCTCCCCTGGCAGATCAGGATGCCAACCAATCTTCCTGGTGTTTCCATTTCAGTCTGTTGCCTGTAGCTAGAAGGTCTGTGGCCCTATTTGTGCGACATGCCAGTCTCATTCGACCCCTCGGGGAAGGCGGGAAGCTGCGACTGGCTGCGGACTTCGCTCAGATGGAAATGGCGATCTCTCCATTTTGTCGGCGCGTAGCTGATCTTGGCAGGGATTACCGCATCCTCCGTGCCTTCAGGTAGCAAAGATTTTAATCTCGTAGTGTGATGTGTTCTGACATGTTTTCATGAAGTTGATGGCAGTGAAAGAATAACTTTTCTTTCTTTTTTTCTGTTTTTTTTTTTTTTTTAAATCTGAAATCACGCCATACTATCTGTTACTAACATGATCGTACATGTAACAAAGTGGCTAACATCAGGAGGCAGTAACGGGTAGTTTTGAGTTTCACCTGCAGAGAGGATATTTTAGTGCAAGTCCATACTTTTTCAATTTGTCACCCATAAATACTACTGTTGCAACGCCATTTTCTGCATTTCAGACTTATGACAGTATTATTTACAGGCGGCAAATTGTCGATTCAGACTGCAGTTTTAGCCATTTTTTTTTTTTTTTTTCGTGTATGCCTTAGCATTTGGTAATGTTATTTAGATTTTTTTAGTTTCACTTCGTCTCAATGATTACAGTGTTGTCTTTGAGCAGTGTGAACTAATGCTAGTGTTCCATGATGGTTTACTCTGCTTCTTGTTTGGTGCCTTGTCATGTTTTGTTACCGATCGCTTCGCAGGCCGCTGCTGTTCCAGACAGTTGAACACGTGGCTCACAGTCCTGCCCTAGGGGAGATAATTCCTTACAGCACCGCCCTGCACTTCCTGTTTGCTCGCGCTCCGCCAGAACTGAGATCACCTCATCAGGTACAACACAGCTTTTTCAGCCGCGCCCCCCTCTCCCCCCCCCCCCCTTCCCCTCTCCCGTCCCTCCCCTCCCCATTTTTGAAATCACTCTTAGGATTGAGAGAAGGCTCAGGTTTAAGGCCGTTCTTTCAAAAAAAAAAGTTTAAAATTTTTTTGAACAAATTGTGACATTTCAGATATATATATATATAATAATATATGTGTAGGGTTGTGCACTAGGGGTATAGCTACTTCTTCTCAACTTGAGCTGCCCTGATGGCCATACTGTCCATACTGACATCTCACCTTTGTATTACATGTATATACATAATATACATAATGATTTATACTGTATTTTCCCAGGTGTCTGATTGGTCAGTGAGTCGTTACTCCCAGTGGCTTGATGATCACCCCGAGGAGGCTGACCGTCTGAAATTTATCAAGTAAGATTTGAAACTGCCGCCACCATTAGTTCTATACCTAGCGAGCACTCAGTGCCGTCGTTAAAATACAATTTCCTCTGTGTGTGTGTGTGTGTCCCTACATGGTCCAACCCTTGTCGTGGGGTAGTGGCTTGTGTACCTCAATGACCCAGAGAACTATGCCAGCAGGAGCACATGCTCCTGGCAGGGTCACCCAAGCTGGACAGGTCGAAGGGTAGAGGTCAGACGAATGTGGACCACCTCTCCAAGAGGCTAAACAGGTTTGCGTAGGGTTAACAGCCCTACCTGTAAAAAACACTAAGTTACTGAAGCATCGACAGCAACAAACCGAGACATTCACCTGGGCGAGGAAGGGTCTCCATCCCGGAGACCTATGACGCATTGCAGTGAAAGCCGAAAGGAAGCTGCAAGGCCGACCCCCCTTCTAACACCCAGGACAACAACGAGAGTAGCCACATGGAACATCAGGACAATGTATGAAGTAGGAAGGACCATACAAGTAGCAAGAGAGATGAAGAACTACAAGATAGGAGTACTGGGACTGAGTGAGACAAGGTGGCTACAGACAGGACAGCTGAGATTTTCATCGGGAGAGCAATTGCTGTACTCTGGACACACAGAGGATGGAGCCCCCCACACTGAGGGCGTGGCCCTGATGCTGGCACCGGAGGCACAGCGGGCACTCATCGGCTGGGAACCTGTCAACTCCCGCATCATCACAGCCAAATTCATCACCAAGAAAAAAGACATCAAGCTGAACATCATCCAGTGCTACGCTCCCACCAATGATGCGGAAGAGGAGAAAAAAGATGACTTCTACCAACAACTGCAGACAGTGATAGATAGAGGAGGAGCCAAGGACATGACCATACTGATGGGAGACTTCAACGCCAAGATTGGATCAGACAACACAGGCTATGAGGACACCATGGGAACACACGGACTGGGACAGATGAACGAAAATGGCGAGCGCTTTGCAGACTTTTGTGCCCTGAACCAGCTAGTGATAGGAGGCAGCATCTTCCCACACAAGCGCATCCACAAGGCCACATGGAGATCGCCGGACCATGTCACGGAGAACCAGATTGATCACATCTGCATCAGCCGGAAGTTCAGGAGATCGTGGCGGGATGTGCGCGTGATGAGGGGTGCCGATGTATCATCAGACCACCACCTTCTTGCAACAACATTGAGACTTCGGCTTAAGAGGCACACCAACGCCAACAGCACACGGACCAGGTACAACGTTGGACTTCTCAGGAACACAGACACACAAGCAGCATTCCGGATCAGCCTTTCCAACAGGTTCCAGCCACTGCAAGACCTGATAGAAGACAGTGAAATGGACATCGAGACACAGTGGGAACACAGCAAGAAACTCTGGCACGACACATGCGAAGAGGTCCTTGGCAAGAGAAAGACCCAACATAAGGAATGGATCTCTGCTGATACCATCCAGAAGCTGGAAGCTAGGAAAGAGAAGAAAACTGCACTGAACACGAGCCGAACAAGAAGAGCTAAGGCAAAGGCACAAGAGGAATACACAGCAGCTGACAGAGAAGTGAAGAGGAGCACCAGGAAGGACAAGAGGGACTACATCGACAACCTGGCCAGTCAAGCAGAGGAAGCAGCCCGACAAGGGAATCTAAAAGACCTGTACCAGGTGACCAAGAAACTCGCGGGCAAATTTCAGCAGACAGACAAACCAGTGAAGGACAAGAACGGGCACCCACTGACAACAACTGAGGAACAGCTGAAGCGATGGGCAGAACACTTCAGGGAGCTGTTAAATCGCCCCATCCCTGAAACACCACCAGACATCCCACCAGCTGAGACAGAACTACCCATCAACTGCGACAAGCCCTCTAAGGCGGAGATCAGGAAAGCCATCATGACACTGAAAAATGGGAAAGCTGCAGGGCCAGACGAGATACCAGCAGAAGCCATTAAAGCAGACACAGAGACAGCCGTCAACATGCTGCACAGCCTGTTCAGCAAGATCTGGGAGAAGGAAGAGGTGCCAGCCCAGTGGAAAGAAGGGATCGTCATCAAGCTGCCAAAGAAAGGGGACCTCAGGGACTGCAGCAACTACCGAGGGATCATGCTCCTGTCAGTGCCAGGCAAGGTTCTCAACAGAATTCTACTGGAGAGGATGAGAGAGGCAGTCGACCCCATGCTCCGAGACCAGCAGGCAGGCTTTCGCAGGAACAGGTCCTGCGCTGACCAGATTGCCAGCCTACGCATCATTGTGGAGCAGTCACTGGAGTGGAACTCCCCCCTCTACATCAACTTCATAGACTATGAGAAGGCCTTCGACAGTGTAGACAGAGAGGCGCTGTGGAAGCTGCTAAGGCACTATGGAGTTCCCGGGAAGATCATCTCCCTGATCCAGTGCACCTACCAAGACATGAGCTGCAGGATTGCCCATGCCGGCCAGTTGTCAGAAAGCTTCGAGGTGAAGACCGGAGTCCGCCAGGGATGCCTGTTGTCCCCGTTTCTCTTCCTCCTGGTCATCGACTGGATCATGAAGACCACTACAGCAGGCAGGAAAAACGGGATACAGTGGACACTCTGGACGCAGCTGGATGACCTCGACTTCGCGGACGACCTGGCGCTCCTGTCTCACAGCCACAGCCAGATGCAGGACAAGACTACGTGCCTGGAAGCCACATCAGCCGGAACAGGGCTCAAGATCAACAGGAAGAAAACCGAGCTGATGAAGATCAACACCACTGCCAACACACCAGTCACAGTCGGTGGAGAGCCCATCAGGGAGGTGGAGTCTTTTGTCTACCTGGGGAGTGTGGTTGATGGACAGGGAGGCACAGACCGAGACGTCACAGCCAGAATCGGCAAGGCAAGGGCAGCAATGGTCATGCTGAAGAACGTCTGGGCATCCAAAGTTGTCAGCATAAGAACCAAACTTCGCATCTTCAACTCCAACGTGAAGTCAGTTCTGCTCTACGGATGCGAAACATGGAGGACAACGAAGACGATGCAGCAGAAGATCCAGACATTTCTCAACACCTGTCTGAGGCGCATCTTCAACATCCGATGGCCAGAGAAGATCCGGAATGAAGAGCTGTGGGAGCGAGCGGGGCAGGAACCAGTGGCCAAGCAGATCCTGCGGAGGAAGTGGGGCTGGATTGGACACACCCTCAGGAAGCCAGCATCCAGCACCACACGCCAAGCCCTGACATGGAACCCGCAGGGGAAAAGGAAGAGAGGCCGGCCTCGCAACAGCTGGAGGCGGGACACTGAGGCAGAGCTATGTAAGCAGGGTACCAACTGGACTGGAGTGGCAAGACTAGCCCAGAACAGAGTGCGATGGCGAAGGGTTGTCGATGGCCTATGCTCCACGTGGAGCCAAGGGCCTAAGTAAGTAAGTAGTGTGTGTGTGCGTGCACACTTGCTACTACTACTACCCTGGCTCATGGCTCCAAGTGGAGCATAGGCCATCGACAACCCTTTGCCATCGCACTCTGTTCTGGGTTACTTTTGCCACTCCAGTCCAGTTGATCCCCTGCTTACATAGCTCTGCCTCAGTGTCCCGCCTCCAGCTGTTGCGAGGCCGGCCTCTCTTCCTTTTCCCCTGCGGGTTCCAGTCAGGGCTTGGCGTGTGGTGCTGGATGCTGGCTTCCTGAGGGTGTGCCCAATCCAGCCCCACTTCCTTCGCAGGATCTGCTTGGCCAGTGGTTCCTGTCCTGCTCATTCCCATAGCTCTTCGGCGCGCGCTTGCAGTTTCAGTGTAATTGTCAGTGGCGTAACTGTTTGGATGCCAGCAATTTTGCTGTTTCGTGTGGCACTTCCTGCAGTCTGCTATACATCCGTGACTTGCGACATGCACTGTATATATGCACATGTTGACGGAGCTCCGTATTTGTTTTCAGGGGAGCATTGGAGGCGTATGCCAAGTTAGTGCGCCAGCGTCAGAGCAAGGAGTATGCCCCAGTCTATCCCATCATGCTCGAGCTGCTGCAGAAAGGATTGCAGTGACCTCCGGGAAAGGTCGTACATGACCTGCCATTGGAATTGGAGCACATTGGAATTTTGGCGTAACTCATTGTTCAGAATAGCTCCAGACAAGTGTACAAGTGTGGAAGTTGAGTTTGGACAAGAATTCCACCACGATGATGGCAGACTTTTCAAATGGGTGTACATACATCAGGCATCGTTGTCAGCCTGCTTTTGGTTTCTGATGCAACTGCGACTTGCAACAACGTGGTGTTGTGATGTTGATACAGTTTGTTATGAGATGTTTATCAGATGCGTTATTTAAAAATGTTTGTGGGTTAGCAAAAATTTTAGGGAAGTGTGTGTGTGTGTGTGTGTGTGTGTGTGTGTGTGTGTGTGTGTGTGTGTGTGTGTGACGGAGGGTGAAACAGAGAGAGAGAGAGAAAAAGAGCAAGAGGGAGAAAAAGAGCAAGAGGGAGAAAAAGAGCAAGAGGGAGAAAAAGAGCAAGAGAGAGGATTGTGCGCTAAGCTTGCAACAAGCATGGGTCAGATGAGTGTTGGGTTTTTTCCTTGCAAACTTTGTTTATTTTCACTTTGACTGTGATACATATGTAGTTTCAAGATTCTCTTTTTCAGTCCTCACAACTTTAAAATAATAATGGTTATTACAGCACCATTTGTATCAGTTGTATGTAGTGCCCATTAAGTTCTAGAATATATTCTTATGAAACGAACTATTTTCTTGGAGTGTATGCAGCAATCTGTATCAGTTGGATGCACCATATTTTCAAGAGATACATTTTGCCTATTTCTTATGTTATTGTATATTGCAAAATGTGGGGACCAGGCCTGTAGGAAACACCTTCAACTTTATCAAATAAAGTGTGAAAGGCTGTGAATATGCTGTTTAACTTGTCGATTCTTTGTTGATGTGCAAGTGAAATGTTTGCGATCACATTTGCACTCATAAGACCCCTCCACCCCCCAACTCCACACACACACACACACACACGTGTACACGTCTCTCCCAGATTGCCACACCCATCCCCATGCCCCCCCCCCCCCCCCCCCCACACACGCACACACTACTCTCTGACCTCGGAAACCAACCAATCGGCCAACCAAACAAACAAAACCAGACATGGTAAGTCAAACCAAACCTTACCAAGACTTTCCAGAGCCAAACCGAACCCCCCCCCCCCCCCCCAAAAAAAAAAAAACCCAAAAAACAACAAAAAAACAACACACACGCAAACATAAAAAAACCAACAAAAACAAAACTCACGATTTGTGTAAAGGTCAAAGATGCATCCAATTTTTCAACTGCTCATTGTTTAACAGATGATTGCACAAGAAACTGGGCGCATGAGAAGAAGTCTAGTAAAAGAAGGCGGACAAGGGGAGAGGGGAAAAACATTAAATATACACCACTATGCTATAATAATGTACAGTATAATACAATTAAAATCGTGAGGAGATTTCACACACGTCCTTGTAAGCCTTTTGGCGTCCAAATGCATTGGTACTATTGTGAGAGACGCTCTGTTTCACAACAGGACTTAAAAAAAACAAAAAAACCACGATACACGCTTATACAACTCTGCGTGTGCGTGTGCGTGTGCGTGTGTGTGTGTACTTGTACGCTGCGACTGACCAGGAATGTGTGGTTGTGAGTGAGCGGGTGTGCGTGCGCGTGTGTGTGTACTTGTGTTCTGCTGTGTAATTTCAGGACGGCGAATGTCAGACTTTGTACCGACGAATAAAAATGTTTTAACCAATCGCAGCAGCGCGGGAAGATGTGCACTGTCCACAATCGTGCACAGCGCTCGTGTGATTTTGGTCCCGTGGCACCTCTAACGCAGCATTCCCCTCTGTTCACACTGCCCTTGAGGTGACGGACTTCCCACCGCGGGGCAGACTCGGGCACGCCAAGAAAAGGCCTGAGCCTACTTGTTTGAATGGACCTTATAAAATTGCGACGGATCCCATAACATCTCCAACGCAGTGTTCCCTTGAATGCACGCTGTCCTTGAGGTGACAGGCTTCCCGGTCGAGTTCAGGCTCGGGCAGGTCACGAAAGTGCAGTATAGCCTACTGGCTTGCAGTTATATTTAACCCTCACAGTTACGGTCCCGTGGCGCCACCAGGGCTGTATTCCCCCGTCACGCTGTCCCTGAGGCGACGCGCTTCCCAGCCGGAAGCAGGCTCGGGCTGGTCAGGTGATGAGCTCGAAGCGTCTTCAGAAGTTGAAGACAGCGACGGGTCTTCTCGCACACACTGGGCCACTCGTGGGTCTAGACCGGATGGACCGGGCTGAGGGCTGTCTGACGCGGGTTCCTGGGCGAGTGACGGCTGCCCTTGTTTATTCTTCTTGTTCATTTGCTTGGACCACCGGTTGATGAACCCTTTCGCTTGCCTTTTGAACTCTTTACTGGGGACAACAGTCTCACTGTCCTCCGGATCTGCCGAGCTATCCTTCGGGAGGTCTGTGGGAGGTTTGGCTGAGGCCGCAGGGACCAACGCAGAAGGCTTCTCTTGAAGGTCACTACCCTCTGCGGGCGGGTGGGGCGGAGAAGTCTCAGAGCCAGAGGCCAGCGCACCCTGGTCACCATTTTCTGACGTGCAAGACGAATTACCTACGTCGCTGCGTCCGCCAACCGTTTTCAAGGAGTCGCGCAAGCTCTCTTCCGGTACCCCGGGGGCGTTCTCACTAGATCTGTCACTCAGGGAATATCTTGCCCGCCACGTAAACTCGATCCGCTCCGATAAGTGGTTTTCCCGTGCGGAGGAAGGGGGCGTAGACTGGAACCCTAGACCGATAGAACTTTCTTCTGAATCAGGCGCGCTTTGGTGGTCGTTTGTATTGGGATTTCCTGCCCGGTGACAACAGCACCAACCCTGACCCGTTGTCTGCGTTCCAGAACTTTCGTCCGCGTTTGTCGCGCAGCAGGCGTTGGCAGGCCTGTCACAGCAGGAAGGATTTTGTTCGACTTCCCTCTGGCTCCTCCTCTTCATTTCGGGACACTGGCACACACAGCGTCGCTTGCAAGTCCTCTCTCCACCCTTCGGGACACAACACGGCAGACAACAGGATACCACACATAGTAAAGGACAACGACATCGACACCAGCAACGACGACACTCGCCGCGTCTTTCCCGCTGGCGTCTCCGTGCTGCAGCAGCTCCATCACTACCGACTCTGGACTCCTCATTGCTCACACCGCTCGGGGTGGTCGCTCTGGTCAACATCGTATTAGGCATTCCAAAGAAGGGCCCTGACTGGACGAGGCTGTTCAAAACCGAGACCTGTCCTGGCTGAAGACTCCCATGAGGACCTCTTCCGGGCTGTGTTTGGCTGTTGAAAGCCGCAGACTGCACCAGCTGCCGATCTTCACGTGAAACGTCTCTCGACGTTGTTTGGACGTAGCTGTTTAAACTCGCGGACTGTTCTGGGCGACCGGTCTCATGTGAACCTCCTCTGCTGGCTGGTAGGACGCAGATGTTGAAAACCGAGGACCGTTCTTGCTGACGGTTTCCAAGTGAACCACGTCTGTCTCTCGCATGGTTCTCTGCCATGGATATCTCGTTCGTCACGCTGCTTTCGGGGTCGTCCCTGTGCTCCACTCTGGCCGACAACCGTCGAAGCGGTGTCGCCAACAAGGCTGGGGCGGTGTGACGTCGGCCGCGTCTGGCGGAATTAGGGCGCAATGGTGGTGGCACTTGTAGGTTGTTGCTCGAGGCCTGACCGACGCTGCCTGTGCTGTATGACACGAGCTCAACTGGGCCATGTCGCCGACTTTGTGCATTCGATCCTACGTCCCTTTGGTCTCGCGCTAAACCGAAAAAAAGGGGGAAATCTCTTTATGAAAACCCACCCAAAACAAAACAAATAGACGCCTCCCAAACAAACAAACAAACAAACACCACCACCACCACCCCCAAAAAAACAACAACAACAAAACTAAACAAAAAATCACCAACACACACACACACACACACACACACACACACACACACACACACACACACACACACACACACACACACCAACAACAACAACAACAACAACAACAACAACAACGAGAAACCCCAAAACAACAAACAAGCAAACAAACACAAAAAACCCAAACAACAACAACAACAAAACAAACAAACAAAAAAACGCGAAGACAAACAACAACAAGAACAACAAACAAACAAACAAACGAAACTAAACGCTACGATGAGGACGACACTTTTGTTTTGTGAAACGCCTTTTCTAGGAGTACTTTGCTTCACAGCACTTCGAAACAGTTTGGCTCGTGAGTCTGCGAGTATGCTCGAAATAGTCCGTAGAACTGAGTGATTGGTACAGATCTATTAGAGTGCCCTCGACAGGCTGCGCGAGCCGTCGAAAAGTCAGATTCTACTACTCAGCGGTTGACCTAACTCAAAAAGTTGACCTCAAAAAGTGTTTCCTCCGGAGAGGCACTCAAAATCACGCAAAATCGCAACACACTGCACACATTTAGTCTTTAAAAAAAAAATCCAGGTGATACGGGCCCCCCGTAGCATAGTGGTTAGCATTTCGGACCATGGACTGGGCCACCCAGGTTCGGGTCCCAGCCGAGGCAGGCGTAAGGGTGATATCAAAGACGGGACAACG
>JACVVK020000379.1:580000-595000 GCA_018292915.2 Batillaria attramentaria
GGGTGGGGAGTGGGGGGGAATGGATGGAGAACAGTGGATGGTAGGTGGTGAGAGGTCTATGACTGAGTGGAGATTCTGGGAGCCAGGGGATGGGATGATGGGGGAGGGGGATGGGTGGAGAACAATGGATGGTAGGTGGTGAGAGGTCTATGACTGAGTGGAGATTCTGGGAGCCAGGGGATGGGATGATGGGGGAGGGGGATGGGGTGGAGAACAATGGATGGTAGGTGGTGAGAGGTCTATGACTGAGTGGAGATTCTGGGAGCCAGGGGATGGGATGATGGGGGAGGGGGATGGGGTGGAGAACAATGGATGGTAGGTGGTGAGAGGTCTATGACTGAGTGGAGATTCTGGGAGCCAGGGGATGGGATGATGGGGGAGGGGGATGGGTGGAGAACAATGGATGGTAGGTGGTGAGAGGTCTATGACTGAGTGGAGATTCTGGGAGCCAGGGGATGGGATGATGGGGGAGGGGGATGGGTGGAGAACAATGGATGGTAGGTGGTGAGAGGTCTATGACTGAGTGGAGATTCTGGGAGCCAGGGGATGGGATGATGGGGGAGGGGGATGGGTGGAGAACAATGGATGGTAGGTGGTGAGAGGTCTATGACTGAGTGGAGATTCTGGGAGCCAGGGGATGGGATGATGGGGGAGGGGGATGGGTGGAGAACAATGGATGGTAGGTGGTGAGAGGTCTATGACTGAGTGGAGATTCTGGGAGCCAGGGGATGGGATGATGGGGGAGGGGGATGGGGTGGAGAACAATGGATGGTAGGTGGTGAGAGGTCTATGACTGAGTGGAGATTCTGGGAGTCAGGGGATGGGATGATGGGGGAGGGGGATGGGTGGAGAACAATGGATGGTAGGTGGTGAGAGGTCTATGACTGAGTGGAGATTATGGGAGTATTATTTCATCATATAAGCAGAGACGACCATCACTACCACCACCATAACAACAAGCATATTTTGGATTTCAGACGCTCTGCTTTTCAAGACAAACATTCAAATACCGCTGTGTTATCCTGTGTGTGTGTGTGTGTGTGTGTGTGTGTGTGTGTGTGTGTGTGTGTGTGTGTGTGTGTGTGACCTCTGCACAACTGAATCATTGTAGGGGATTTGGTCTGGTGGTTAAGGTATCCCACTTCGGATCTCGAGTTGCTTGGTTCGAATCCCCGGTGGGTAGGAATTTGGTGGGGGTTTTCCCTCACCAAATCGAGTCGTATTCACCTACAAACTCGTGCTTGTCTCGCCTTTGTGTACACACACACACACACACACACACACACACACACACACACACACACACACACACACACACACACACTCACGTGCGCACAATATCAAATGTGCATGTTCAGTATACCATTTCAAACGATGTTGCTGAGGGCCGAAGGCCGATGATTGACCAGAGAAAAAGAACAAAACAAAAGATATCGTATTCCCGGTTGACAAATACACTTTGAATAATCACCAAAATCGACGGAAGCAGGAAATTCACTGCTTAGATCCGCCAAAGATAAAGACTGCATCACTGTACTTAAGATAACAAGTTGTTCGTGGATCATAGTCGATTTCAAGATTTTCATGAATACGATTAAAGGTCTGCAATCTCAGCAAAAAGCCCCAAACATTGCCTTTTTTAAAACTGCGACTCCTTCGACTGTGCATAATCCAGGCAACTCTGTCACAGTTGCAGAGTTTTCAGTGCTTCGGGGACCCTTAGAAAACCAGAGCACGAGTTTGCCGCGACATTATTTGGCTTTTGGGCAGTGAGCGAGACACATCGCTACAGTGTCTAACGGATGTTGAGTGCTGCACGATCTTCCTCGCTCAGTGTCAAAACGCAAACAGCTGTGAAATCAGGCTGCCCTTGGCTTTTATTGGGGTTTCAGGGACGCTGAAAACTCTGAAACTGTGACAGAGTTGACTGTTCTTGCACGGTCGACTCTGTAATTTTTTTTTTCACACTTCGGAAAGCTTTTTGTTGGGAGCTGAGATCTTTAAGCGTTGATGGTTTGGTTAAAGTCTCAACACAGGCATACAACAACGCCGTGGAAAACGTTTCGTTGAATGTGCGCAATAATAATAATAATAATAATTTATTTATATAGCGCTTAATCTACATGTTAGGTAGTTCGAAGCGCTTAGAGTACAGGTAAAGAGACAGATAGACGTGAAGGTTCAGGGCCAGGGCAACTGCATGTATGGTACTTAATAAGGAGATGGAGAAAGACGGAGGGAGGTTAGACGGAGCTTTGAGATGAAAACAGGTTGGTTTTTAGATTTGTTTTGAAGGTTTCGAGGGAGGTTGACTGGCGGAGCGAAAGAGGCAGAGAATTCCAGGCTTTTGGACCAGCAAATACGGGCAATACGGTCACATGGGACACTATATAGCATCCGAAACCATTGTGGTGACTGGGGAAGCCGGGGTGGCCGAATGGTAGAGCGCTGGACTCTCAATGCTCGGGTCGTGAGTTCGAATCCCGCCGGCTGGGGCCAAATATTTGTGCTAGCCTTTTTTTCTCGTTGCCCTGTCTTTGATATCACACTTATGTGGTGGAAAAGGACGTTAAACTCCCAAGCACCCACCCACCCGTGTATATGTTGTTCTACGTACATACAGCCTTCACAAAAAGTTAAGGACCGCTTGCAAATATCATTCAACTTTTGTCGTGGTGGCATTCTGGTGTAGTGCTGAACATCGCTGAAACGGCGGCTTATGTAGGCAAACAAATGAGCACAGTTCATAACCAGGGATGCATTCTTTGACCTGCCTCTCATTTTTGCCGTGCAGAAAGCCCCAGGTATCGCTCACTGAACACTGAAACTCGGTCTAGTTTTGCCGAAATTGCAGATTTTCACACGCGCCAAGCATGCTGTGTGACGCGCACGTGCCATCCACACAGTGGTCGCCATGTTCACTAATTACCCCTTAACCTTGCTACCGAATTGTACGGGAAAAATCTTATTCGTTTATTTTTTTCTGATTTATTGAAACTGTCACCCATTATGTTGACTGGTCCTTAACGTTTTGTGAAGACTGTAGTAGCGTACCGCGTATTCAGCAAACGGCGTTATTTGGTTGTGGACTGAAGACCAGCTAGACAGCGCTGCCTGATTGGTGGCTATTTTTAGCGACTTTGTCGATCGGCGTGTGGTACAGGTATGGAAGCGTAAGGCCAAAGAAACTCATTTCTCTACTATCAATTCAGTTCAATAAATCTTTATTATCCCCTTAGCGGAAATTATGTTGTGGTGATCATAAAAAACAGACAGACGGTACATTCAAAACACTCAAACAATGTAATCAATAAGCAAACCATACAAGAGTATAAAATTAGATATAACACATTAAATCCCACCTTAACATATTCCTTAAATGTGACATCAGTACCATCACATCTAAGCTCTAAAAAACCCACGCACGCACGCACGCACGCACGCACACACACACACACACACACACACACACACACACACACACACACACACACACACACACACACACACACACACACGGGCGCACCAACCTGATCAGCCAACAGACATAGGCATGGCACTCTAGGATTTCCTATTTAGAATTGAGGATGCTGACAGTTGGTGGTATAAAGGTAAGTTGATATCTTTTTGTGCGGCACTTCAGTGCGCGCAGTCGTCTACCAGAAGGAAGAGTTTCAAAGAGTACATTTAAAACGTGGGTATTGATTAGAAGCCGCAAAGTCACGAAAATGGTCGCGACGGCCAAAAGGAACATCCATTTATTTGGCAAAGAGCCTCAGAGCTTTCCAAGCAGCAGCCTTTCTCCTCAGAACTCATTCCGGACTGGAGACTTATGTTGAAATCATTGCCTTGTCTCTCCTAGTCGGTGTATAGAATGCGTTAGTTTGTGTCCTGAGATAATGCAGGAGAAGATACGATAAGATTAGATGATTTATTGGCTTCTGGTAAAAAAAAAATAAAAAAAATCCAGTAGGCCTTTTGGCCCCAGCGTCAAGTGCCCCGGGTCTAAGCAGCTTGCGACCGGAAGTGCCACGGATCAATGCTCGTTGCTGCACACGCATAATGGACGACTCCACTCTTGTCAATCAAAAGGATCGAGCCCCCAGAATTCAGCCAATGGCGTCCCGCGGAATAATAAACACAACGCATGGCATGGTCTGGAAAACCTTTTGCCAGACACTACAACGAGGGAAGCACGTGTAGTTTGATATGACTGAAACATGGCCGGAAAGAAAGCAGTAAGTCCATTGACGTCATTCGAGGAAAAAGACCATTACGTCAATCTCTCTCATCTTGAAATCAAACCATTTCCCATACAGTGACGTCATGAACGTACTGCGTGTTGCCTTACACGGCAAAGTAAAGGGGCGGGGGCTCTGGCCTCGGGGCCTGCCGAATGGAGTCGTCTGTTCAATAACTGACAAGCACACACCACACACTCACTGCTTCGATAAGGCTAGACCAGGAATTTAAAAAAAAAAAACAAAAACAAAACCCCCAATAACTGTGCTACCATAAACGAACGTCCCAGCTTCAAATCTCTGACACTGACTGATGTTGGTATTGCCCGGTGTAACATGCGGGATGTGCACCCCAGCTTCATATACCCCGGGGCGCTTCTCGCTTTAAAGCTGGATGTTACTGTCTCTAGTATAAGCCTCTTGCAGACAAACGATTTGATATATTACAGGATACAGAATATGGGATACTTTATTGATCCAGAAAAAGGGAAACTGCTTTGCTGTCCTGCATACCAATAAACAGACATGTTCATAAATAACACTACAAATATACACATAAAAATTGAGACCCCCTCCCCCCCCCAAAAAAAAACAAAAAAACAAAAAAAAAAACACCAAAAAACAAAAAACAACAAAAACCAGACTTGACCAATAAAATTACTTAAAATCAAGAATATTCTAAATTCCGAAATTTAAATAGCTTAGCTGACCCTTCCACCACGTGATTGTCATGTGTTTATGTCCAGTGTGTGAGAGAATGCGTGTGATTCACGTGAGCGGGCGTGTTGGGTTCAGTTCGCGGCGCTTTGAGCCAATTCACGAAAGTGCGTAAAGCGCCTATACAATACTCATTATTACAATTAATATAACACACTTTAATATACATACAAGTTACTATCACATTGATCAGCTGATACATTCATTCCGGCAATCACTCTATTACTGGGGGGTTTCCAGTTTAGGAGTTAATATGGCGTGTGAGGGTGGCGTATGTCTGGTTCAGAGGGATTAGATCCAGCTTTAAGCGGGAAGTGCCCCGGGGCATATGGAGCTGAGGAGAACGTCCTGTGTGTTACACCGGACCAGCAGTCGTTACTCTGCATAAAAGCCACAGTAAACAAATGGTTTTACAGCTTCTAGTGCTGCATGTGGGTAATTCAGTCGCCATCTATTTTAGGTGATCACGTGGAAGAGGAAAAGTTGACCTTGTAGGCTAGGAAAATTAGGCTTTTTTATATAAGGAAACGTAGAACGAATTTGATCCTAACATTTTATTACTGAAAACTGTAGAGCACAGTCCCCTGGGCCCACATGTACAAGTCAGGGTTAGGGAGTTTACCCCGGGTTAGAGTCTAACCTCGAACTAAACTAGCTCTTGGGTTAATTTTTTTAAATCAGGAAGCGGGTCCATTCCAGCAAGGTGCCTATGCCGTTATAGAAGGATATTTGTCTTTGTTTCTTCGCTTCCTTTTTTATTTTTGTTTTGGGGTTTCTTTTCTCCTAGTCTCGGTTAGGCCCGTAGCCGTGGGTTAAATTAACCTCGAATTCTACATACGGCCTCTGATGCAGTGGTGGGTTCCGGGAATTTTTCCTCCGTCCGCGTCACCGTTAAAAACGACCGTTGATCTTGCCATTTTCACTACGTGAGCCCTGCAAATAAGGTTATAAGGGTATACGTCAATGGGTGAGCGTGTTTACCTTTGACGTCATTGCTAGCTGAGGCTTACGGGAGGCATATTCGGGGAGCCGGGGTGGCCGAATGGTAGAGCGTTGGACTTCTATTGCTCGGGTTGTGAGTTTGTATCCCGGCTGGAGCCAAGTATTTGTGCTGGCTATTTCATCGTTGCCCCGTTTTTGATATCACCCGTATGTGGTGGAAAAGGACGTTAAACCCCCAAACACCCACCCACCCCGGGAGGCATATTCAAGGGTAATGTCAATGCTCTACATTTACTTTTTCGCTGAAAATTTCACTCGCGCCGACAAGAAAGGGAGACACTGAGAACCTCGGCTGTGGTGAAAGAAATTAGGTCAACAGGACTAGGATCAACTTTTTCTCTTTGATAGGTTTACAAAAGTGGCTCCACAAAATGTTCTCGCTGAAAATGGTTGGCGACTGAACTACCAAACGCACTATATAGCATGTCACAAACTCAAGGTGTGCAGGTGTCGTCTCCATTGCTGTCAGGTTGAGTGGTACTGTTGAGTAGCAGTATCTCTCTCAGTGACACCAAATGAGACGATGTTCTTCCTGGTCACGATACGAAAACACTTGTCTCGGACAGACAGTCCTCGCCTCTGCAGGGGACCCGGGATGGCCGAATGGTAGAGCGTTGGACTTTCAATGCTCGAGTCGTGAGTTCGAATCCCGGTTTTTGTGTGTGACCTTTTCCTCGTTGCTCCGTCTTTGAAATCACCCATACTTGGCGGAAAAGGTTGTTAGACTCCTAGACAACCACCCACCCTCACCCGTACAGTCGTTCGTCTCTTGTTCGAAACTTTTGACAGTCCGAACGTTTTCTCTGCAGCTTCCTCGTGTATGTTTTCAGATGACACTATAATTATATATCGTACGGTTTAAGAGTCGTTAAATTTATTGTTCCATGTGCCTAGTTCCAAGACGAGCCTATCAGATGATAGATGATCTATTGAAGTGAACTGGATTGAACCGATTCACAAAATCAACACAGCGTCGCTATGATCTGTCCTTGTGGGTATGAGCAGACGACACTTCGTAGATTACGCGCGCGTGAACAGATTTTAGTAGATTCTTCTTCTTCTTCGGCGATCGCTTCTTCAGATGGGGACACCAGTTGTCCTCACGTATGCAGCGATCCTCTGGAGGGCTTACAGGTCACCGTAGAGTTTATCCCTCATGGGTTTTGGCGCTGGCCGTGTGGATCGTCTGGGACCATTGTGCAGTGGGCAGTCTTGGAGTAGGTGTTCTGTGGTCATCGGGGCTGTGTCACAAGGGCACATCTCTGACTGGCCAATTTTCAGTTTGTTGTACATGTGGGCATTTGATCTGTAATGCCCTGTTCTCAGTCTTGAACAGAATGACCTGGGCCCGTATGTAGAACTCGAGGTTAATTTAACCCACGGCTACGGGCCTAACCCAGACTAGGACCAAAGAAGCCCCAAAACAAAATTAAATTTTAAAAAAGGAAGCGAAGAAAGAAAGACAAAAATCCTTCTATAACGGCTTAGGAACCATAGTGGAATGGACCCGCTTCCTGATTTAAAACCAAAAACAACAGGAAAATTTAACCCTAGAGCTAGTTTAGTTCGAGGTTAGACTCTAACTCGGGGTTAAACTCCCTAACCCTGACTTTTACATGCGGGGCCCTGGTCAGACCTGTTGAGATGGTGGTAACTGTCAGAACGGTTGTGGTCGGGGTGCTGCTGCTGCCATCAAGACAATCTCCAGGAGGGAATGGAAGATTTTATTAGAGAGGGTCCAGCTTGTATACATTGCACCTGGCGTTGCTGTCGTCAAAGAGATCACCCATACGTGGTGGAAAAGAACGTCAAACACCCCCCCCCCTGATCTTAACAAACAAACGAAACAATCTCCAAAGAAAAGTTAACAACAATAACAACAACGACGACACCAAAATCGTTGGCTTCTGCCAACCCGAACGCACAATAATCGGGGTTATCTCAATGACGCCATGTACTTTCATTGATCTTCTTCCGCGTCTGAAGATAAGGTTTCATGTTTGTCTCACGTCGGCACATTCCTCGCATGTACAGTTTTCCTCTTGAACAGACCAGGAGTGTACTCGCATAAATTTTGGCGTTGTCTTTCAATGAGGTAAACACAGTCTGCCGAAGTAGTAACACGGTGGCTACCGTAATACAAACATGCACTGTGCCTGCGAGAGACGATTGGGCGTTTCAAGTGGTCTGTGTGTAAGCACGCAGTATAGCCTAATGTAATGTTTCTAAAACCCTGGGACGCAGTTTACGTTACAGAACTGGCATATTGCATTGAAATGCATTTTCCTGCAAGTAATAATCTTAAAACCTGGTACTTTTTTTACAATGACTTTCAGGTATTCCCTGATAAAAAGATTTTACAGGTCGTTGCAGAATTCTCGTGAAGAAACAAAGACACATGGGCAGCGGTCGTTTTAGCGTCAAAGACAAAACATCATGCAGGCATACCAACTAAGCCCCCAGCTACAAAACTTCCGTGAAAACACACCCGTTCCGTCAGCTCAGCGGCAGTCATGAGGGAATGACAGATCGGGGTGTGTGTGTGTGTGTGTGTGTGTGTGTGTGTGTGTGTGTGTGTGTGTGTGTGTGTGTGTGTGTTCCTGTATTGGTTTTCTTTAGTTCCTGGTTTTAGTTTTTCTTTACTTTTAGCTCTTTTTACTAGTTTTAGTTCTTTTACTACTTTTAGTTTTCAACTCTTTTAAGTATTTTAGCCCTTTTAGCCTTGTATGCGCTTAGAGCTGACTGAGAATAAGCGCTTCATAAGTATCTATTATTATTATTATTATTAAATGACATCTGATGCCATCATGACACTGCTATGCGCAATATGGGAGGCAGTCGTCACTGAGCTTGGGCAATTCTGGATACTTACTCCCGTAACTTGCGTTCTTCCGCCGACACTCGCCTACTCTGAGTGCCCGTCCGTCGTCGAAAGTTCCAAGGCCAACGAGCCTTTTCGTACATTGGCCCAGTCACATGGAACAGTCTTCCCTCTCACATCCGCCACGCTCAGTCCCCAGCAACATTCAAAGCTAAACTGAAAGCGCATCTCTTCTCTTCCCAGTAATTCAACTCAGCTTTTTATTGTCTTGTGCACTCTGTGTGTGTGTGTGTGTGTGTGTGTGTGTGTGTGTGTGTGTGTGTGTGTAAGACGGTTTATTTGGGTTGCCCCCCCCCCCCCCCACATCCTGTGTCTGGGCAGGATGCTGGGGTCCCCGCTCTCTTACTGCCATGGTCTCTGTTGCCTGCAGGGAGACAATGCGGGTTTTTATTTTTATTTTATCAGTCTTTATTTTCGCGGGTTGTTGCTGCCCCCCCCCCCCCCTCCCGTTATATTGTAAAGCGCCTAGAGCCAGCCCTTGGGTTAGGCGCGTTAAAAATCTCCACTATTATTATTTTATTATTTAAAAAGTGAAGTAAATGCAGTTAATGGATCTGCTGTTCACCGCCTTCATCATGCAAGTTTGCCTTCATGCTGCCCCGCCTGTATACGGGTAGTTTGTGTCTTATGATAAATTTTAATGTAGGATATTTGAACCGACAGTGAACACATGTATATTTTTATCCCCAGACATTTGTATGCTTCAGGAAGTGATCACTTGTAGGTTTTAACTCTTCAATGCCCACGGAAAAATCGCACAAATTTACTTGAAATCTTCAGATCAATAGGAGCCACTTCGAGCCACTTTTACGCAATATGCAGCGGTTTCGAGTCTAGAGGAGGGGAGCCGGGGTGGTCGAATGGTAGAGCGTTGGACTTCTAATGCTCGGGTCGTGAGTTCGATCCCGGCTGGGGCCAAACATTTGTGCTGGCTTTTTCATCGTTGCCCCGTCTTTGATATCACCCTATGTGGTGGAAAAGGACGTTAAACCCCCAAACACCCACCCCACCCTCGAGTCTAGAGGAGAAACACGGTAGTTACTAGAGGAGAAGACCCACGCCGTGCGTTATATAGTGAAGTGGCTTCTACTGGTGCGCAGTGACGGCTTGTTCTTTTTAACAAGTCTTATAATATAGTGTGAGGGGGGGGGGGCAGGCCTTGGGCTCTTAAGAGTTAAATTAAAGGGTGGGTGTTTGGCGGTTTAACGTCCTTTTCCACCACATAGGGTGATATCAAAGACGGGGCAACGATGAAAAAGCCAGCACAAATATTTGGCCCCAGCCGGGATCGAACTCACGACCCGAGCATTAGAAGTCCAACGCTCTACCATTCGACCACCCCGGCTCCCTAAATTAAAGGGACTAATGCTACCACTTTTAAGCTCACAGATCGCTCTCAGCTGTTTTCGTGATATCTATCATCACACCACTTACACACCTGCACAGTGACACTGACAGTCGTAGAATTTGTATGTTCGACCGCTCGCGCAAAGTGTAAACAGCACTGTATCGCATTAAGAGCTGTACTGATCGTCAAGATGGAGTAGTTCGAGCGTACAGGCGCACTCACTTTCCCTCGTTGTAGTGTCTGACAAAACGTTTGCCAGACTATGTCACGTGTTGTGCTCATTACACCACGGGACGCGATTGGCTGAATTCTGGGGGCTCGACCATTTTGATTGACAAGCGTGGAGTCGTTAATTGTCCGCCGACAGCGGAGTGGGTCACAGGTTTCATGGTTTTCAGTTACAGAATGTCCGGTTGGTTCCTGGGGTGCCAGATGCACCAGTTCCTGTCCCTCTAACTGTAATGGAAAGTGTGAAAAGACCAGTGGACAGTGCCAGGGTAAGTCTGTGTGTCTCTGTGTGTGTCTGTCTCTTTTCTTTTTCTTTCAAGTTGTTTCTTTCGTATTTTACTGTTTTTACCGCCTACTGTTATATTTTAAGTAGATGTCATTAGACTGTGGAATTAGCAACGGCACGTACGAAAACTGACTAAAAGTGAAGATTCTCTCTCTCTCTCTCCCCCCCCCTCTCTCTCTCTCCTCCCCCCCCCTCTCTCTCTCGGCTGGGGCGAAATATTTGTGCTGGTCTTTTTCTCGTTGCCCCGTCTTTGATATCACCCATACGTAGCAGAAAATTACGTTAAACTCCTACCCACCCACCCACTTGACGACTTTTCTTTTTCAAGCCCCCCCAAAATGCTTGAACTAAATGTGCATATAATTACATTTTTTTTTTTCATAAGTACTGACATCTGCTGTGTAGTTTGTTGTGCTCAGTTAGAGATTTTTTTTTTTTTCTGGAGTTTTGTGTGGCTAGTTTTGAGAATGACTGAGTGATGATTCACATTGCAGCATGTGTGGATGGTTTCTACGGTTCTGCCTGCACTGCTGCTTGTCCCACTAACTGTAACAGCAAATGCGAGCAAAACACTGGACATTGTCTCGGTAACTCTTTCCGTCTCATGTCCCCCTGTCTGTCTGTGTCTGCCTGTGTCTCTGTCCAAGTTTGTGTCTCTGTCCAAGTATGTCTCTGTCTCTGTCTGCCTCTGTGTCTCTGTCGGTGTCTGTCTGTCTGTGTTTCTGTGTTTCTGTCTGTCTGTCTGTCTGTCTGTCTCTGTCGGTGTCTGTCTGTCTGTCTGTCTGTGTCTGTGTCTTTCTCTGTGTGTCTCTGTGTCCCCCCTCCCCCGTTTTCTCTTTCTTTCTCATTGTAAACGAATGGTTTGAATAATTTATTCGTATTCGTAGTCGTAGTCTTTCTCATCAATATTGTTTGTCTACCAGTTTTTTTTTCTTTTGCAGGATGTGTGGATGGGTACCACGGAACAAATTGCACTACCCGTTGTTCCGCATGGTGTAAGGGCGCGTGCGTACAGAGCACTGGAAATTGTCACGGTAACATTCTGTCTGGATCTGTCTTTGTCTATGTCTCTCTTCTTTCCTCCCTCCTCCCTAACTCCTCTGTCTGTCTGTCTGTCTGCCTGCCTATCTGCCTTTGTGTGTGTGTGTGTGTGTGTGTGTGTGTGTGTGTGTGTGTGTGTGTGTGTGTGTGTGTGTGTGAGAGAGAGAGAGAGAGAGAGAGCGTGCGTGCGTGCGTGCATGCGTGCGTGCGTGCGTGCGTGCCTGCCTGCCTGCCTGCACTTCTTTCTGTCTGGAAAATTCGTCAAGTTCTGTGATTCTTTAAGGGTTAGAGTTTGAACACACCAGCAGGTCAATTTTGTAAGCTGTCGTTGCTACAACTCGTAGCTCAGAGAAAACTAAGGAGAACAAGAAAACACACACACACACACACACACACACACACACACACACACACACACACACACACACACACACACACACACACACACACACACACACACACACACACCTCTCTCTCTCTCTCTCTCTCATGGAAAACTGGTATACAGTATTCGGTCCGTATTCTTTCTCATTTATACCCTTTTTTTTTAAAACAACCATTTTATCTGCAATTGCAGCATGCGTGGATGGACACTACGGACCTACCTGTGCGTCCACATGTTCCTCGTGTAAGGGCAAGTGTGAACAGAGCGGTGGACATTGTCTCGGTAATCAATCCTCGCTCTCTCATTGTCCCTGTCTGTCTGTCTGTCTGCCTGCCTCTCTGTCTGCCCCTCTGTCTGTCTGTCTCTCTCTCTCTCTCTCTCTCTCTCTCTCTCTCTCTCTCTCTCTGTGTGCTAAAGAGAAAGAAATACACGTCTCATCCATGAAACATACATTTTAATACTCCCTCTCATAACTGTCCGATTGTATACTGATGCTATATATGATCCCTTTAACGGCTTCAATGTATCAGAACTGTATGCGGTCTATGTAACGGCTATTATAGATTGTGTGTGTGTGTGTGTGTGTGTGTGTGTGTGTGTGTGTGTGTGTGTGTGTGTGTGTGTGAGAGAGAGAGAGAGAGAGAGAGCGAGCTAGCTAGCTTTGCATCTTGTTTCTGGTTTTGCACTACTTTTTTGTTTTGTTTTTGGCTCACTTGTGTAACAAAGTGAGTCTGTGTAATAGCCCTCCGTCGTCTGTGTGTGTGTGTGTGTGTGTGTGTGTGTGTGGTGTGTGTGTGTGTGTGTGTGTGTCTGTCTGTCTGTCTGTCTGTCTGTGTGTCTGTCTGTCTGTCTGTCTGTGTGTCTGTCTGTGTTAAACCTTAACATTGGCCTTTTCTCAGAATCTACAAATAGAGGCACCAAACTTGGTCTGCTGATAGACAGCCATGAGACCTTTCAAAACATACCATATTGATTGACCTTGACCCAAGGTCAAGGCCACTAAAGCTGTCTGTTTGCTGGGTTTCATTGGCATTTTCTCAGAATCTAGAAAAGCCAGAGACATCAAACTTTGTATGATTTTAGACATTGACAACACCTTTACTGACATACCTGTATTCAGTGGCTTTGAGTCAAGGTCAAGGCCATACAAGCTGTTTTCGGAAATGCTTCCAAAAATTTAACATTGACATTTTCTCAGAAAAAATAAACGGCAGAAGCACCAAACCTGGCTTGCTGATAGACAGCCGTAAGACCTTTCAAAACATACCATATTGACTGACCTTGATCCAAGTTCAAGCTCACCAAAGCTGTTTGTTTGGAAATTCTACATTGGCATTTTCTCAGAATCTAGAAAAGCCAGAGACATCAAACTTTGCGTGAAGATAGACATTGACAACAACTTTACTGATATACCTGTATTTAGTGGCTTTGAGTCAAGGTCAAGGCCATACAAGCTGTTTGCGGAAATGCTTCCAAAACCTTAACATTGACATTTTCTCAGAAACAATAAATGGCAGAAGCACCAAACCTGGCTTGCTGATAGACAGCAGTAAGACCTTCCAAGGCATACTGTTTGAATGACCTTGACTGAAGGTCAAAGGTCACTAAATCTGTCTCACTGGAAATTTACAATTGCCATTTTCTCAAAATCTAGGGATACCAGAGACATCAAACTTTGTACGATGATAGACATTGACAAAACCTGTACTGGCATACTTGTATTCAATTTCCTTGAGTCAAGGTCAAGGCCACTCAAAATGTTTTGCGAAGTCCTTAACCTTAGCATTTTCTTGGAAACAACAAACAGCAGAGACACCAAACAAGGCACAATGATAGGCAGCAATGAGACCTATGCAGACATAGCCTTTTTCTTAGGAACTATGAACACAAGAGACATCTTACTTCAGGATAGACAGTGATAGCTTTACAAACATACTCTTTTGAATGACCTTGACCCATCTCACAAGTGAGCCAAGGAGGCTTTGCTCCTCTAGTTGTTTTTGTTGCTCAGTGCTGTATTTTTTTCTTTGCCAGTAGTTCTTTTCTTTTGCAGATTGAATCTTAACCATTGTGTGGCTAAATCTTTTCCGATGAAATATGAAGTTCGTTCGTTCGCTCGTTTCGTCTGTCTGTCGAGCCCTCTCTCTGATATTTGTTTGTGCACCATTTTATCTGCTGTTGCAGAATGTAAGGATGGTTACTATGGATCTGCCTGCACTAGCACCTGTTCAAGTTGCGTCATATGCGAACGGAACACCGGCCATTGTCTTGGTAACTCTCTTTGTTTGCCTGTTACTCTCATTGTCAGTGTGTGTGTGTGTGTGTGTGTGTGTGTGTGTGTGTGTGTGTGTGTGTTTAAGCGTAATGTAGATCTAGATGTAATTTTCTGTGCATTGATCTATCTGCCTGTAGGTGCCTCTTTCAGTCTTTGTACATCTTCTGATTTTTTTCCTTCTATATTTTCGTCTTCTGTTCCCCGTCTTAAGATCTCTCTCTCTCTCTCTCTCTCTTTCTCTCTCTCTCTAGGAAGTTAGGAACAAAGGCGTCGCTAAAGCCGATTACTTGCGCTCAGTCAGGCCAATTTCAAAGTAGGGGAAGTAAGTAAAGCTGAGAGTGCTACCTAGATGTAGATAGATAATTATATTAAACACCTGCAGGGACGGGTTCCTTCCACTCTTTACTATTGATTTTGCTTTTTCTCACTGATTATAAATGGTGCTTGTAAGAATAAGGAAACTTAACTTTATTCATTTTAGTTTTGAGTTCTTTTGGGAGCCTCCAGCTTATACGTATCTCTGTTCCATCGACTTCACTTGCGTTTAGTGAAGCCGTTGGGACAGAGATGACCTATACTTTGCCCACTTCAAATTC
>JACVVK020000379.1:605000-610000 GCA_018292915.2 Batillaria attramentaria
ACTGATTATATTTAAGAAATATGCAATACAACCTAAAACAGTTACTGCAGCTGTTGTTGTCTTAGACTCTCTATTATCTCTATTGTCTGTGACGTTGCACTTGCTGACGGATTACTTATATAATTGTCCTATGGATTGGGTGAATGATTGATATTACATCCCAGGTGTTTTTGTTTTAAAGTTGGGAAATTCTTGCGAGCGTTGCAACCTAGCTCGCTTGCCCAGCCGTGCTGAACAGGCGCTTACATTCCAATACAATCTGATGCTAGTTTCAAATAAATTAATAAATTGTCCTCAGGGGTCAAATATTTGTGCTGGCTTTTTCATCGTTGCCCCGTCTTTGATATCAGCCGTATGTGGTAGAAAAGGACGTTAAACGCCCAAACACCCACCCACCCACCCTCATGGGTCTAATGCATGGAGATCGAAAGACTATAATTTAAACTAGTCTGAGACTATCACCGTTGCAGACTTGTCTTCTTCTCCGCTTCTGCATCTCGTACCAATATTTCAGTCCGAGCTTTGTCAAGCTGGTCCCGGATTAACGCCCTGCTCTCTCTCTCTCTCTCTCTCTCTCTCTCTCCATGCATCAGTCCCCAGACCGGGAACGGTCATGAGGGCTAAAATGGATGGTCGAGTATTAAATTTACAAACATGTTGCTTTGAGTTAAAGGTCGGTCTTCAATAAACATGATACCGACTCAATGAGATTTGTTGTTGTTGTCGTCCCCCCCCCCCGGCCCCTCCCCGCCCCCTATCTCTTCGCCAGCCCCGGTGGTATTCCTCCCAGGTCATGGGTGGAATCCACGGAGGGCGCGAAAGCTGGGGCAATTTTTATTGTGCATGATGATGAGCATGAGGATGGTGGTATGATGATGCTATGGAGATCCATGTGGTTTGAGATTGCGTGACAGGGCCACATTTAACGAGGAATGTTTTGTTGCAGAGGAAACGGAAAGTCAGGTGGGCGCAATTGTCGGGTCAGCATTTGGCGCTGCTGCTCTGGTCTGTGTCATTGTTGTGGGGACGATCTGGTAGGATTTCTCCTGTACCTGGTTTGAAGAGTCTATATTTAACAACGGTTCAGTCTGTGCGGTTATGCTTTCTCTGTGTGTTTATAATTATGTATAACCGTGACAATAATAATAATGATAATGGGTCTTATTACAGGCTATAATTATCCCAATGATTGACACAATACGCACGCTTGCGTGAATCACACGCATTCTCTCACACACAAGACATTAACACATTGCATTCACATGGTGGGAAGACTGTGATCGGCTGAGCTACTGATGGATTTAAGTTTTGGAAAATTATGTTTGAAGTGTGTTTGGGCTGATCATTTCTAAAGCGGAGCGGGGAGCCTGTTCTCTCGAAAAAGTCTGTCTTAGAGATAAGTAGACCTCAGAATGAAACACACTGACGTTTGATGGCCGTTAAAACTAGCAAAACTCAACCGTCCGTACATGACCTAGGGGAGACAATCACAAAGGAGAAATGCGTCATCATCAATAGTTTGCTTTACGTCCTATGGCTTTTGGCCCTTAGGACAAGTTGTTCCTGGCATGTGTCTTTGGCCGCTTGGCTGGGCGAGTGTCTTTGGGACGGAGGAGCTTTGCTTTGGGCGACGTCAGAGGTTCTCTGCTTGGGTCTCAGATGCCTGGTCTGGGTTGTTTTTCAGTGCCTCGGTCTGTTCTGTCATCCGTGCTTTTGCCTTTGGATCATCACTTGGGTGTTCTTTCGCTCTTTGGTATTAGAACCATTTTGTCAGATCTGATCTGGCGATCGCGTCGGCCAGGGTAAATGCGCTGTCGGCTGCTCGGGGAAAAGTCAGGGGAGACAATCACAAAGGAGCAATGCGCTGTCGGCAGCTTGGGGAAATAGTCAGGGGAGACAATCACAAAGGAGCAATGCGCTGTCGGCAGCTTGGGGAAATAGTCAGGGGAGACAATCACAAAGGAGCAATGCGCTGTCGGCTGCTCGGTGAAATAGTCAGGGGAGACAATCACGAAGGAGCAATGCGCTGTCGGCAGCTTGGGGATAGTCAGGGGCGACAATCACAAAGGAGAAATGCGCTGTCGGCTGCTCGGTGAAATAGGGGAGACAGTCACAAAGGAGAAATGCGCTGTCGGCTGCTCGGTGAAATAGTCAGGGGAGACAATCACAAAGGAGAAATGCGCTGTCGGCTGCTCGGTGAAATAGTCAGGGGAGACACTGAATCACAAAGGAGAAATGTCCTGTCGGCTGCTCGGTGAAAGGGGACTGTATTCTGGAGTCTGGGTTCAATCTGTGTTACAATAATGCCACCGGGTACTGTTTTTTTTTTGGCTTGAATCAGTCTGTGCAAGGGTGTGTGTGTGTGTGTGTGTGTGTGTGTGTGTGTGTGTGTGTGTGTGTGTGTGTGTGTGTGTGTGGTGTGATGCTCTTCACCACCGAAACAACCCAGAACGACATAATATTATGAGCCTAAAAATGGTAGTACTATATCTTTAACGCATATAACCTACTAACGTACATTTTGAATTTTGCTCTAAGATAATTGTAATAATTATATTAGTATCTTTGGCGTGATTTTACAGCTACCTTCATCGACGTGGTTCCGCACCGGCTCACAGGGCCCTGCAACCACCAGGGAAAGGTGTGTGACATTGACAGTATTTTTTTTTATTTGTTAGTTTGTTTGTTTGTTTGTTTTTGTTTTTTGCTGCCCCGACTCTTTGCCAGCTCCAGTGGTGTTCCTCCCACGTCATTGGTGGTATCCACGGAGGGCTCGAAAGCTGGGGCAATCACGACTTACGTGGTGGAAAAGGACGTTAAACACCCAAACACACACACACCCCACCAACCCGCAAGGGCTGAAAATGATTGCAGAGGCCAACAGGAACATCTGTTCATTGGACAAAAGCCTTAGAGCTTTGAGACGACAGTTTTTCCGCAGCCATCCCCTATACAAGTGCCGATTTGTGAGGTTTAGGGAAAATATCATTAAAAAAAATAACAAAACAAGATACAGACTTGAAAATTTCAGGGTGCTTTACTAACACACTTATGCAGCTATTGCTTAAGTTTCAACTTTCAAGCTTGAATATCTTTGTTGTTAGTCGTGTTGTACCAAAAACAAAAACAGCAACAACAACCAAAACAACAACAAATCACGATGTGCATATGCGGCCGTTCGTCTGAACCCGACGTGCGCCGTAGGGCCGCATATGCGATCGTTCGTTCGGAAAGAGATAAGCTACAAGTTTCATTCAGTTCTATTGTGTCCTTCTACTGCAGATTACCTGAACAGCCTGTCGAGAGGCGGTGACATGGACACAACGTTCATCGAGACCCCTTCCCGCAGCGCCAGCAACGCTTACCTGAACTACGGTCAAGAACCTGGTGAGGACCCTCCCCCTTTGCCTACCGAGGGTTACGAGGACTATCGGCCGCCCACCAAGCGAGACAGCCATCACTATGAGGTCCACACCTCCCGTCCCGTCACTGCTGCAGCGAGTGACTCGTCTGACCATATCTACCAGAACGCAGCCGACACGGCCACGAGCAACGCGGGAAAACAGAAGAAGAAACGGGGCGGCAAGGATAACGCTTTTGCGCAGCCTGATAGGAACCTGTACGGTAACATATGATATCGGCAAATACATGCCGCTCGGAGTGTGCTCAAAATGTAGTATTGAGTCTTTCCGGTGCTACTGTACCCCGCTTCAAAAGTGGCACCGTCAGGACAAAGTGTTTCCAGACAGTAGCAACGAGTGATTCCATTTTCAGTTTTGAGTAGCACCGAGTGTTTCCATTTTCAAATTAATCTGCGTAACACTGAGTGTTTCCAACGGAGTTTGGTCTGTCAGCGTTAAAACTGAGAAAGAGGCCGTTTATCACACTAACGCGTTACTACAATGTGAAGACCAGTGCACGCTTATGTTTCTAACATATGGCTATACATGAGAGCATGCAGTCATCGTCCACACTTCCGATGCTCGGGTCAGTCGTGAGGTCAAATCGCGCGGCTTCGGTCAAATATTATTTGTGCTGACTTGTTTTCTTGTTGCCCCGCATTTAATATCACCCGTATGTGGCGGGAAAAGATGGTAACCCCCCCCCCCCTCAACTCACACACACACACACACACACACACACACACACACACACACACACACACACACACTTTTTGAAGCGAAGTATCACCGGAAACACTCAGGTCCATTTTGCCTACACCCCGTGTACCAGGTGGCTGTGGGGAGCAGTATAGCAGAGCTGGCGGTGCTTTGGACTGTAAGTGATTGGTTCGTGAGTTCGAATCCCGGGTAGGAGCCAAATATTTATGCTGGATTTTTTTCCTCGTTTGCCTCTTCTTCGACCTCACCCTTCTGTGGTGGAAAAAGACGCTAAACCACTAACCAACCAACCGACCAACCAACTTACTGACCAACCGACCAACCAACCGACCAACCAACCAACCAACCAATCAGCCAGCCAACCAACCAACCAACCAACCAACCAACCAACCAACCAACCAACCAACCAACCAACCAAGCAACTGGCTGTGCGTTATTCGAGAATACTACATGTGTGATATCAGCCAATAACAACTGAGCGACTGTGTGTTACTCCAGACTTCTTGCATGTGCGTCTGTACAAAAAAACGAAACAAAACTGAAACAAAACAACAACATGAACAACACCAACATCAAAAAAGCAAATGAAAGCATAAATAATAAAAGTGATTCATCGCAGGTTAATTGAATTGTTACTGAACTCGAAATACAATGTAAGTGAGACTTTATTTTACAAGAATACAAGATTAGGCGTGCAGACGTGTGTACTATCGTGTCCAAAACCTTTATAGACGCATAATTTTTGTGGACGTCTGTTCTTGTTAACATCGCAAAATTATCGGTAAGTCATCATCTTGTTCATAACAGATGTTTGGTATTTGTGTGTGTGTGTGTGTGTGTGTGTGTGTGTGTGTGTGTGTGTGTGTGTGTGTGTGTGTG
>JACVVK020000379.1:617500-672500 GCA_018292915.2 Batillaria attramentaria
GTGTGTGTGTGTGCGTGCGTGCGTGCGTGCGTGCGTGCGCGTGCGTGCGTGCGTGTGTGTGTGTGTGTGTGTGTGTGTGTGTGTGTGTGTGTGTGTGTGTGTGTGTGTGTGTGTGTGTGTGTGTGTTCTTTTTCAGGAATGAACTTGCACTCGTGACCAAAGGCCACAGATCCGTTACATGTAATTACACTGAGCGGTAGCCATATTTCACTCTGTTGCACCAACTAATTTTCTGTGTGACCCAGAATCATCTTTCCTTGCTCGATCAAGATTGCGCGACAGTAATTTATAGAGAAAGGAAAAGAAATATAATATCGCCGATAGAATACCAGCGTTGAAGATCAGTAGAAACCGGGACGGTTAATGGCCCGATGAACGATATATCGTATCGCTAGACCCACACATCACCTTCAATTGTATTGGGGCGGTCGGTGGTCTAGTGGTTAAGAGACTTGTCACCAATGCGAGAGGTCAGGGGGTTCGAGTCCCACTCGGGGGCAAAGAATTTTTCCTTCTCGTACGTGGCACCGTTCATTCAGGCCGATCGTCGGGGGTTCTCTCCGGGCACTCCGGCGTCCCCCCCCCCCCTCTGCTTTGGAAATGTTCAGCCCACCAAATTTGAAACATAAATGCAATTCTAAATTCCGAAATTTAAATAGCTGAGCTGACCCCTTCGCACCACGTGATTGTAATGTGTTTATGTCCAGTGTGTGAGAGAATGCGTTGGGTTCAGTTCGCGGCGCTTTGAGCCGATTCATGAAATTGGGTAAAGCGCCTATACAATACTCATTATTATTATCATTAGTTGTGGTGACTAATATCGCATGACGTGGACACCTACACAGTCAAACTGCACACACCGATTGCGCCCCGCATCTCATCTCTGCCACAGCTGACAAACACTACGCGCAAGTAGGTCGATCCGTCTCCCATCAGTGCACTGCGAGCGTGACTCGTAAACAGCCGAAACCTCTCCGCCCCGCGAAACGCGCGAAGCAACCGAACTGGAACCGAAGCACTACGTCAACAATTGATCACATCCGCAAAGTAGTTCCCGGGAAACGTTAGGCTAGTTTGATTATCGTCGGTTTAGTTGTTCATCTGTAACGCGTTGTTAACAGATTTCGTAGCAGCTTAGACATCTGTATTGTCAAAGACATGGAAGGATGGGTGGGTGGGTGTTTGGGGGTTTAACGTCCTTTTCCACCACATACGGGTGATATCAAAGACGGGGCAACGATGAAAAAGCCAGCAGAAAATTAATATTTGGCCCCAGCCGGGATACGAACTCACGACCCGAGCATTAGAAGTCCAACGCTCTACCATTCGGCCACCCCGGCTCCCCCAAAGTTAGTGTTGCTATCACTGGTTTGTATATATATATATATATATATATATATATATATATATATATATATATATATATATATATATATATATATATATCTTCAGCTCGCAAGTCCGCGTGGTCTGCAGTCGTCGGCGTAACAGACAGGGCGTTCTCCCCACCTCTTTATATTCCGGGGCACTTCCCGCTTAAAGCTGAATGTGCTCCTTCTAGTTTAAACCAGACATGCTCCGCCCTCACACGCCAGATTTACTCCCAGGCTTGAAACATTCCACTAATGAAACAAATCTTCAATCTCCATGTGGTTTAAACTAGAAGGAGTTTGTTGTTGTTGTTGTTTAGTTGTTGTTTGTTTGTTTGTTTGTTGTTGTTGTTTTTGGGGACGGGGGTGGGGGGTGGGGGGGGGGGGAGCTTAACGTCCTCTTCCACCACATACGGGTGTCAAAGACGGGGCAACGATGAAAAGTCCAGCACAAATATTTGGACCCAGCCGGGATTCTTCGAACTCACGATCCGAGCATTGGAAGTCCAACGCTCTACCATTCGGCCACCCCGGCTCCCCTCTCTGCAGTGAAGAAGTTCAGTGCTCAGTGATCTGGGAATGTGGTCGTGCAATTCATACAATCTGCGCGAGTGGTCATTATATCCTCACATATCAGCCGCAGCTGGACTGAGGGATTGGCAGATCTGCCCCTCTGTAGGCGTGGTATGAGGAAGGGAACGAAATTGTGGGGGAGGGGATGTTTTCGCAAAGGAAGTGTTTTTTTTTTCCTCTCTCCTAAAATCATGAAGGAATGTCTTTTTCTACAAAGGAAGTGTTTTTTTTTTATGACGGAGGAAGATTTTCGTAGTGGTAAAGTAATGATTGGAAAAACTGAAACAAAACACGGTAAAAAGCGAAACAAAATGAATAGATAAATTACTTGATGGCAAAGAAAATTAGTGAAACAGTAGATATCCAGAAAAGCATTGTTGTCATATTTTGATGCTGATTTTTCTGACGTTTGGCCTTTTTAAAAAAAAAAAAAGGGGAAAAAACCACCAAACTAGGAAGCTATAACATATCGAAAACTCTCTGTCTGTCTGTCTGTCTGTCTGTCTGTCTTTATCTCTTTGCCTGCCTGCCTGCTCGTCTGTCCGTCTGTCTCTGTCTGTCTGTCTGTCTGTCTGTCTGTCTGTCTGTCTGTCTGTCTTTATCTCTTTGCCTGCCTGCCTGCTCGTCTGTCCGTCTGTCTCTGTGTGTCTGTCTGTCTGTCTGTCTGTCTGTCTTTATCTCTTTGCCTGCCTGCCTGCTCGTCTGTCCGTCTGTCTCTGTCTGTCTGTCTGTCTGTCTGTCTGTCTGTCTGTCTTTATCTCTTTGCCTGCCTGCCTGCTCGTCTGTCCGTCTGTCTCTGTCTGTCTGTCTGTCTGTCTGTCTGTCTGTCTTTATCTCTTTGCCTGCCTGCCTGCTCGTCTGTCCGTCTGTCTCTGTGTGTCTGTCTGTCTGTCTGTCTTTCTCTCTTTGCCTGCCTGCCTGCTCGTCTGTCCGTCTGTCTCTGTGTGTCTGTCTGTCTTTCTGTTTGTCTGTCTTTCTGTCTGTCGTTCTGTCTGTCGTTCTGTCTGTCGTTCTGTCTGTCTGTCGTTCTCTCTCTCTCTCTCTCTCTCACGATTTCCTTATCGAAGTGGGCTGGACTGAAGTATGGGCAGTGGGCATGAGGAATGCCATATCTCATTCTGTTTGTCTGCGTTGAGGTTAAGTCAATACACAACTAAGGGGTGGATATTCCAGTCGGTAAGCCGCTTTGTTTGAACGGGTATTAGTAATAAGGGTGCAGTTCATCACCTTTCCTTCCATTCTTTCTTTTGTGGAAGGGGTTTCTTTGACCAATGACATTTGCTTCGCTATCAACTACTATTATCATTTATTTATTTTTTTTTTTTATGGGTGGTTGGGGTTGGAGTGGGGGCTATTAGTCCATTCGTGCCCAGATTATGGTCGACATGGTCTGCCGTAGCACACCCGCTCTGGGCAGGAGCCGACCTAGGTAGGAAAAAAAAAATCACGCTTGCCTCGGCCGGATGGGATTCGAACCCGGGTCTCCCGGTCCATGACCCGAAGTGCTAACCACAACACCACGGGGGCTGGAGGAGTGGCTTTGTAAATGCGCAATGTGGCTTTGTGTGTGCGTTTCGAGTACCTTGCACTTTGCCGATGCCCCGGCCAGGCAAGTGGCTCAACGATATAACTGTCATAAACGGGCGTCGCCTGGTGACCCCAGAACCTCACATACAACGAACAGTCTCCACTGGATGTTTAAGCGGCGTTCAACAGGCTAAGTTCATCTTTGCTAGGCCAAGTTATAATTTGGAGCAGTTTCGCCAGTGAGTGAGCGAATACGCTCAAAACAACAACAACAACAACAACAAACCTCCATCTTGATGATTAGTACAGCTCTTAATGCGATACGATGTTGTTTACACTTTGTCAGTGCTAGCGGCCGATCATTCAAATTCTACTACTGGAGCGCTCAGTATGGTCAGTCACCGCGCCATCTAGTACGTGACGTTTCTGCTGGCTCAGTGCCAGCATTTCAGACGCTGTCACTGTCGTTTAGTAGAGTTCGCCTGCTTAGATCGGGTTAGGGTTAGGTTTAGATTTAGGGTTGGGGTTACCTTGTGGTAATGGCGCACTCGCTGTGTCGTTTAGACGGTCGCAGTACAGTTACAGCAACTTACAGCAACTTACAGCAACTTACAGCAGGTGCAGATGACGCAAGGGGGCGACCTATGCCAACGCAGTGTCACTGACAGATATCTTAAGTGGTGTGATGATGTTTACCACGAAAACAGCTCAGAATGATATGTGAACACAAAGACGGTAGCATTAGCCTCTAAAAGAGGCCAGTTTGACCGGGGCGGTCGGTGGTCTAGTGGTTCAGAGACCTGCCACCAATGCGATAGGTGAGGGGTTCGAGTCCCACTCGGGGCACAGAAATTTTTCGTTCTCGTATGTGGCACCGTTCATTCGGGCCGATCGTCGGGGGTTCTCTACGGGTACTCCGGCTTCCTCCCCCTCTGCTTTGGAAATGCTCAACCCACAAAATTTGAAAAATAAATGCAATTCTAAATTCCGAAATTTAAATAGCTGAGTTGGCCCTTCGCCCCACGTGATTGTACTATGTGTATGTCCAGTGTGTGAGAGAATGCGTGTGATTCACGTGAGCGTGCGTGTTGGGTTCAGTTCGTGGCGCTTTGAGCTGATTCATGAAATTGGATTATTATTATTATTATTATTATTAAGATATAGTGCTGTGATGTATACATATAGACTCTCTTTGAGAGGAGCCGGGGTGGCCGAATGGCAGAGCGTTGGACTTTCAATGCTCGCGTCGTGAGTTCGAATCCCGGCTGGGGTCAAATATTTGCGCTGGCCTTTTTCTCGTTGCCCCGTCTTTGATATCACCCTTACGTGGTGGAAAAGGACGTTAAACACCCAAACACCCACCCCACCCACCCGACTCTCTTTGACCTCTGATGTTCAGTTTCTAAAGTCTTGAAAGATATTTCTCATTTAAACCCAATACACTTTTAAAATATAATTATTTACATCTTGTTTTAACGTGGAAATTTTTATGTTTTAAAGGGCCTGGCAGAAAGGGACTCCCATTAGCCGCGAATTAGTCTTTGTTGCTTGCGCGGTGTTAAGCCCTAACTAACTAACTAGTTAACCCTTTAAAGATCTACGCTCCCAACAAAAAGCTTTCCGAAGTGTGAAAAAAAAAATTACAGAGTCGACCGTGCAAGCACAGTCAACTCTGTCACAGTTGCAGAGTTTCCCTGGAACCGCAAGAAAAGCGTACCTGGAACCGCAATAAAAGCCAAGGGCAGCCTGAATCACAGTTCAGTTTGCGTTCTGACACTGAGAGAGAAAGATCGTGCAGCACTCAACACCCCGGCGCTGGACACTGTAGCGATGCGTCTCGCTCACTGACCAAAAGCCAAATAACGTCACGGCAAACTCGTGCTCTGGTTTTATAAGGGTCCCCCGAAGCGCTGAAAACTCTGCAGCTGTGACAGAGTTGCCTGGATTATGCACAGTCGAAGGAGTCGCAGTTTTGAAAAACGCAATGTTTGCGGCTTTTTGTTGAGATTGTAGACCTTTAAGCCCTACACACTCACTCACTGAATGCAGTGTACAAGTATATACCCAACCGTAAGCCTGACTGGGAAGTTGAGTCAAGCAGTGCTTACCGACCGACACACCCGATTTCCCGGATGTTGTATACACACATCTCCTGACGCTGTCTCCCGAACCCTTAGTCAATAATACGTCAGTCAGTGACCCCAACGAGGAACAGGCGGCTCCCGAAGTGTGTGTATGGCCATAAAACCTGTACTGTAGTTGCTTCTGTACGCTCTACTCATAACAGTACGACTATGTGTACTGAACAAACACTGATGTACGGAATCACGTTTAGCGTCTTCTGGACTGAACTTGAAAAGGGCGTACGTCAGTCAGTGACGTGGCTTTCACAGGCGCTCAGGCTTTTTTTTTTTTTTTTTGCACATGACGTTACATGTGTCTTGTTCCGCCAGCTAGTATAGACTGGACTAGTTATGACTTTGTACGTTTATGCTAATAATAGACAATAATGATAAATGGTATTTGTAGGGCGCATCTCTTTAGAATAAACTTGAACTGTCAATGCGCCAAGATGCTTCAAAAACGAATACACGCGCGCGCGTGCGCGCACACACACACACACACACACACACACACACACACACACACACACACACACACACACACACACACACTATCTCACTAAGTCACACACACACACACACACACACACACACACACACACACACACACACACACACACACACACCTTTTATAAGTAACGTAACGAACGCTCTTGGAATTTGGTTTCCAAACGTGCACCCATGCCGTATGTTACGCATGCGCTGACCTATTTCGTGCGCATGCCCGTATGGTGCGCCTACCTGTATCGTGCGCCTACCTATACGGGCTGCGGAACAACGTGCAGTTGGCCGTACAGCCCACGCCCCCGGCTCAGTGAATCACGTTTACCATGGAAAATTCTATCTTCGCCTGCGTGGTGACTGCACAGGCTGAGAGTTATGAGCCCCATCATAACCCCTTCCCCCCCCCCCCCACACTCCTCGCCCTCCCCCCTCCCTTCTGTCCCCTAAACATCCTCCTTTCCTCCTCAAACCGCACACACACCCTCACTGAGTCCTTCCACTGCGGCCTCGCCCTTCCCCCCCCCCCCCCTCCATCCAACAACAACCTCCCCACATCATCTCGGTGCATGGAACCTTGAACAAGGAAGAGAGAAAAGGACTCTGTGTGTGTGTGTGTGTGTGTGAGAGAGAGAGAGAGAGAGAGAGAGAGAGCCTGAGAGAGGGGGGGGGGCGTGTGTGTGTGTGTGTGTGTGAGAGAGAGAGAGAGAGAGAGAGGCCGTGTGTGTGTGTGTGTGTGTGTGTGTGTGTGTGTGTGTGTGTGTGTGAGAGAGAGAGAGAGAGAGAGGCCGTGTGTGTGTGTGTGTGTGTGTGTGTGTGTGTGTGTGTGAGAGAGAGAGAGAAAGAGAGAGAGGGAGGCCGTGTGTGTGTGGTGTGTGTGTGTGTGTGTGTGTGTATGCTAAAGGGGGAGGATGAGAGGGGGTCGGGGGGGGGGAGGGAGGCAGGATCCGGGAGCAAGTGGAGTGATGGTACTTAATTGTTTCGATTCACTGACACAAATGAAAAGAGAAGGTGCTTGCTCAGTGGACCGTGAAAATACATTTCTGCGCACATCTTGACGGTCATGTGCCAACTTGTCTGATAATGAAGTCAGAAGTGCGTCAAATTAACCCACTGGCGGGCCAGTTACTGCCTAGTTCCTTCTTTGGGCGTGATTAATTGTATAACATTCTTTGTCATTTTAACGTCTTTCTCCGGTTTTCCTTCTCTTTATACATACCCCAACCCCTTCTCCCCCCACCCCCCTGCACACACACTCACACACACGTACTCATACGCACACATAAATAAATAAATGATTAAATAAACAAATATGTGGTGATGTCGAGTGGAATTATGCAGGCGCACAAGTGTGGTAGTGAGGGAGTCAACAAAAGGGCGTTACGCAAAACACATCTTTTATTTTACCACTACACGAAGGAGCAGTGTACGAACATAAAATGGCCGGTTTACACAAGATGGCTGAGAACGATGCGCGAAAAGACAATCAGCGTAGGGGTCAGCGGCGAGACGAGGAGTGCAGCGCTGGGTGGCAGGGTCACGCTCGCGAGCAGAAACAAAGACTGCCTAGCGAGGCGTGGCGAGCTCCTCACTGCACAGCGCGGCCCGCAAAGGGAGCAACCCTAGGCTGCATGGCTGGAGGGGGGTAGATTCGCGGCTGGAGGGGGAATCTGTGTTTCTTGCTACTCAAATATCCACCCGTAGCGGGCGTTCTATAGCAGCTAGGAACTTCAAACAAACGGCAGGTGAAAGAGCGTGAAAAATCCTTTAAGATGGCATAAGTTTGGCACATTATCAAAGTACAGAGAATTTCCTATCGCCGATTTAAGAGCGTAAAGGCTGGGACCACGCATTCGAAAAGTGGTGAAAATGGCAAAATACACCCGTTAAACTACAAAACAGCGCTAAAAACAAAACATAACTAAAAAGTACAAACTCTTCCGAAACTACTATAGTTTAAATGATAACGTTAGGCTAATTGACTGTGGAGATATTTAGCACTAAATGGACACAAACAAACACAGCTAACTGACACGTGGCTATCGTGGATCCGCAACGCTTCACGCGTGCGGTAGCCTACAGGCGAACAAAGCCGGCGGCACACAGCTGGCCGGAGAACCTAGGGTAGTGAGCGAGAGGGTCCAAACCACTCGGCTACAAATAAATCATGAAAGAAACAAAGAAAAAAATAAAGGCGTTTAAAATAACTGAATTCAGTTTGTTATGACCTGAGTTGTTCACACGTCAAACAAAACTCATGATTACGATGGATGACAATGAAAAGCAGTACATATACAGAACATAGTCAAGTCACAAACGGGCAAATACAAACATTCGTAAGTAAAAATAGGATAGCCGATTTTTTTATTTTTTTTTGGGGGGGGGGGGGGGAGATCTTTTTCATTTGTTAAGTTTTTTTTTTTTTTAATCCATTTACTATTTTCGATGACCTTTTTCCTCGTTGCCGGCACGTCTATGTCGGGGAGCCGGGACAGCCAAATGGTAGAGTGTTGGACTCTCTGTGCTCGGGTCGTGAGTTCGAATCCCGGCTGGGGCCAAATATTTGTGCTGGCCTTTTTCTCCTTGCCCCGTCTTTGATATCGCCCTTACGTGGTGGAAAAGGACGTTAAAAGGACGAACACCCAGCTACCCATCCACCCACCTTCCCATCCGTGCGACTTTGTCTCTACATTTCTACAACACACACACATTTTTGTTGCTGATATTTTCGTTGTTTCAATTTTATTTTCATATGTTTCATATTTTGTTTTCCCTCTACCCCCAGAGGGTTGGGAAAATAAACTTGACTTCAACTTGACTTGCTTCTACATACATAGAACAACACATACGCCGACCACAGACGACGCCGACCCGAGTCACCACAATGGATTCAGATGCTGTATTGTGCCCCAAGTGACTGATTCTGATGCTCGGATCGAGCGCATTCGATGGAAAGGCTTTCCACAGTGTTGTTGTAATGCTGACAGTGACCAGACGTGTTGAGACTTCGAACCAACCCAAAGTAAAGCCGGCTCTTTAACTGGGCACTGCGGAGCGCCACAGTGCTGTCCACAATTGTGACACGGTTGTAATTTTGGGGGGTTTCCGCCGCTGTGGGGGCGTCATCACAGCAACCTGGATTTCAAATAGCCACAGCTGGGAGTGTGGTTTCCACAACAGATTCTGATTGGCTGTACTACGTCACTCGGCGTGCAAGCATGGCGGACTGAGTGCATCTTCAATCGGTTTGTCACCGAGCACAGCTGTGTTCAGTTTTGTAGTTAGTAGAGGGTCAGCGGGTTGCCAAGGAAACCTGACGGCAGATCTCTTGGAAAGGGAGGTAGAGTGTAAACAAACTATTACGACTGTAGCCGTAGCTCGTGTAGAATGAGTTAAGAGCAGGCTTAACACTTTTTATCGTGTTATTTTCAGTGTGTCCATCGGGAGAGTGGGGGTCGGCACCATCTTGCACCAAGTGCGGCTTTTGTAAAGACGGTGTTCATTGCGACAAGACGAACGGACACTGCCCCGGTGGATGTGCTCCTGGATACAATCCATCACCCAGCACTTGTACAGCAGGTGAGTTAGTTGCTTGGTTGGTCTGTTTGGTGTTATCTACTGACTGATCAGCCAACTTCGTCTTTTCAGAAGTTAATATGATGATCAATAGTTTGTCGTAAAGCGCTGCTCTCACACGAAAGGGATAGCTTGACTAAAATCCAACTCACACACATCGAGTCACACGCGCACACATCGTCACACACACACACACACACACACACACACACACACACACACACACACACACACACACACACACACACACATTTTCTTATTATTATTGATTGTTTAATGACAGGCCATGGGCCCGTTCAAAGGGATGAAAAACAATAAACATCAACAAACATAATCATCGATAGCCGGAAAACATCAACAAACATAATCATCGATAGCCGTAAAACATCAACAAACATAATCATCTATAGCCGTAAAACATCAACAAACATAATCATCGATAGCCGTAAAACATCAACAAACATAATCATCGATAGCTGTAAAACATCAACAAACATAATCATTTATAGCCGTAAAACATCAACAAACATAACCATCGATAGCCGTAATGAAATGGTAATTGTAGATACAATATAAAGCAGCCATATGAATGAGATCATCAGAGAGAGAGAGAGAGAGAGAAAAGAATCAAGAAAACTTTCTTTTTCAACGGTCGAGGTAGTTAATGTAAGTCAATTGTCATACCTGCCTTTGCTTGTTCTAGTTACATCTACCTTAATAGTAAAACACACACACACACACACACACACACACACACACACACACACACACACACACACACACACACACACACACACACTGTATAGAAGACAACACAGAGCAGTGATAGAACGGAATAGACACAGAAGGATGGTGTGAGCAAGAAGAAAATCCTGTTTGTCGCTGTGTGACGCACACACACACACACACGGATGGAGGGTTAGCGCCTCAGCCTCCATTATCAGCGGCCTGTCGCTGTTTACATCCTGGTCGCCATCAGTCATGAAGATTTCTCCTGCTCCACTGCCGGGACTGTTTGTCCGGCTTAGTACATAGCACACACACACACACACACACACACACACACACACACACACACACACACACACACACACACAAGGATGGAGGGTTAGCGCCTCAGCCTCCATTATCAGCGGCCTGTCGCTGTTTACATCCTGGTCGCCATCAGTCATGAAGATTTCTCCTGCTCCACTGCCGGGACTGTTTGTCCGGCTTAGTACATAGCACACACACACACACACACACACACACACACACACACACACACACACACACACACACACACACACACACACACACACACGCGCGCGCTTCCCCTTCGACTTATGAATCTTCCATGAGTTATCAGAGCGTACTGCGATAATACAGCCTTCGCGTGATGTCTAGATCGAGTCGACACAGTGTGTGTGTGTGTGTGTGTGTGTGTGTGTGTGTGTGTGTGTGTGTGTGTGTGTGTGTGTGTGTGTGTGTGTGTGTGTGTGTGTGTGTGTGTGTGTGTGTGTGTGTGTGTGTGTCCAATAACTATACAGCACCGGCTCCGTGTCCAATAACTATACCACACTTGCTCCATGTCACCCTGTACACTTTGAGTCTTCGTGCTATGATCACATGTTTCTCAAAACATGACCCGACGGCCGTACATTGAAGTGCCGATTACTTGTCATCACGTGGCGCGAAGAGCTTGAAAGAAGGAAGGAAGCTGCCAATCAGGATTTTGGGAAGGAGATGACATGATGATTGTGGGGACAACGTGGGGAATTGTGATTAGATGCAATGCCCCCTGTCCAAGTCTATGGGACTCTGCTAAGCTAGATGCTTGCGTAGATTATTATTATTTTTTTTAAAGCTCTGCAATCTCAACAAAAAGCCCCAAACAGGGTGTTGAAAAAAAACAAACAAACTCCGAATGAGTCTTCTCGTCCAGCATATAACAGCCGCTAGGCACTGTAGCGATGTGTCTCGCTCAGTGCTCAAAAGCACAATGAAGTCACCCTCGGGTTTTGTAGAAGTATCTGAAACCGCGCTGTAAACTCTTCAAACGCGGAGTTTGTAGAAACATACTATTTACAGCTGTTTGGTGAGACTGAAGATCTTTAAGCTGTTCCGCAGCCAGTACTCACAAACAGTCTTTTGGTTTGTGTGTGTGTGTGTGTGTGTGTGTGTGTGTGTGTGTGTGTGTGTGTGTGTGTGTGTGTGTGTGTGTAGGCAGTTGTGAAATGGACAACCAATGAGTGAGCGTGAGGAGATACTTTTAGACTTTTCAGACAAACAACAACAGCAACAATAACAACAAAACAACAGTAACAGGAACAGCAACAACAACAACCAAAATACTACCAACAAAAATCAAAAGAACAAAACAAAGAAAGCAAGCAGCCCCCCCCTCCCACCCTCCCACCCACCCACACCCAAATCGAAGCATACCAAACATCAACAACGAAACCCCCACCACCACCACCACCGCCACCAAAACACCCAAAAAGCAAACCAAAACAAACAACAACAACAAAAAACAAACAACAAAACAACAACGAACAAACAAAAAGCCACCGGAACATTTCAAAACAAAACAATACAAAGCAACACAAAAACCGACACGAAACAATACACGACATGACCCCCCCCCCCTCCACACACACACACACACACACAAACACACACACACACGTCTGCAAACCAACAGACAAAACAAGACCAGACCAGACAAACCACAGTTTCCAACTAATATTTTTCTCTCTGATTCCCTGTTGACACAGCGTGCACTGATGGAAGGTGGGGTGTTAGCTGCAGTGGGACCTGCAGCACAAACTGCGCCAGCTCACCCTGCAACAAGGTAGATGGGTCGTGTACGTGCAAGCCCGGATTCCAGCCGCCAAAGTGCACATCAGGTAAACATAACAATTATATCTTTCAGAATGGGCCTTGTCGCAGCATGCCTCGATCACTTCATGTTTTTTTTTTTTTTTTTTTTTCTTTTGTATTTGTTTTGTTGTTGTTGTTGTTTAAAAAACAAAAAAGGAGAGAAAAAAAAGGAGAGAAAAAAGAGACAAAAGACAGACACAAAAGACCGCCCAAAAAATACCCCCCCCCCAAAAAAAAAAAAACTAAAAAAAAAAAAACTAAAAAAAAACAACAAAAAAACCAACAACAACAAAAAAGAAAAACAAAGAAAAGAAAGAAATAAAGAAAATATTTAAAAGACAGGGGTGGAGGAGGGTATGAAAACAACAAATTAAAAAAAAGAGAGAAAAACAAAACAAAACAAAAAAACCCCAACATTATGAAGCCAATTAGTTGCTGAGCTGGTACTCCGCACCACGCGATTTTCATGTGTTCATGTCCAGTGTGGGAGAGAATGCGTGTGATTCACATGAGCGTGCGAGTTGGGTTCAGCTTGCGGCGCTTTGAGCCAAATATTTGGGATAAAGCGCGAAACAGTCTTTGCCGTTTGAGCGACGTTAAGGCCCGATGCACACGAGCGTCGGCGTCATGATGCCGCGCGGCGGATCTCACTCCCGGCGGCAGTTTCAAGGCGCCGCCACGTGTGCATGACATCGGCGCCTGGCGACAGGCAACGGCATCAATGATGCCAGGCGGCGGAATCCTTTGACGCCGCGTATAGAACATGTCCTATTTCTGCTGCTGACGCCGCGCTGCAGACTTGGTTTCAGCCAATCAGAAAGCAGTGTGGGTCAGCGCGTGCAGTGTGGGCTCAGCGAACAGGCCGTGCAGGCGAATGACGCCGAAGCCAAGTGTGCATGCAAGCGGCGCACGCCGCGCGATGCCGCGAGGCGTGTGATGCGAGGCAGCCTTTGCTGCTTGCTTCGTGGTGCTGACGCCGACGCTCGTGTGCTTCGGGCCTAAGGTTAAACAAGTATGCAGACAGTCGAACGTGAGCTATTGGTTGTTATTAAGACATGGTATTTACCGCTTCCTATTGAGTTGTTTTCGCTCCCTTCCACGGTAAAGAATGTTAATGATGATAATAACAATAATAATAATTGCATTAATATAGGCGCTTTATCCCAACTGAACCCAACTCGCACGCTCATGTGAACCACACGCATTCTCTCACACACTGGACATGAACACATGAAAATCGCGTGGTGCGGAGTACCACACACACACACACACACACACACACACACACACACACACACACACACACACACACACACGCACGCACGCACGCACGCACGCACACAGAGCAAGTTGTTTCTTCTTTTTTTTCCCCCCCCTTTTTTTCCCCTGAGGTATGTTTACAGTCGCAGTCGGCAGATAAGAATTTATGGGTGAGTCGGCTTAAGTGAACCACGGGTCGTTTTGCCCCAAGTATTTTTACGACAATAATGACTGGTGGATGGATTAAATATGAAGTGCTCAGCATATTAATTACTTTCCTGTCATATCTGCGTACACAAGGAAGTTTGCGAAGATCGCCAATTCACCCCAAACCAAAGACAGGGAAGGGGGGGGGGGAGGGAGTCAGTTACTTAGTTAGGGCTCTACGCCGCCCAAGCTGCAAGGGCTATTTCGCGGCAATGAAAGGCCCCTTTCTGCCAAGTCATTAAAAATGAAGGAGCATACAACAGCCTTCACAAAAAGTTAAGGACCACTTGCAAATATCATTCAACGTTTGTCGTGGTGGCATGCTGGTGTAGTGCTGAACATCGCTGAAACGGCGGCTTATGTAGGCAAACAAATGAGCACAGTTCATAACCAGGGATGCATTCTTTGACCTGCATCTCATTTTTGCCGTGCAGAAAGCCCCAGGTATCGCTCACTGAACACTGAAACTCGGTCTAGTTTTGCGGAAATTGCAGATTTTCAAACGCGCCAAGCATGCTGTGTGACGCGCACGTGCCATCCACACAGTGGTCGCCATGTTCACTAATTACCTCTTAACCTTGCTACCGAATTTAACGGGAAAAATCTTATTCGTGTATTTTTTTCTGATTTATTGAAACTGTCACCCATTATGTTGACTGGTCCTTAACTTTTTGTGAAGGCTGTATATTAAAAATCTACTGGGTTTAAATGAGAGGTTCCTTTCAAGACTTAAAAGTTGAACGGACGGAGGTCAATGAAGGACTATATGTTTAAACTATATTTTATATAACATGTTGGCGTCTTTCAAAAACTGAATTGAAGATGTTGTCAGAGGGAACATACCTGAACAACACCTTCAGTGAGTCAGCTAAATGACATGTTTGGCGGATCTCGGCGAGATCCACGCACAAGATTAAGAAATGGTTAACAGTAACAGGCTTATCGCACGGGACACACCAGGGCGGAATTTCCCCTTTCAGCAGATGGGAATGCGTGATGTGGGGTGTGTCCAATGTAGAGTCGACTAAGAACGGTCTCCTCGGGCCGAGGGATTAAGGGGGTGGGGGTGAGAAGGGGGAGGGGGAAGGGGGGGGGGGGGGCTGGAAACCACGGGAACTCATCGCTGTGGTCTCGCTACGCATGCTTTTTGCTCGATAAACTACTTTTTTTGCGTCCGTCCCGAAGGTCTCTGCTCTTTTTTTTTCTTTTTCTTTTTTTTTCTAGTGGTTGTTTATACTGTTTAGTTTTGCAGCTTTGATTCAATGTGAAGTTAATATTCACAGATTAGTAGTTATTTCCACCTAAAAATCGCCTTTTCGAGCAAGATTCCATGTAAAGTTCATATTTGCACATTAGTAGTTATTTTGATGTAAAACGTTTCTTTTCTCTAAAAAAAATCAGCAAAATTTAAGTCTGTTTTTTTTTTGTTTGTTGCAAACTTCATATATCTTCACCTTACTTATTCATGTTTTCCAAGTTCTTTTACAAGTTCCAAGTTCTTGTTCAAACAAAAAAAGTGGGTTTGTCAAAAGTGTTTTGGAGTTATTTTGTTCTGATGCTGGTCCCTGCGCCCGCGGGGATGTTCCAGTCGAAATACATGTAATATAAGCGGTTTCCAGTCTTACCTATCCACCGTCTCTGCCCAGACGAAACGAAGCCAAGCCAAACCAGAACAGTTCGAAATAACACAAAATAAAACACAACCCAAACTACAATACAAAACAAGACACAAAACTGCAAGCGACTCCTTTGGACTGATTTTTCTCCGACTTCACTTTGATACAGAGTGTGCAAATGGAAAGTTCAGTTCCTTTTTTGAATTCTGTTTTTCTTTCTTTTTCACACACATATGTATACATACAGACAAAAACAACAAACAAACAAACAAACAAACAAACAAACAAACAAAATAAAAGTGGTTTTTTGTTGTTGTTTTTTTTTGCTGCCACAACTCTTTGCCGGCTCTAGTGGTGTTCCTCCCTGGTAATGGGTGGAATCCACAGAGGGCTCGGAAGTTGGGACAATTCTTATAATGCATGATGATGGAGTGGGATTCTAGCTGCAGTGGGACCTGCAGCACAAACTGTGCCAGCTCATCCTGCAATGAGGTAGATGGGTCGTGTACAGGCAAGCCCGGTTCACTTTCCAATAATCTTTGTCTCTCTGATTCCCTGCTGTCCCAGAGTGCGCTGCAGGAAAGTGGGGTTCTGACTGCAGTGGGACCTGCAGCACAAACTGCGCCAGCTCACCCTGCAACAAGGTAGATGGGTCGTGTACGTGCAAGCCCGGATTCCAGCCGCCAACATGCACATCAGGTAAACATTAATAATAAATGATTAAACTCAGCAAGCCCCCAAGACCAAATTCCCGCCCCTTCACTCGTCCGTGTATCGGCAAAACACGTACTCTCTGACGTCATTGTATTGAAAAAGGGGTGATTTCAAGATGAAGGAGATTGACGTAATGGTCTTTTTCCTGAGATGACGTCAATGGTCTTACTTTCCATGTTTCAGTCATATAAAACCACGTGATTGTGCTTCCGTCGTTGTAATGTCTGGCAAAATGTTTGCCGGACCATGCCACGTATTGTGCTAATTATGCCGCGGCAAGCGATTGGCTGAATTCTGGGGACTCGGCCCTTTTGATTGACGGGAGTGGAGTCGTGCATTAAGCCCGCGATCCACGATCAGACAGTGCGGGACCGGAGTGCGGGACGGACGGCTGCGGGATCGGATGTCTGACGGGATGTAGCGCCCCTCGTATCCCGCAGTGCGTGACCGGCGGACAGTATCGGTCGGACTGCGTGCACTCCAGTGCCTCGTTTCGGACTGCCTGATCCTTGTACTGTTTTAGGGTGCTGTCCCACAAAACAGTATAATTATGATACAGTTCGATGAGCGCGGACGTCTGCTCTCGAGAAAGGTCGGCCATCTTTTGTTGGGGTCAAGGGTGAAAAGGTCGTGTGCGCGAAGCTCGCAATTTGATTGGCTGTCTGATGGCACCCGTCCCGCAGTGCGGGCTAGAAGGTAGCGCCGGCTGAACCCTAGCCCGCATCCCGCACTGTCTGATAGTGACCTCAAGAATCTGCTGGTTGCCATAGAGACTCATCAGATCCCGCACTGTCTGATCGTGGATCGCGGCCTTTATGAAGACGATCGGACGAGAGACAATGGTGTTTTTTTTATTTATTAACTCTCTCTATTGTTATGGCCTGACTGCTGGGCCCTAACATTCACCACACATGGCGTCCGTTTTGACTGCACCTCGTGAGACATGACACAAAAACAGCATACGATTCCTTTTGACTCATTTCTCACTGGATCCTTGTCGATACAGGCTGCTCTACTGGAAAATGGGGGCAGAACTGCATAAACACCTGCAGCCCAAACTGCGCCTCGAGCTCGCCTTGCAGCAAGGTGGATGGGTCGTGTAAATGCAAAGCCGGATTCAAGCCACCAAACTGCATCTCAGGTACCTTTTTTGTCCCACTTATCGATCACCCCAACTGTTTTGCAAGCTCCAGTGGTGTTCATCCCAGGTAATGGGGTGGTATCCAAACTTTCTCCCAGGTCATGGGTGGAAACCAAACTATCTCCCAGGTCATGAGTGGAAACCAAACTTTCTCCCAGGTCATGGGTGGAAACCAAACTTTCTCCCAGGTCATGGGTGGAATACAAACTAGCTTTCTCCCAGGTCATGGGTGGAAACCAAACTTTCTCCCAGGTCATGGGTGGAATCCAAACTAGCTTTCTCCTAGGTCATGGGTGGAAACCAAACTTTCTCCCAGGTCATGGGTGGAATCCAAACTAGCTTTCTCCTAGGTCATGGGTGGAAACCAAACTTTCTCCCAGGTCATGGGTGGAAACCAAACTTTCCCCCAGGTCATGAGTGGAAACCAAACTTTCTCCCAGGTCATGGGTGGAATTCAAACTTTCTCCTAGCTAGGTCATGGCTGGAATCTAAACTTCCTTCTGGGTCATGGGTGGAATTCAGACTTGTGCCAAAGGAATCAAACATCCCTAACGCAAGGAAAGTACGCTGAACTCTAGGTTTCTATTTCTGCTCCTGCTGTGTGAAAGGAAAAAAAAAAAACTAATACAAAAACGATATTAAGTATGTTAAAGGTTTTTGGAAATTTGATCCTCATTATATTTAAGATTAATAAGGAAAGGACTCTCACGATGTTGAAGATTGTTGAAAATAAATATATTCTCGTGGTATTTGGTAGTAAAATGACACATGTATCACAGAGCACACTCATACCCTCACACACACACACTCACTCACACACAGGCACAGCACATGAGCGCACAATGTTCACTAATGTCATCGCATGTTTTGTTTGTGTCCTTTTTTTCCCCCTCCCCAGAGTGTGATGACGGTAGATATGGCTTCCACTGCACCCAGTCATGCGGCCGTTGTGTGGAGGGAGAAGTGTGCAACAAGAAAACTGGGATCTGTAATTGCAAGCCGGGCTACCAGACACCTCTTTGCCAATCAAGTAATTTCTCTCTCTCTCTCTCTCTCTCTCTCTCTCTGTGTGTGTGTGTGTGTGTGTGTGTGTGTGTGTGTGTGTGTGTGACTGCCTGCCTGCCTGTCCGCCCGTACGTCTGTGTCTGTGTTTCTGTCTTTGTCTGTCTCTGGCTGGCTGGCTGTCTCTGGCTGGCTGGCTGTCTCTGTGTCTCTCTATTTTTGTGTCTCTCTATTTCTGTCTGTCTGTCTGTCTGTCTCACACACACACACACACACACACACACACACACACACACACACACACACACACACACACACACACACACACAGAGCTTGTCTCGTGATTTGTCTTTTCTCTAGTCCTCATCCTGTGTCGTAACCTCTTTTATGACATCGTTAATCCGAATTAAAAGCAAGCAAATCCTGCAAGAACAGTTCTTTGACGCACAGTGATAGTGAAAACGCATGTATGAGAACGTCATTCCCATAGTTTCATTTACCCACTTTGGCCCGAATTACGTGAGCAATTTATCTTTTTATCCGGCATTTCAGTTCTGCCAAGCACTTCAAAAGGGATGCAAGAAAACTGAAATATTTTCGTCGCCGAACAAAGAACCAACGCATAATATTCTCCAACCAGCCAAAATGAGCAATTTTCCAAAGAATAATTATATGCACAGGTGCTGTGTGTTAGACTGTTTCGTTTGGGGAAGGCTGGGCGTAGTCAGTTAGTTATTTAGGGCTTAACGCTTTCAGCCCTGCCACCGTATCACCTACGGTCTCGCAGACCCTAACAATAATATGCGTGCATGTGACCGACTCTCATACGCTCTGCACAGTGGAAGATTCCCATATAGGATGGATCCGATACTTCTTGAGAAATAGGGTTTTGTATGCAAGAGCCCAGCTTTAGATCTATCACACTTGAAAAACTCCCAGGCAGAGAGCATTATCGCTATTGAGATTCCTTCAGGGCTGAAAGGCTTAACGCCGGAACGCTAGGCGTAAATGGGTAGATTGAAATATATTGCGATGTACGGCCAGTCATTAGATGAATGCGCGCACTAACAATTTCGTACTTTTGTTCACGCTACGTCAGTTAGTTACTCATGTATGTCGATGATACAACAGTTTGACGTGAGTGATTTCCTGTGTGAAGGGTGTGATCCCGGAAAGTACGGCCAAGACTGCCGGAAGTCGTGCGGCGACTGCTTTCCTCGTGACGCCTGTGACCACGTGACCGGACACTGTCGTCGCTGCTATGACAACAAGAAGATGCCCCTGTGTGATGGTGGGTGCATAATGGGCGACCAACATAGGTCAAAGGTCGAAAGGTTATGGCGTGAGACTCGAATTGAATTTTGACTTTGAACGTGAACGTAGCCTGCTTGTAGACAGAGCCTTAGAGAAAAAAGCCACAAGGAGCGAATGATTGCAGCTAAAGGCCATGTCACACGAGAGGGCAAAAACACTTGAAAACATTGTTTTCGGATGTTTCGCTGCGAAACAACGTGTTTTGTCGTGTCAGTGACCTACTTCAAAAGAATGTTTTCAAAACACGTTTCAATCGCGTTTTCAGTTTTAGAACTTTTAGAGTAAAATCTGAAAACACGTTTTATGCTTCAACCAGTGAAACCTTGTTCAAGGAGTTAAGGGAGAGCACTGTACGCATGTTTCGAGGTTGTTTCGCAAAATATGTCTTCACGTGAGGGTCATGTATTGTTTCGGAAAGCATGTTTCGGGCGTTTTGCCTTTCCAAACATGATTTAAACTTGTCTTCAGTGTGACATCGCCTTAACACACGGGAGGTGGGGTGGATGGGTGGGGGGGGGGGTATGTGGTTTACCTCCTGACTTGGAAGGAGGAGCAGGCATCTATCACTTTCCAAAGCTGCCAATAATTATAGCAGTTTTTTCCCTGCAGAAAACGGGCCCCGTTGCCAAAACAACAATGACAATGACTACGATTATGACGTTTACAACAACAACAACGACGACAACATCACAACAAATACAACAAGAGACAAAAACAAACGGATTACTACATTCAGAGAGTAGCTCAGAAACAGAAAAAAAGGGAGAAAAAAACCCACAACAAAATGAACTACATTCAGAGATTGAGAAACCTGCATTAGGGGTGTTTTTTTTTTTTTTTTTTTTTTTAACTGACTGGAGTGGGTGGGAGTATAACGTCCTGTACCACCAAGTATGGGTGATATCAAAGTCTGGAGAACGAGAAAAAGGCCAGCACAAATATTTTCCGGGATTCGAACTCACAACCCGAGCACTTAAAGTCTGACGCTTTTCGTCTCGGCTGTCCCGGTTCCCCTTGTCCTGACTAGCACACCTCTGTAAGCAATGAGTATTTACAAATTACTGCAATTCATTGTAATTTCAACTCAACCAGACCGACCCCTTTTATCCAAGGAGAGCCACACGCACACACGCACACACGCACGCACGCACGCACGCACGCACGCACGCACACACGCACGCACGCACACTTATTTTCAAGACGGCAGGCACCCCCCCCCCAAAAAAAAAAAATAAATAAATAAATAAATAAATAAATAACAAACCCTCAAGTATATCAACAGCCCGTGAGTTCGGGGAAACTCAAAAATGGCAAGGATAGTATTAATCAACGAATGGGGATCGACGTTGTTCTTGTATATATTCCTTGATTGACTGGTCGATTTCTGGACTAACAATCGCACTTGTCACGTCATTTCTGCCCCCCCCCCCAAAAAAAAAAAAAAATAAATAAATAAATAAATAAATAAAAAATCTAGAGCGCCAAATAACAAATTGTATCTTTATCTTTCCCTGACGTCTTGTGTCTGCTGGACAGTTTGTGTGGACGATCACTGGGGTGTGAATTGTGGTCAGCTGTGTGGTCAGTGTGGAGGTGACGGCGCCTGTAACAGGACGACAGGATACTGCAGCAGCTGGACCTGTCAGGACGGCTGGAAATCGTCTAAGTGTGATCAGAGTGGGTATATTATGTTCTTCAACGGATTGTTACTGGTAAAATGTATGTGGTGTGGTGTGGTGTGGTGTGGTGTGGTGTGGTGTGGTGTGGTGTGGTGTGTGACGAGACGAGACGAGATGAGGAGATGAGATAAGATGAGATGAGATGTGATAAAAGAAGACGAGACGAGACGAGGAGAGGAGATGAGAGGAGAGGAGAGGAGGTGAGAGGAGAGCAGAGCAGAGCAGAGCAGAGCAGAGGAGTTGAGATGAAATGACTTTACTTGTCCCATGGGGGAAATTTGCCTTCAAATTTCCACCTGCTTACTATACAACAAAAACAAAAACAGTAAAAATTCACATAGACTAAAGATTACACAATTATCTCTATTACCCCATTATTGAGGGGTTTGAAGGGAGAAGCAGTCCAAGGTTCCCTTACTACGCTATGGGACAAAATGACATACAACAACTTCATTACCCATCCTATTTTGCAGAGTGTGAACCCGGCAAGTATGGTCCAGGCTGCCAGCTGACCTGTGGACACTGCCGGGAAGGCACTGTGTGTCGCCATGACAACGGCATCTGTGAGGCTGAATGCCAAGATGGCTACGAAGGCGTTCTGTGTGAGAGTGAGTAGTTTGTGAAAAGTCTAAACCGGAGTTTTCCTAAAAATAAATAAATAATTAAATAAATAAATAAATAAAGAAAGAAAGAAAGAAAGAAAGAAGCAGGATATGGTTTCCAGATGGAAACATGATGCGTTTAAGGATTTTTGTGGGTCCTTTCGTTTCAGTGATGAAGAACAGAACATAGGCCTATGCACGTATTACACGTTGAAAAAAGAAATGCCACGTTGTGCAGTGTATTAACTTTTGTTTCAGTAGTGGTATGAATTGTCTTTTGTTTCAGTAATGGTGTGAATTTACTTTTGTTTCTGTAGTGGTATGAATTTTCTTTTGTTTCAGTAATGGTGTGAATTTACTTTTGTTTCTGTCGTGGTGTGAATTTACTTTTGTTTCTGTAGTGGTATGAATTTTCTTTTGTTTCAGTGATAGTATGCATTTACTTTTGTTTCTGTCGTGGTATGACTTTCCATTTTGTTTCAGGAGTAGTATGAAGTTTCTTTTGTTTCACTAGTCGTGCTGTATACATTTACGTTTGTTTTAGGACTGGTAGTTTGAGCAGTAGTAGTATAGATCTGGCGTGTGTTAATAATTATAAGGTGTTTTGAAATGATCCCGTTTCAATTTCAGAGGAAGTAGATGATGTGGTTGGACCGGTGGTTGGCGCCATCATGGCTGCCGCTGTCATTATCTCCGTCACCATAGTTGTTGTCATATGGTAGGTTTTTTTTTCTTTTCTCATACATATGAAAATCACAGTGTTCGTGTGCCCCCCCCCCCCACTCCCCCATCCCCCGTGATTATCTCCGTCACCATAGTTGCTGTCATATAGTACGCTTTTTTTCTTCACATAAATGAAAATCACACAGTGTTCGCGTGATCAAACCCTCCCCCCACCCCCTCCACCCCCCCCCCCCGGGCCCCTCCTCCCCTCCCCCATCCCCTTTCTCCATGTCGGGGAGCCGGGATAGCCGAACAGCAGAGCTTTGGACTTTCAATGCTCGGGTCGTGAGTTCGATTCCCGGTTGGGGCCAAATATTTGTGCTGGTCTTTTTCTCGCTGCCTCGTATTTAATATTACCCTTGCGCGGTGGAAAAGGACGTTAAACTCCCAAACACCCACCCACCCACCGACCCACTACCCCACCCACCCACCCACTCATTCCATGTCGATGGACGGGTGCTTGTCACTTAAGACAGGTCAAAGAAACTGTGATGTTTTTGATAGCGTTTTTAGTGTTGGGATTTTCTCATACTGCTGATTTTCGTTTAAGGCCTTTACACACGCTGAGTGCCTGCAGCGAGCTCGCACTCTCGCCGACTGGATTTTATGTTCACATGCTACCAGCGTGAACTGGGCGGACCGCGCTGCCAACCTGGCGCTGGACAATACACAAAGCGCGGTCAGCGGCGACTGGCGGGCGTGACGGAAAAAAAACCAAAAAAACAGGACCGTGTTCTGTCCACAAGCTTGGAGACGGCGTCCCTGGGCAGTGTCCCTGGCGAGCCGATTTAACTGGCCGGAAGTGCATTTTATCGCTGCTACGCGTGCAAAATCGTCACGTGTGACAGAGGTTTTATCTTTCTTTTTTTTCAGTTATTTCAAGAGAAGGTCGGACAAGAAACAACTCCCCGACAAACGTAAGTACATTTCACTCCTCTTCGCTGAGAGTTTTCCCAGTAGCACACTAACAGATGGTTGCTTCCCTTTGACTGGTAGAAACCCGTTTAGCTGGCGCAGTATTTAGTTCCTGATTGAGAATAAAAATAGAAAGTTGGCGATCGTTAAATCGGTCCTCTGCAGGCAAGTGTTGTGAACGTGAGGGTCCAAAATTAGGGCCTCAGCATAGGGAGAGTTAACCAGACTGATAAAGCAAGGGAAATAATTCTGTTTCCATGTCTTAATTTTAGAAACATTACTGTTGTTACATTTTGGTGTGTGTGTGTGTGTGTGTGTGTGTGTGTGTGTGTGTGTGTGTGTGTGTGTGTGTGTGTGTGTGTGTGTAAACGGGGAGGGGGGGGGGAGAGAGAAAAAACAGAAACTCCGTGAATTCCCATCACTCACAAAGGATCGCTAAAATACATGACCATTGAAACAAGACATACATATACAGTACAAGCTTCACCATTATTGCGTCGCACGCATTTCATACGTCATAGACTGTATAACACATGATTACGTCACTGCCTTTCACCAACAGATTTCTTGCATATGGACGACACAACCAGCGCACAGGACGCGCCAGGAAGCCCCAGCGCCACCTACCAAAACTTCGCCGTCACCCCTGAGTCCGGGTCACACAGCAACCCCACCTTCCCGACAGGCAACTACGACAGAGTGGACGTCAGCAAGGCAGAAAACCACTTGTACGACAAGCACGTGGCCTCCGCCGCAGCAGCCGACCCAGGAGCGAACGCGAGTGATGCTGACCCGATTTACCAGAACGCCGAGCTCGCGGCGGCGAAACAAGAACGGCCGAAGATTGCCAAGAAGCCAGGGAAGGGTTTTGCTGACGAACCGGAGGCCGTGTACGGCAATGTGGACGTTTCGTAGCAGACACTGATACACATTGTATATGTACACTTTACCAAAGCCGTATAACCAAGAGCTGGCCACAGGCTACTCTAGGATAATGTCCGCGTTGGTGGTAAGCTTTTTTTTTTTTTTTTTTTTTGGGGGGGGGGGGGGTGTCTGCGTGCTCTCGTTTCCAGTCACCGCGGGGGGATTATCGGTCAAGCGTCACTTTAGGACCGGAGGCTAGTGCCACCAACAGTGCTAACAATGATGTCCAACACGCAGTCGCCACAATAGTGAACGGCGTGACCGTGACTGTGCCGAGGCTGTTCACGCTCCACCAAAGTCGCGCTACGCGAAGAACTGCCCTAAGAAGGGGTTCTGCTTGGGCGAACCCGACCCTGAGGCCTATGTGACCAGCTCTGCGTTATACGGTCCTGTATTGTGATTGTACTGAAAGACCGAAAACAGGACTGTAGACGCTGCAGGGGAGAGAACTATGCTTGTAAGGCCTAGTCATCTTAGATCTGTAAGTCCCAGCATAGAAAGAAAAGAATACAAATGATGAAACGAGGATGGGAATAATGAAAACAACAACAACAACAACAAAAACTGTGGATGCAAAATTGCAGGGATCTGTAGATCTCAGTTCAGCGCAGTTCTCTCCCCTGCAGCGCCCCAAATCCCCATGTTCACACAGTTTTCTGTCCTGCGGTGTTCAGTTTTTTATTGTTCGGAGGGGGCTGGGGGGGGGGGGGTTAAGATCGGGGGGAGGGGGGGGAGTGGGGGGGTGTTTTTAGTTTTTTTGTTGTTGTTGTTTTTTTTTTTTTTTTTTTAAAAGACGTCGATACTGTTTCATGTCGAGATATTACTTATACACAACATCGATTTTATCGCATGAGTAGTCATGATGATGAAAACAAAAATTGCCTCTATTGAGGCACGTAAGTTAAAGGTCAGCTGTGTCCCGAAAAAGCCGTATCAATTTTTTTCCCAAACTAAAAGCAAAAACAAAATGCATACTTCACACCCAACTCTGTCACAGGTACAGTTTTCAGCGGCTCTGACATACCTGTGCCAGCACAGCGGAGCCTGAATCCAACTCAGTTTGAGTTGGACACTGAGCGAGGAAGATCGTTTTGGCAAGTCTTTTCGGGCAGCATTCAACACCCGCTACGCGCCGTAGTGATGTTTAGCGCTCAGCGACGAAAAGCACAATGAAGTCACCGCAAACTCATGTTCCGATTTTACATGGACCCTCTGAAAACTGTGACAATCGCGGAATTAAAAACAAAGACATTGGTTGTGGCTTTTGTGAATCCAGCAGACCTTTAAAACTACCACAACCGCTAGTGCGCTGTTCTGTTGGTCTTCCCTCCAATACTGTTTATGGAGACTGAATTAAAGGTGTAAACGATCAACAAAAATAGGCGTCGTTAGGTTAACCGGAATACAGTTACGTCACGGCCCTCCAAAGTCAGCTGACATGGCTCCCTCGCTTAAGTTTGGGACCAAGCCACCGATTAGGCGGCCACCCGTATTAGGCATCACCTTGTGCAGCGTGACCACCCGTCTAAGCAGTCGACTTGCATGATCATCTTCGACTGATTTGACTGTGTCTCCCCTCCACATCTATCTTCATTTGCTAAAAGGGCCTAACGCCGTGAATTTGATATGCACTTACTAGACCGGGGCGGTCGGTGGTCTAGTGGTTAAGACACTTGTCACCAACGCGAGAGGTAGGGGGGTTCGAGTCCCACTCGGGGCAAAGAATGTTTCCTTCTCGTACGTGACACCGTTCATTCGGGCCGATCGTCGGGGGTTCTCTCCGGGTACTCCGGCTTCCTCCCCCTCTGCTTTGGAAAGGCTCAGCCCACCAAATTTGAAAAATAAATGCAATTCTAAATTCCGAAATTTAAATAGCTGAGCTGACCCTTCGCACCACGTGATTGTAATGTGCTTATGTCCAGTGTGTGAGAGAATGCGTGTGATTCACGTGAGCGTGCGCGTTGGGTTCAGTTCGCGGCGCTTTGAGCCGATTCAGGAAATTGGGTAAAGCGCCTATGCAATACTCATTATTATTATTATTATTATCATTATTATTAATATTTTACCATTTGACTGTAGATGAGTTTTTAAAATTGTCGAACAGTGTGATAGTGTTCATCGCTAACTTTCTTTAACAGTGCCAGAAAAAGTCCTTTGCTGCACGATGAAGTAGTGGATTTTGCCCGTTTCTCTGATAATTATGTAATTCTTGCCTCTGTTCTTGTGCAATGGGGGAGCCGGGATAGCCGAATGGTAGAGCGTTGGACTTTCAATGCTCGCGTCGTGAGTTCGAATCCCGGCTGGGGCCAGATATTTGTGCTTTTTCCTCGTTGTCCCGTCTTTGATATCACCCATACGTGGGTGGAAAAGGACGTTAAACTCCCCCAAACACACCCACCCAATTCTCTTGTGCAATGTGTATATTTACTGTCGAATGCATTTCACGTTCACTGCAATACTGCTTTCTTTTATATAGACTACCCACGTGTTTCTTTGTTTCTTTGTTTGTATATTAAGTTTTCATCTGTATGAATAACATGCTACACGTGAGTGTGTCATGCTGCATAACCACAGACTTAAAAAAAGATGTACCCCCTGCGGTGCTGGAAGTGTGACGCCGCCGCGCGCCATGTTGCGAGTACCTGGAAGTGCCAGACGCTATCAGCTGTTTACACAGCGCGCCTAGCATTGGCCAGACGCTTTCAGCTGTTTACATAGCGCGCATAGCATTGGTCCGCTTTATCTTACGTCACATTTCTGATGACGTCTTTCTGAAGAACTTTGTATTTCGAACGAGGCGTCCTGTACATAGAGCATCTGAGTTCTGGTATTCACAAGATGGCCGCGATAGCGACACTCGCAAGCAGCGGTGGCAGCGTGCGGTGGTGGGTCTATCTTTTTTTCAGGTCTGTGTGCATAACTCGTCCAGCAAAAACGGTTGGTGTCAGAAATAGGACTATCGCGGTATACTGGAACGGCGTCCCCTTTGCTTGATGTATTCGTCGCCTGTCTGTAAGGAGAGCGGATGATCGGAAAGTAGGTCAGATTGTTAAATTCGATATTTCGTTTGAATTTTTTTGTTGTATATATACTTGTTTCCACGTGTTTGTTTGTTTGTGTTTTAAGTTTTCATCTGTATTTAATTACATGTTGCACGTGTAACTCATTGTTTTGAAGACACTAGATACGAGGCTGCGACAAAGTCCTCTGACGTTACGACTTGATTCATCTAACAGTTGATATGTAGCCAGCTTCTGATTGACAAGCCAGTTAAATGATTGTGTCATTGCATTGTCATTGCAGTAACTGTCGGATTATTCGAGGGTTCCCTGCCAGAGCGTCCTCTCTCTCTTCTTTGTATCGATAGCAGGGAACCTTCGATTTTCTTGACAAATGGCATAACACAGTAAATCCATGACGTCATTTTGTGTACAAGGCCATTACGTCGATGTCTTTCCTTTTGAAAGGTTTAGGCCTGCCACCATATTGTTATGACTTGTCAGAGTGACGTCCCACGAAGAAGCCATTGTCTGCGTGTAAGATGTCTTAACTAGAAATACCAGTAACGATTTTCTTTCGATATGTGCAAGATCGCCACGTCACGCCGGGTAGGGACTTTCAGTTGTCACCGTCCATTTAGATTCCACAAAAAAAAAAAAAAAAAAATGCCACCGAACCGACACACTGAATCATAAACCTGCTAAGCTGACTCAGGCCTTCAGGAAAGAGTCAAATGAACTGGACTGACACTAAAATGGACTATTTTGAGCGTATATGCCCACAAGCACAACCGTTCAAAAACGAAAATCTTCTGTCAAGTCTAGAAATGTCGGATTGTGTGCCTTTCCCATTCCCACGGACGCTAGGAGTGTAAAGAATATTTTGAGGAAGAGTAGGCTGTGGGCGGTGGCCTGGAAAACAGACGTGTCACAGGCACCAGAGCGGATCGCAGGGTGGAGGTTTGCAAACAAAGTAGCGCCTTGCAGCAGCAGGCTTTCACTGCTTTGCCCTCCAGCCCTGCGGCGCCTTGAGCGTCTCAGAAGAGACGGATACGTGCGCCGAAGAGAGGTTATACCATACAATACAATACCATGCAAAGCGCTGCCCTGCTCTATCCTACCCTACCCTACCCTACCCTGCCCTGCCCTACCATTAAATACCATACCGTACCTCTACCCTACCATTGCCCTACTATGCCATGCCATGGCATACCGTGGCCTATCCTACCCTCCCCTCCCCTACCATACAACCCGGATAGAAGGCAATTTTTGTGTATCTCGACATTAACACTCTTCACGGAGGCAGTGTGAACATTCTCCGTGCAGATCTATTTGTGCCACTATCACTGAGCAAGGAACGGGTTTCATAGAGCGGGGCGTGCAGTGGGCAGTAGCAGCCTGCAGATGCACGGAGAATAAGCGGGCTAAACTTTTTTGTCGTCATAGGCTCCGGGCAGTCGATATTAATAATCAAAAATCAAACGTCTTTCAAAGACGAAAGTCTTTTTAACCAGGCTTTGTTCTCAAGCCATTGTCATTTTACCAGAAACAAATTGTGTATAGTACTGTGTATATGTATTGTAAATAACAGTTTTTCAAAGAACTAGGCGAAAATAGTGGAGGATTCTGAAGACATAAAAAATTGCTTATCGTTGTAGTACGTAATACGAATGCATCTATCTATAAAATAGTCAAATAGTCGTTTGCCTGTTTCGATAATATTCCATTTGGAAAACGAAACTGTTTGTGATATTAGACACTTTGAGCTCTCTTGAAAGCCATATAGCCACATTCTCGGTGATATAGTCCATTTTGATTGTCTCATTAAAAAATGTGCGATTTTATTAGTACGTAATACGAATGCATCTATCTATAAAATAGTCAAATAGTCGTTTGCCTGTTTCGATAATATTCCATTTGGAAAACGAAACTGTTTGTGATATAGACACTTTGTGCTCTCTTGAAAGCCATATAGCCACATTCTCGGTGATATAGTCCATTTTGATTGTCTCATTAAAAAATGTGCGATTTTATTTTGTCTTGGGTAGATTTATAAGCTTGATTTATGTATGTATGAGAGAGAGAGAGAGAGGGAGAGAGAGAGAGAGAGAGAGAGAGAGGGAGAGAGTTGACAATACGTTCCATTGTAAGTGGAGAAAAAGTTCACACGGAGATGTAGTGTTTTGCTACCATAATTATATGTAATGAAGCAACTCATAAGTATGTGCCGCATTGTTTACAGTGCCCGAACACAGCTGAAAACGATAATCACACACAACCTGGACCATACATTTATTAATGAATGCTTAGCGAGTTGTTCAAAACGCAAGGACAAAATGCAACGCACTATTCCAGCACGATAGTCTACTTATAAAAAAATTTAACGTGTGCCTTGGAGTTGGACTGCCTTGCACTTGAAATAGCATACCATCAGTTATAAAACACACACACACACACACACACACACACACACACACACACACACACAACAAGCAAACAAACAAAACAAACAAACACCATTACAGCAAACAAAACCAAGAACCAAAAAAAAAAAACAAAAAAAAACAACCCGACAAGTACCACCAGTTCAAGTCAGACCAAAGTCAAAACTAGCGCTAGATTCCCCGGACGCTCTCCGCAGCAAACTGATCAGCGCGTTCTCATTGGTCAATAATCGGGAGAGAGCGCCACGCGCCTGGGTCAGCTGACGTGGCGTCATATACTCCCACAAGTTGAGCTGGTTGAGGTCAAAGTGGGGCAGGCTGCTCCGCTCCACAAAATAGAGCAGGGTAGACAGCAGGGAACGTACGCACGACTCCAAAGTGCAACGCTGCCAGCGCGGAGAGAAGTCCACGTGAAAGTCCATATCGTGCAGGAGCGCCGTCTGCACGTGGTAGCACGTGAAGTGCGCGAGCCGGAAGTCGCGTGACAGCAGGCGGCACAGTACGTGCATGGCGCCTACGCGCAGCCCCCCGTCCGTGCTGGAGATGGAATGGAGAAGCTCTTGCTCCGTGACGGAGAAACATGGCCGCCAGCTGACGTCACCCCTCTCGTGCGGCTCGGAGGTGTAGCGTCTGGTTGTGAGATGGAACAGAGAATACGACGTGAAACGAAGACTAGGCGGAATACGGTTTCTTATCTGACGACAAACGACCGTCTACACATTATTCGATGCGTACATTCAAGAGTACAAAGACGTAGTATGAATAAATTAGAAGTAGGCAGAGTAACATAAACACACAAACAACAACAACAAAAAAAACATCAAAAACACCTCAAGTCAGGTATTGCTCTGTTGTTTCCCGGCTGTGACAGACAGGGGTAATGATAGTAACTACGCGACATGATTTCCCCTTCGTCAGCTGCTCGGGCTTTTTGCGTTTGTTTTGTTTAATTGTTTTGTTTGTTGTTGTAGTTGTTTGTTGGTTTGTGTTTGTTGGTTTGTGTTTGTTGGTTTGTTTTGGGATTGTTTTTTGTTTGGTTGTTTGTTTGTTTGTTTTTTTAACTCTTGGCAAAAGAAAAAAAGAGAAGAAAGTCAAAGGGTGACGAAGATAGTAGATTCAGCCTGGTTGGGTTTGGCTGAATTTTGGCTGGTTTGGGTTTGGTTTGGTTTGGCTTGGCTTGGTCTGGTTTTTGGCTGTGCTTTAGATCAGAAACCTTGCACGTACTTGGCGACGTAGAAGACATCACCACCGTCCGGAGAAGCGACGCACGGCACAAGCTCCGCGCGCCACCCACACGGCAGCTGCACGACGATACTCAGGTCACTGGCCACGAGACTGACCTGCACGTTCTCCTTGGGCACGCCATGTTTCACCAGCGTGCTCTGCACGAGCTTTGCGCACGCCACGTGCAGCTTTCTGGGTGACACGTGCAGACCGTCTTTGGTCCTGACGTCGGGCAGACCCTGCTGGTGCTGCTCGTCGCTCGGGGTGACCGATTTTGAGGAGGGAGCGGGCAGCTTGATAAGGCTGTGGCCCATGTCGCGCTTGGAGAAACAAGAGTGAAATAATTAACCGGGATAATTCCATCTTTATACTTGGGATCGTGCGTGCGCCTTTACGCTCGAAAGACTCTAGCTTGATGATTAGTACAGCTTCTAATGCGACACAGTATTGTTTAGACTTCTTGCGAGGGGTCGAACATTGAAATTTGTTACACCACTGCTCAGTGTGGTCACCGCGCGGGTCATCAAGTACACTTCAGTTGGCTGAGTTCCAACATTACAGACGCTGTCACTGTCCAGGTGTCTAAGTGGTGTGATGATACATACCACGAAAACAGCTAAGAACGGTCTGTGGGCATGAAAATGATAGCACTAGCCCGCTTGAAAATATGACAACAGCGATGTGGCTGGTTACACACACACACACACACACACACACACACACACACACACACACACACACACACACACACACACAGAGTTCATTCATATATATATATATATATATATATATATATATATATATATATATATATATATATATATATATATATATATATACTGATGATATAACGGATTGCACATTGTGGTGTGGCACAGACTAGGCTCTCGTCAACAAGAAACGGACAAGCTTTTTTGAGTGAATTAATGATTACCATAATTAGCTACCTGTATGACCTTGGCCTTGTGAAACTTGACCGGCAGAAGACAGACGACGCGGGCCTCGGGCTGCACGTGCCAGTGAGTGAAGCAGTGCACTTGCACCGGCGGAAGAATGTCAAGACCAACACGGTTCCTCTTCAGCGACAGGAACGACTGTTGGCGAATAAAAATTTTACCATAGGCCACGATATGAGTCATGTCACGGTTTGGTTATTTTGGGACATTGGTCATCGACACAAACAGTCTTCACAAAAAGTTAAGGACCAGTCAACATAATGGGTGACAGTTTCAATAAATCAGAAAAAAATAAACGAATAATTTTTTTCGACCACTGTGTGGATGGCACATGCGCGTCACACAGCATGCTTGGCGCGTGTGAAAATCTGCAATTTCGGCAAAAGTAGACCGAGTTTCAGTGTTCAGTGAGCGATACCTGGGGCTTTCTGCACGGCCAAAATGAGATGCACGTCAAAGAATGCATCCCTGGCTATGAACTGTGCTCATTTGTTTGCCTACATAAGCCGCCGTTTCAGCGATGTTCAGCACTACACCAGCATGCCACCGCGACAAAAGTTGAATGATTTCGACCGGACCCGAGCAATTGCCCTGAGCTCCAGCCGGAAGTTGGGCGCCAGACACATCCTCATTATTATTATTATTATTGTTATTATTATTATCAAAGAAAAGTGTGTGTGCACGGTTGCACGTAAGACATACGGAAAAGAATACGCTGCCGTCAGTCTCTGCTCACCTTTTCAAGAATTTCACCGATTTCCACCTTCGCCGTTGCTGTGGCAGAAGGATCCAACGCCTCGCCCAGCCCGACGTCCGTGAAGTGGTTGAGCACGTGACCCAGGCGCGAGAAGGGCACGCGTTCGGTCACCTGACGATGCAGTTCCGGTGCGTAGACGTGGGACAGTTTGGGCAGGGTTGCCGTTCCTTGCGCGAAGCGAACGGTGGAGCGCTCTTTTCTGAGTGTGGCCATGGTAATGGAACCAGTGTCTTTGTCGGTGTGAAGGTTCGTTGCGTTGAAGTCAACAGTGACGGAAGTTGTGTCTTTGTTAGTGTGACGGCTCTTTGTCTCGAAGTTTTGCGTGATGGAAGAACTGACTTCGTTAGTGTGACAATTCTGCCTGCTGATGTCTTGAGTGATGGAAGCGGTGCCTCTGTTGAGGTTCTTTGTGCTGAGATCTTGAACGGGTGAAGAGGCGTGATAGAACGAGCCTCGTTGAGATGTTATGTACAGTCCTGTAGGGACAACATGGTGAGTTGGACTGAAGTGATACCCATCAGACGACGGAGATCCTGTGCACAAAAAAGAGGAATCACTTACTACTACTACTACTACTACTACTACTACTTATTTCATGAATCGACTCAGAGCGCCGCAAAGTGAACCCAACACGCACGCTCACGTGAAGCACACGCATTCTCTCACACAATGGACGTAAACACATTACAATCACGTGGTGGGAAAGGTCAGCTCAGATATTTAAATTTCGGAATTTAGAATTGCATTTATTTTTCAAATTTCCTTGGCTGAACATTTCCATTACATGTATAACGAATCTTACGTATTGTTCAACAACAACACCACCCACAAAACACATCCCACCTGATCAGTCAAGAAAATCTTTGTACTAATACTTTACTACAATCTTAAAATGTGTATAATTATGCTCATGTTTTAAAATAACGGTTTCAGATGACAGCAATCGCCGTATAAAGTTTTGTATGAAGCGGCATAGCGACGGAAGGGCATCCGTTTTCAACCTCCCCGTGTTACCGGTTTGCTCGCAGTTCGTCTTTGGCGGTACGGTATGTCGCGAATCATAGCGCGGGAGACAGGGAACACGAAGCATTCTGCGGCCAAAACTACAGCCTTCACAAAAAGTTAAGGACCACTTGCAAATATCATTCAACTTTTGTTGTGGTGGCATGCTGGTGTAGTGCTGAACATCGCTGAAACGTCGGCTTATGTAGGCAAACAAATGAGCACAGTTCATAACCAGGGATGCATTCTTTGACCTGCATCTCAGTTTTGCCGTGCAGAAAGCCCCAGGTATCGCTCACTGAACACTGAAATTCGGTCCAGTTTTGCCGAAATTGCAGATTTTCAAACGCGCCAAGCATGCTGTGTGACGCGCACGTGCCATCCACACAGTGGTCGCCATGTTCACTAATTACCCCTTAACCTTGCTACCGAATTTTACGGGAAAAATCTTATTGGTTTATTTTTTTCTGATTTATTGAAACTGTCACCCATTATGTTGACTGGTGCTTAACTTTTTGTGAAGACTGTATATACAGTCTATGGAACAACGGATATGCTACGGTCACAACCGGCCGTACGGGCTCCTACGGCGGGTCTACGGCCAAAAATCGTGGCAAATCTTGCGAACGGCGCACGGGCGTCCTGCGAAATTTCGAGGCCGCAAGGAAGCCGCAGAGCGCTGCGGCCGGTTTTCGACAAAATCAACAAACTCGACGATCACCTGCGATTTTTTACACACTTGCGTTGGCCGCACGGCCACTGTACGGCCAACGCACGATTGCCGCAAGTGCATCGTACGACCTGGACATCTCCGGGCGAGAAAAATAGGTCACGATGGCCGCACGATGACCGCACGAGTGACGCACGGTTGTCTTGCGTGCTCCCCACGAGGACCGCACGATGGCCGCACGTGATCACAGACCGCAAGTCGGTAGTACGATGTTTCCACGATGCATGCACGTCCTCCGTGCCTGCTCCGCAAGGCGGACGCAAGACGCAGGTGCGGGCCCGGGGGATGTTGGTGTGCAATGTAGAAGTGTTGCAGTGCTGTGTCAGTGTCTGTCAAGTTGTGTACGTGTCCATAGGTTTGTCAAACTCTCTGTTAATAATATCCAAATCCTCTGATGTCTTCTTTCCATAAACAAACTACATATATATATATATATATATATATAGGCTGGTCCCTATATGCATGAAAAACGCGCGTCGGCCATGGCCGTCGAACGACCGACGCACACCACGCGTACAGAGCACTTACGATAGCCGTACGGCGCACGCACGACACCCGTATAGCCCGTGCAAACATCGTCAACATCGGACGAACGTCGTACGAAAGTAGTATAGTATGTACCAAATTTGCCCCCATGGAGTGGGGCACCCGCCGGTGAGCTAAATATAGGCATGAGGTGTGCCGCGCAGGGGAAAAGGGGGAGACAATCTTTGTATCATCACAGATCGGTATATGGTGTCTATAGGAAAATGTAGAAGGGGTTTTAATGTAGGTCTATGTTAAAAATGAGTCAAGGGTCGATAATCCGTTGATTTGTTTTAATTTTTTTTTTTCTTTACCCTCCTCCCGCTCAGCGGTGATGAGGTCTCGCGGCGCGCGAGCCGGCGCGCGCGCGCCGCGTCGTGGGCAACGCGTGCTACCAGCCGGCCCTGGAATGCGTGTGCCTGTCAGAAGGAAGTAACTCTGAACTTTTTTTTTTTTTTTTTTTTTTTTTCACTTGGGTCGTGGTGCGTGGTGATGAGGAGAGGAGTTAATGAATGAGTAAAAAAAAAAAAATGAAAAAGTCTGTCTTACCTTATATTTGAAAGAGGCTTTGTATTGTTTTTTTTTTTTTTTTTTTTTTTTTGGATATGTGGTATGTGTTGTTGTGTGGTAAATTTTACAGGATGATGAGAAAAAAAAATTCCCGCAAGGTGGGTTCGAACCACCGACCTGAGGAACTACAGTCCTCCGCTCTACCTGCTGAGCTATCGCGGGTGCTGAAGAAAAGGGGAGTTGTATAAAAGATAAATGATCACTGGTACAAGTGTTAGTCAGTGGCGACAATGGATCCGAGATGGAAGCATCCGTTTACCTGTGTGATTGCAGGACCTACTGGTAGTGGGAAAACCTATTTTGTAGAACGGTTTTTGCGTGAGTTACCAAACATGATGGTGCCGGTTCCTCACGAAGTGATCTGGTGTTACGGCGAGTGGCAGCCTGTGTATGATCGTCTGAAGGGTGTGACATTTGTGGAGGGATTACCTGATGTCGAGGCATGGGGTAGTCAGCCTAAACGACGTCTGGTGATTATTGATGATTTGATGAGTGAGACGGATGATCGTGTGACCAAGCTGTTTACTAAGGGGAGTCATCACCGCGACATGAGTGTGATGTATATCGTGCAAAACCTGTTTGGGAAGAACAAGGAGCACAGGACCATCAGTTTGAATAGTCATTATCTGGTGGTGTTTAAGAATCCCCGGGACGCCTCTCAGATTACACATTTGGCCAAACAGATGTATCCTGGTCAGACTCGGTACTTGCAGGAAGCATTTAAAGACGCGACGTCGGCGGCGCATGGTTATTTGCTAGTGGACCTGAAGCAAGACACACCCGACCACTTGCGTCTGAGGACAGGTATTTTTCCTGGTGATCGGCATACAGTCTACGTCCAAAAGTAACGATCATGTCTAAGCGGATCAAGAGAAACGCTTCTTTGCTTCAATGGATGAACAAGGCCAAACCCAAGACGATCAAGGCTCTCATAAAAACGGCAGACAAGGATCTCGTGGACACATTGTGCGAGTGTGGTCTCAACGTGCTGAAGGGGAACGTACCGTTGTCTCCGACGCAAAAGAAGAAATTGGTCAGGTATAAATCGGCGTTGAGAGCACTGGTGAAAAAGGGAACGTCACAGCAAAAGAAGAAAGCCTTGCTCCAGAAAGGTGGTTTCCTCGGTGCTATTCTTGGTCCAGTGCTAGGTGTCTTAGGACATTTATTGTTCCAGTAAGGATGGCCAAGAAGATGATACTTGTAGACCCTAAGATGATTGAAAACATGAACAGTCGTGTAGCGCAACCGCCACCTGTACCAGATCCTGTCAGCGATAAGTTAACATCTCTAGATCACGACATCCAAACGATTTTAGAGAGTCGCCACGTGCCAGTGTCTCAAAAGGTCCTACAATATCAACAGGCCTTACAGCGTTACCTTTCGCTGGCAGATCAGTTTCGACAGCGACCTCTAGGAAAAGTGGAACTCGCCTTACCTCCCCCTCTCCCAGCGGCTGAGGATGACTTACCTCCTCCGCCTCCTTCTCTGTTGGCTGAGTACCCAACAGAAGCAGACGTGGACCCAACACTCGCCCCTAGTACCTCACCCCTGTCCATGTTAGAAAAGCGTGTTGTGCAGAGTGTCCCCGACAAAATGCAGAAAAAAGCCAAGCTGCTCTTGGCGCATATAAAGGACGTACCCGAGTTGACGTGGACAAAGAAAGGAGAGCTCGTGTATCGCAATGATGTGATTCACGGGAGTCATATCACGGACCTCGTCAATGATGTTTTACGCAAGCGAAAGAAGGTACCGGACCCGGTGGGTTGGGAGGTGTTTGCTACGGCGTTGAAAGACAGCAACGTGCCAAGAGAGTGGGTCGGCCACGAAGATCGCTTACGTTGGATGCAGCGGCAGTCTCAACCCCAGGTCTCGAACAGGTCCAAGCGTAGACGGAGGGCGCGCGGAGAATCACCATCACAGCCGTCACTGCAAGCGTCATGGATGTCTTGGTAAACAACAACAACAAGAAGAAGAAGAGACAGCACCATGGGACGAGCAACGCGAAAACACTACAAAAAAAAGACGAAAAAGAAGGATGAAAAGTTGAGACGGGGTTACTATGACCCTCGACTGGTTGGAAGTTTTGGTGGTGCAGAGGCTTTGAGGAGAGCCACCAACATAAAACCATCGTATGTGCGAGAGTGGCTGAGTCATCAAGATACGTATACGTTACACAAACCCGTGCGGCATACATTTGAAAGACGTCAGACGATTGTGGGCGGTATTGATCATCAGTGGCAAGCCGACCTAGTGGATGTGAAAAATCTGAAAAAAGACAACGACGGGTTTACATTTTTGTTAACGTGTATAGACGTGTTGAGTAAGTTTGCCTGGGTGGTTCCTTTGAAAGACAAGAGTGGCGCTTCTCTAGTGTCTGCCTTTGAGACGATTTTTGCCCAAGGTCGCAAACCCCTGAAACTGCAAACGGATAAAGGGACAGAATTTACCAACAGAGTGTTTCAGCAGTTTCTGAAAGAGAAAGGTGTCGAGTTTTTTGTCACACATAACCAAGAGACCAAGGCAGCCATCGTGGAACGTTTTAACCGCACGCTCAAAGAAAGAATCTGGCGTTACTTTACGCGGAAAAACACACTCAGGTACATAGACGTTTTGCCACACATCGTACGAGCGTATAACCGGTCGTATCATCGCAGTATCAAAAGAGCACCGGTGGACGTGAACGTAGACAGTCAGGAGCAAGTGTGGCAGACACTGTATGGACGTCGGCCAGTGCGTTTAAAAAAAACAACCCAACTACTACAAGTCGGCGATCGTGTGCGGATCAGCAAGACGAGGCGGACGTTTAAAAAAGGGTACTTACCTTCGTGGACTGAGGAGCTTTTTACCATAAGTCAGGTGTTAAAGACACGACCGGTGACGTACATCATCAAAGATGATCACGGAGAAGAACTGAAGGGGACTTTTTACGGACCCGAGCTGCAACGCGTTGGAGATAAAACGGTGTTTCGCATCGAAAGTGTTTTAGATCGTCGGGCAGCACCCAACGGAGAACGTGAAGTGTTGGTCAAGTGGTTTGGATACCCAGAATCGTTCAACTCTTGGATACCACAGCGCCACCTTCAACAGTATAAAGGGTGATGGAAGACAGTACGCCCCGTTATCGAGAAGCGGAAGAGGTGCGAGACAGACCTTCTACTGGTATCTGGCATGTGCTAGGACGCCGCGTCCCTCGTAGTGAGATCGTGTTTGGGTGTCAGATGTTGTTGATCTACGTTGTGGTCATCACAGCGATTTACAATTTGTCTACAGGCCACGGAGATTCAAACTTGTGGACAGCCCTCTTGGGATCCTGTTTAGGGTACGTGCTACCTAACCCATCCATCAAAGTACAGAAACTTTAAAACTTTACAGCAAGATGAGTGAGGAGTTTTACATCACCTTATCCAGCAACGCCAGCGCAAATTTTTTTCCAGGAAACACACTCACTCACTTTTTTAACACACTGCCCGAAACGCTCGATCTGGGCACGGGAGACTGGGAGGTAGGCTTGGCGGAATGTCAGTACCCCTACAACTGGTACAACCTTCAGCCTGGAGATGGGGATATGGTCTTAATTCGAGAAGAACAGCTCGAGTTTTCGACCACATTTACTTACGACCTTAGTCTACCGCCAGGGCGTTACACGACCACAAAAGGGTTGGTGAACAAACTCAATAGTTTGATAGCAGCAGCACCCAGTGGTTTTACTGGTAAAGTTTGGTTTACAAATCAATCCCCGCAGAAAAAGGTCACTTTGTCAGTGAAGTCAGACTCTGCCGTGGGTATATCCCCAAAGCTGGCGCGTATGCTGGGTTTAGAGGGACAGGTGACAGACGAAGGCAGAGTGATCTTTGATGGGTTGGTGCGTAAAGAATACATAAGCAAACATGTGGTGGATCTCACAGATGGACTGGACAACCTGTGGGTGTACAGCGATGTGGTAGCCCACCGTATCGTGGGTGATTCGAAGGTACCCCTGTTGCGTGTTTTGCCGGTTCCAAAGAACAGCAGCGACCAGCTACATCACGCCTTTGAGAATATTCATTACTTTCCTGTGGGTCGCCGCGTGTTCAATGCTGTGGAAATAGATATAAGAGACACAACGGGTCGGCCCGTGCCATTTGAGAGAGGACAGGTGATTGTTACACTTCACTTTCGCCTGCGCCAACGGTAACCATGAAGAGTGTGTATGAAGATTATTACCTCAATCAAGCAGGGAGTGGCCTTCCTGTGTTTGCTGGTGTCAGACACCAGCGTGGACATGGACTGGGCAACATTTTAGGTGGTCTAGCGCGCATGGTGGTTCCCATGTTAAAACGAGGAGGACAAACGTTGTTAAAACAAGGTATGAAGACAGGCGTTAACATTTTGGGAGATGTGCTCTCTGGAGAAAACATCAAGACAGCCGCTAAGCGAAGAGCTCAGGAGAGCGGACGCCAGCTCTTCGCTTAGCGGCTGTCTTGATGTTTTCTCCAGAGAGCACATCTCCCAAAATGTTAACGCCTGTCTTCATACCTTGTTTTAACAACGTTTGTCCTCCTCGTTTTAACATGGGAACCACCATGCGCGCTAGACCACCTAAAATGTTGCCCAGTCCATGTCCACGCTGGTGTCTGACACCAGCAAACACAGGAAGGCCACTCCCTGCTTGATTGAGGTAATAATCTTCATACACACTCTTCATGGTTACCGTTGGCGCAGGCGAAAGTGAAGTGTAACAATCACCTGTCCTCTCTCAAATGGCACGGGCCGACCCGTTGTGTCTCTTATATCTATTTCCACAGCATTGAACACGCGGCGACCCACAGGAAAGTAATGAATATTCTCAAAGGCGTGATGTAGCTGGTCGCTGCTGTTCTTTGGAACCGGCAAAACACGCAACAGGGGTACCTTCGAATCACCCACGATACGGTGGGCTACCACATCGCTGTACACCCACAGGTTGTCCAGTCCATCTGTGAGATCCACCACATGTTTGCTTATGTATTCTTTACGCACCAACCCATCAAAGATCACTCTGCCTTCGTCTGTCACCTGTCCCTCTAAACCCAGCATACGCGCCAGCTTTGGGGATATACCCACGGCAGAGTCTGACTTCACTGACAAAGTGACCTTTTTCTGCGGGGATTGATTTGTAAACCAAACTTTACCAGTAAAACCACTGGGTGCTTCTGCTATCAAACTATTGAGTTTGTTCACCAACCCTTTTGTGGTCGTGTAACGCCCTGGCGGTAGACTAAGGTCGTAAGTAAATGTGGTCGAAAACTCGAGCTGTTCTTCTCGAATTAAGACCATATCCCCATCTCCAGGCTGAAGGTTGTACCAGTTGTAGGGGTACTGACATTCCGCCAAGCCTACCTCCCAGTCTCCCGTGCCCAGATCGAGCGTTTCGGGCAGTGTGTTAAAAAAGTGAGTGAGTGTGTTTCCTGGAAAAAAATTTGCGCTGGCGTTGCTGGATAAGGTGATGTAAAACTCCTCACTCATCTTGCTGTAAAGTTTTAAAGTTTCTGTACTTTGATGGATGGGTTAGGTAGCACGTACCCTAAACAGGATCCCAAGAGGGCTGTCCACAAGTTTGAATCTCCGTGGCCTGTAGACAAATTGTAAATCGCTGTGATGACCACAACGTAGATCAACAACATCTGACACCCAAACACGATCTCACTACGAGGGACGCGGCGTCCTAGCACATGCCAGATACCAGTAGAAGGTCTGTCTCGCACCTCTTCCGCTTCTCGATAACGGGGCGTACTGTCTTCCATCACCCTTTATACTGTTGAAGGTGGCGCTGTGGTATCCAAGAGTTGAACGATTCTGGGTATCCAAACCACTTGACCAACACTTCACGTTCTCCGTTGGGTGCTGCCCGACGATCTAAAACACTTTCGATGCGAAACACCGTTTTATCTCCAACGCGTTGCAGCTCGGGTCCGTAAAAAGTCCCCTTCAGTTCTTCTCCGTGATCATCTTTGATGATGTACGTCACCGGTCGTGTCTTTAACACCTGACTTATGGTAAAAAGCTCCTCAGTCCACGAAGGTAAGTACCCTTTTTTAAACGTCCGCCTCGTCTTGCTGATCCGCACACGATCGCCGACTTGTAGTAGTTGGGTTGTTTTTTTTAAACGCACTGGCCGACGTCCATACAGTGTCTGCCACACTTGCTCCTGACTGTCTACGTTCACGTCCACCGGTGCTCTTTTGATACTGCGATGATACGACCGGTTATACGCTCGTACGATGTGTGGCAAAACGTCTATGTACCTGAGTGTGTTTTTCCGCGTAAAGTAACGCCAGATTCTTTCTTTGAGCGTGCGGTTAAAACGTTCCACGATGGCTGCCTTGGTCTCTTGGTTATGTGTGACAAAAAACTCGACACCTTTCTCTTTCAGAAACTGCTGAAACACTCTGTTGGTAAATTCTGTCCCTTTATCCGTTTGCAGTTTCAGGGGTTTGCGACCTTGGGCAAAAATCGTCTCAAAGGCAGACACTAGAGAAGCGCCACTCTTGTCTTTCAAAGGAACCACCCAGGCAAACTTACTCAACACGTCTATACACGTTAACAAAAATGTAAACCCGTCGTTGTCTTTTTTCAGATTTTTCACATCCACTAGGTCGGCTTGCCACTGATGATCAATACCGCCCACAATCGTCTGACGTCTTTCAAATGTATGCCGCACGGGTTTGTGTAACGTATACGTATCTTGATGACTCAGCCACTCTCGCACATACGATGGTTTTATGTTGGTGGCTCTCCTCAAAGCCTCTGCACCACCAAAACTTCCAACCAGTCGAGGGTCATAGTAACCCCGTCTCAACTTTTCATCCTTCTTTTTCGTCTTTTTTTTGTAGTGTTTTCGCGTTGCTCGTCCCATGGTGCTGTCTCTTCTTCTTCTTGTTGTTGTTGTTTACCAAGACATCCATGACGCTTGCAGTGACGGCTGTGATGGTGATTCTCCGCGCGCCCTCCGTCTACGCTTGGACCTGTTCGAGACCTGGGGTTGAGACTGCCGCTGCATCCAACGTAAGCGATCTTCGTGGCCGACCCACTCTCTTGGCACGTTGCTGTCTTTCAACGCCGTAGCAAACACCTCCCAACCCACCGGGTCCGGTACCTTCTTTCGCTTGCGTAAAACATCATTGACGAGGTCCGTGATATGACTCCCGTGAATCACATCATTGCGATACACGAGCTCTCCTTTCTTTGTCCACGTCAACTCGGGTACGTCCTTTATATGCGCCAAGAGCAGCTTGGCTTTTTTCTGCATTTTGTCGGGGACACTCTGCACAACACGCTTTTCTAACATGGACAGGGGTGAGGTACTAGGGGCGAGTGTTGGGTCCACGTCTGCTTCTGTTGGGTACTCAGCCAACAGAGAAGGAGGCGGAGGAGGTAAGTCATCCTCAGCCGCTGGGAGAGGGGGAGGTAAGGCGAGTTCCACTTTTCCTAGAGGTCGCTGTCGAAACTGATCTGCCAGCGAAAGGTAACGCTGTAAGGCCTGTTGATATTGTAGGACCTTTTGAGACACTGGCACGTGGCGACTCTCTAAAATCGTTTGGATGTCGTGATCTAGAGATGTTAACTTATCGCTGACAGGATCTGGTACAGGTGGCGGTTGCGCTACACGACTGTTCATGTTTTCAATCATCTTAGGGTCTACAAGTATCATCTTCTTGGCCATCCTTACTGGAACAATAAATGTCCTAAGACACCTAGCACTGGACCAAGAATAGCACCGAGGAAACCACCTTTCTGGAGCAAGGCTTTCTTCTTTTGCTGTGACGTTCCCTTTTTCACCAGTGCTCTCAACGCCGATTTATACCTGACCAATTTCTTCTTTTGCGTCGGAGACAACGGTACGTTCCCCTTCAGCACGTTGAGACCACACTCGCACAATGTGTCCACGAGATCCTTGTCTGCCGTTTTTATGAGAGCCTTGATCGTCTTGGGTTTGGCCTTGTTCATCCATTGAAGCAAAGAAGCGTTTCTCTTGATCCGCTTAGACATGATCGTTACTTTTGGACGTAGACTGTATGCCGATCACCAGGAAAAATACCTGTCCTCAGACGCAAGTGGTCGGGTGTGTCTTGCTTCAGGTCCACTAGCAAATAACCATGCGCCGCCGACGTCGCGTCTTTAAATGCTTCCTGCAAGTACCGAGTCTGACCAGGATACATCTGTTTGGCCAAATGTGTAATCTGAGAGGCGTCCCGGGGATTCTTAAACACCACCAGATAATGACTATTCAAACTGATGGTCCTGTGCTCCTTGTTCTTCCCAAACAGGTTTTGCACGATATACATCACACTCATGTCGCGGTGATGACTCCCCTTAGTAAACAGCTTGGTCACACGATCATCCGTCTCACTCATCAAATCATCAATAATCACCAGACGTCGTTTAGGCTGACTACCCCATGCCTCGACATCAGGTAATCCCTCCACAAATGTCACACCCTTCAGACGATCATACACAGGCTGCCACTCGCCGTAACACCAGATCACTTCGTGAGGAACCGGCACCATCATGTTTGGTAACTCACGCAAAAACCGTTCTACAAAATAGGTTTTCCCACTACCAGTAGGTCCTGCAATCACACAGGTAAACGGATGCTTCCATCTCGGATCCATTGTCGCCACTGACTAACACTTGTACCAGTGATCATTTATCTTTTATACAACTCCCCTTTTCTTCAGCACCCGCGATAGCTCAGCAGGTAGAGCGGAGGACTGTAGTTCCTCAGGTCGGTGGTTCGAACCCACCTTGCGGGAATTTTTTTTTTCTCATCATCCTGTAAAATTCACCACACAACAACACATACCACATATCCAAAAAAAAAAAAAAAAAAAAAAAACAATACAAAGCCTCTTTCAAATATAAGGTAAGACAGACTTTTTCATTTTTTTTTTTTTACTCATTCATTAACTCCTCTCCTCATCACCACGCACCACGACCCAAGTGAAAAAAAAAAAAAAAAAAAAAAAAAAAGTTCAGAGTTACTTCCTTCTGACAGGCACACGCATTCCAGGGCCGGCTGGTAGCACGCGTTGCCCACGACGCGGCGCGCGCGCGCCGGCTCGCGCGCCGCGAGACCTCATCACCGCTGAGCGGGAGGAGGGTAAAGAAAAAAAAAAATTAAAACAAATCAACGGATTATCGACCCTTGACTCATTTTTAACATAGACCTACATTAAAACCCCTTCTACATTTTCCTATAGACACCATATACCGATCTGTGATGATACAAAGATTGTCTCCCCCTTTTCCCCTGCGCGGCACACCTCATGCCTATATTTAGCTCACCGGCGGGTGCCCCACTCCATGGGGGCAAATTTGGTACATACTATACTACTTACGAAGGTGTACGACCTCCGTACGATAACTGCGAGGACAACGTACGATCCGTACGGCCGTCGTACGATTTTTGACCAACTGAAATCGCAAGACGTTACCCGTGCGAGACTTGCGGGGAACGTACGCCATCGCACGTATATCGTACGCACGATTTGCAACCTTAATTTTTTTTTTCAGATCGTAGAAGCCGCAGGCCGCAGACATTTCGTGGAGATCGCAAGCATAAAAAAATCGTGCGGCCGGTTGTGACCGAGGCCATAGCCTCCGCCCGTGTTGTGTTTCACTCCTGCTGTGTCGCTCTCTTCGTGCACTCGCAGAGAAGACGCGGGATAATAATAATAATAATAATGCGCCCGTCTCTGAAGGACAGACTCAGAGCGCACCCCCCCCCCCACACACACACACACCCACCCACACCACACACACGCACGCACACACCACACACACACACACACACACCCACACATGAACATGGACAGAGGGTCCCAGTTATCAATGGAAAGCCTGACGGAACAGGTATGCTTTGAGTTGTGATTTAAAGGCTGACAGTGTGGGGACATCACGGAGGGCAGAAGGCAGCGAGTTCCAGATTGTCGGGGCGAGGTAGCTGAACGCGCGTTCACCGGTAGTTTTCATATTACGCAGAGGAACTTTGAGAAGATTTTCATCAGAGGATCGTAGTCTGCGGATACAACAGAATACAACTCAGTCCAATACTTTATCAACAGAAGATGCGCGGAGAACAAAATCCTGAAAGAAGGAGAACCCACAACGCTGTTCAGGGCTGCATGTTCCCCCTAACAGCATCTTTAGCTTCTTGAAAGAGTCAGATCAGAACAGAAGCTAAAGATGCTCTCAGGGGGAACATCCCGGAACAACACCTTCAAAGAATCTGCACAGTAATGTTTTGCGCGAATCTTCAGGCTGTTCAGAGGGGACACCATGTCAGAATTAAAAAGGAAGAGAAAATATCAACTTGCCTGGCACCTCAAGCTCGGACCTAGGCAGGGCGTCCTTCTAATCAAGATGTGACTTCCCCGATCACTCATGGGTTACCCGCACTAGCTCGGACCCAACCAGCGAAAGTGAATGACATGTGATGCTTACCACACCTACTCCTCCTCCCACCGTCCGAAGCACCACCTCCCACCCACTACGTAGTTCTTCCTAGGACTGTACACGGCAGCCACCATCTCAGCTACCGCCGTATGTCAAGTGGCGACAGTCCTCGTAGTGAGAACACTTGCCAGCCAAAAATCGATGACTTTCGTTGGTCGATCGACCAGTTCGGTTGGCGGTGTTCTGGGGCCTGATGCACGGACTGGGACGGAAGTCCGAGACTAGCTTGACTAAGCTGAGAGCGAAAGTTCAGCCACGAGATGCATAAACGGAGACTAAGGGAAGTTTACGACTATTTCGGGTGTTACAGGTTACACTATTACACTACAGTAATGACTTCCGGGGTATGTAGTAACAACTCCGCTTAATGTAATACATAATTTTTACTCCTTTTTAAATTTGTGTGCAGAGTAAATAAAAAAAGGCAATCTGCGGCTGTTTGTTGGCTGTAAAAAAAAAATGTTTCATGCCAGGTAGGAGTAAAAACAGTGAAAAATGAGCCTGGCATGAGGATTATATGTATTCATGCGCGGAAATCGGTCTCTGTGCAGTGTAGCCAAACGGTAACGCACATGTAATGCATAATTTTTACTCCTTTTTAAATTTGTGTGCACAATAAAAAAAGGCAACCTGGGGCTGCTTGTTGGCTTTGTAAATATGTTTCATGCAAGGTAGCAGTGAAAACAGTGAAAAATGAGCCTGGCATGTGGACTATATGTATTCATTCATGCGCGGAAATCGGTCTCTGTGCAGTGTAGCCAAACGGTAACGCACGTTGATGATAGTCCGGACGTAGTAAGCCTGAGACTAAAGCTAAGTCTCGGAGGACTTGGCTAGCCCCTTTTCATGCAGCAGACCCCTGGTGTCCGAAGGACGGGCGTGGCGTTGTGGGGGGCTTGTGACAAATCCTGACAAATCTGGCTTCAGTGTGTTATTGTTGGCAGGAAGCTGAGAAGCTGGGTGACGGTCAAATGCAGGATATGAGCATCCGGCCTAGGGAGGTATGTACCGGAAAACTAATTTATACGGGAGTGAGAGTTTTATTGTTCAAAGAGAAAAAAGGGAGGGGGGGGGGAGGGAGGGGTGGCGGTTATCGCAGTTTGCAGTGTTTATTGCCCTTCCATGTTGGCGATATAAATTAAAACTGAACGTTTACCAGAGGCCTCACCGTTGATTTGTGGTGTGCTGGTTTGTTTCTATCACTGCTTTTTATAGCTGTTCATACCATTGTTACACGGGACAAAATAAATGTATAGTCTTGACTTATTGTTAGTTTGTTTCTGTTGTTGCTTTTGTATAATAATTATAGTTAATATTATGAAATATATCTTAAAATGTAACAGGCCAATACAACTGCAAAATGATCGGACAAGAAGATAAAACATAAAGTGCTAGACAAACAGAAAACAAAGTTATTTTTCCGTCCACAGGCGTGTGTATTTAAACGCTTTCTGAGCATCGCTCACAAACACCAATGCATGACGAATCTGACTTCGAGAACAAGGATGAATGATACACGTATCGCGTGAGAACCAAACCGTTCTGACGCCTGAAGTGATACGTACGTGTGTGTGTGTGTGTGTGTGTGTGTGTGTGTGTGTGTGTGTGTGTGTGCTGGCGTGCAACGCGCGTGTGCGCCTTGGAAATTCAAAAGCAGTGCACACTTCATCAAAAAGTCTGGAGAACCACTTGTTCTCCGTTCCCTTTGCTGTCGTGGGTCGGCCTCGCGTCCCAGACCGCGCTTTGTGTATTGGCCAGCGCAGGGACTTACATAGAATCCTATGTAAGTCCCTGGCCAGCGCCAGCGCCAGGCCGGCAGCGCAGTCCGCCCAGTGCACGCCTGTAGCGTGTGCACAGAAAATCCACTCGGCGAGAGTGCGAGCTCGCTGCAGGCTCTCACCGTGTGCAAAGGCCATAAGTCACTGAGATATAAATCAGGCAATAAAGTCCAACCACACAAAGTCCTTACCATTTTCTACCCCCGGCATTAATGTACGTATCGCTTCCCCACCCCGGGTAGATTCACCGGGCAATACATTATAACCACTAGCGATGAATAATTATTCACCGTGGGACCTTGGCAAACATTTCCAAGTGTGGTGACTGGAGGTGTAGCGTAAGTATTGAGACTACCATCACGTGAAGTGTTACTGAGTTAATAATACGTATTATTGTAAGACGCTTTAATCAGCTGCTTGGCTCAAAACGGCGCTAAATAAACGCATTCACGCACGTCAAAGGCGTTGTCTGGTTAAACTTAAATAAACGACCCTTTTTGCACTTTCACGCCGACAGACCGCGAAGTTCGCTGTAAACACTCGGTGCCACTCATAGTCTTTAGTTTTAGTTACATGATACTTCTTAACAGAGTTTGGCACAGCCCAGTGGAGAGTCCCCCCCCCCCCCCCCCCCAACCCCAGCCGCGAATTAGTCTTTGTGGCTTGCGCGGTTTTAAGCTCTAAAAACTCACTCACTCCCCCCCACCCCCCTCCAAGGTTTTGAGTACACATAGAACCCCCCCCCCCCCACACACACACACACACCCCTCTCTCTCTCCCCTCCTTAGTGTTAATTTATCAGTCAGACTTTAGGATTAATTTTGTCTGCCATCGCAGTTGTGTCACACTGTATTTTGTTCCGCCGTGATCATTATTATAAGCTTTGCTTGTTTATGCTCATTACTTGTTCAGTTATAAAATCCATACTGCAATAAAATTGTATGTATGTAAACTTGTTTAAACCAAGTTGAAATTGGAAACACTCAGTGCCACCGTTTGGACACACACTGTCCTGGTGGTTCTACTTTTGAAGCGGAGTTGCACCAGGAACACTCGAGTCAATTTCCACTACACCCCGTGCTGGTCCCGGTTTGAGAGCACTGAACCAGTCTTTTATCTCCGTGTCAACCCTGTTCCGGGACCATCACTTCTCAATGCCCCTCCGACGACGTCCAAATCGGGCTAACCGAGACCGAGCCGAGCTAAGTAATACCTAAGAAGGAAAAAAAAACAACAACTCAATGACAAGGAAAGTGGACAGTTGCGAACAACTCTGAGGTCCCAGTGTTATTTCATAGTGTGCACAGATGCGGTGGAAACAGTCGCATTCACCAGCACAATATATTTTCAGTCTGTTTCGAGATTATCTTCTGAAAATGTTCTGAGGTGGTGAATGCGACAGTTTTCATCGCTTCCGTGCACACAGTGACATAACACCGGGACCTCAAAGTTGTTCGCAACTGTCCACTTTCCTTGTCACCGAGTATTTTTGTGTGTTTTTGTTTTTGTTTTTTTCCTTCTTAAGTATCACTTAGCTCGGCTCGGTCTCGGTTAGCCCGATTTGGACGTCGTCGCAGGGGTCTAGAGAAGCGACGGTCCCGGAACAGAGTTGTCTCCATGTGTGTGTGCGTGTTCTGCATACTAGAAACCTACACTATGCTATCACAACAGGCTCTGCGCAGGTAGAAAGCAGAAATAAAAGTATTGAACAGCCATTGTCTCATGCGCCAACAGCGTCATGTGGAAGCAGAATGCGAAACGCTATTGTATTGTTTCGACACGGATTTCGCTGCAGCTGTACCGATATCAGGCTAAAGGGAGCTAAGTGCTTTACAAAAATGTGGCGTTTATGCCTTTTTTTCCCATAGAGGTGTGTTAGTGCCATGTAACCTCAAAGGTATTGTTGTTTATCGATTGACTCTAGATCAACTTCGACTGCCAGGAAAGAAAAAAGAAAGAGTAACCTTATATGAGCAAAGTGTGTGTGTGTGTGTGTGTGTGTGTGTGTGTGTGTGTGTGTGTGTGTGTGTGTGTGTGTGTGTGTTCGCTGTTACTTAAATGCTTTATAACACGCTGTCATTGCAAGCTGACGTCGCGTCAGTGTCGAGGAGCCGTGGTAACCAGATCATTTTCATGTTAAAACGGCATTGCGTTTACAATAACAGAAAAAAAGTCCCGTTGATGTGTGTGTGCGTGCGCGCGCGCGCGCGCGCACGCGTGTGTGTGTGTGTGTGTGTGTGTGTGTGTGTGTGTGTGTGTGTGTGTGTGTGTGGTTTTCATGTTCTCCTTAGTTTTCTAACCGCCAGTTAGTCTTTGTGGCTTGGGCGGCGTTAAGCCCTAAAACTGAGCTCACTCACTCTCACTCACTCTCGTTAGTTTTCGCTGAGCTATTTTGTACGAGTTGTAGCAACGGCAGCTTAGAAAACTGACCGGCTGATGTGTTCAAACTCTAACCCTCAAAGAATCATAGACCGTGTTGCAAGTGTCCACCCGTTATACTACCAGTTATCAAGAAGAAAGTTGACAATATCAAGATTTGTGACAGAATCGAGACATCGCTGTTGAAGGAAACGACACTCCAGCCTTCCCGACGCAAAGCATCACGTGAGGATTTATTTTTTTTTAAACGTGTGTGGCTATAGCTAATCAAGTGCTGAGATTTCCCTGGGAAAAAAATTGTGACAGCGAACTCAGTCCTTACCTTCAGAACTAGCAACAGCGCTGGGTAGAGAAAACTCCACACTTTTTTCCCGACGAAGCGAACCTGTCCTGCAAGCACACATGATAACCGACTGAGGGTGTTGCGGAATTCGACCACTGATCACACGCACGGACAGTTTGCTTTGTACCCCGCGAGACAACATACATACCAGGCAGAATAGATTCTCACCTAATCCGTGCATGTAATCGCAATGTATGCACCCACCTCCCTGGGTGCAAGAACGACAACGGTTGGTGTCAGAAATAGGACTATCGCGGTACACTGGAATGACCTTACTTTGCATGAAGCGACCTTGTCGTCGTCTGTCTGTAAAGAGAGTGGATGATCAGAAAGTAGGCCAGATTCTTAAATTCGATATTTGTTTTGAATGTAGACGACCTTCATGGCCTGATCGATTGATTGACTGACTGACTGACTGACTGACTAACCAATCAACGGACTGATTGATTGATCGATTGCGCGTGAGTGTGCGAGGTGGAAACGAAGGTGTGTGTGTGTGTGTGTGTGTGTGTGTGTGTGTGTGTGTGTGTGTGTGTGTGTGTGTGTGTGTGTGTGTGTGTGTGCCTGCGCTATTCAAGTCTGCTTCACGGTAAGGTCATTGACTTTTTGATTTGGACATATTAAAATATGCTCGCCTGCATTGAAAAAGCCACAGCCAAAATCATCTCCGAGCCAATGCGCTATAGCGAACCTTGTCGAACCGTCGTGTGCAGTAGTCCGCAAATATATACGTCAACACGTGTGGTTTGAGATCACAGGGACTGCCCTCCGCAAAGGGTAAACTTCCCACAGCGCCAGTAAATCATTGTACACATGAAGACAGAAACACTCAGGGACGAGCAAAGCCATTTGATATTACTCTCCCACGGATACATAAAAAGCCTGGTTCATCTCACCAATCCACCCCCTCACCTGGCCCCCTTTTCTCCCACCCATACCCTCCACCACCCCTCTAGTCCTATAACTAGCAAGCCATTGTACGCATGCACCAAGGGAGTGAGATTGAGAGAAGAGCAAAGTCCTTCAATATTGTCTGTCGTAGTGTATGTAATTTAGGCCTACCCTTTCTGACTTACAATAAGAACCCCTCTGGCACCCATCCCCCCCTCTTCTCCCCCCCCCCTTCTCTCTCCCCCCCCCCTTCTCTCCCCCCCCCCCCTCTCTCTCTCTCTCTCTCTCTCTCTCTCTTATGGAACTCTTTACCACTAAGTATCCAAAACATTTCCAAATTCACTGACTTCAAACAAATTCTACACGACGCGCTCATCTGACCATGTAGGTAGAAATGTGTTATATGCATGTTTTCGAATGTTAGTGACGACTTTGAAGTTCTTACTTGGCATACAGCCAATATCATCGACAAATGCCACGTGTGTTTTGATTGTTTATCATGTCTACTTTTCTCTTCTTCATTTCTTTTAGATAGTTAATACTTTTGTTTGTCTTTTTTCTCTCTCCCCCCCCCCCCTTTTTCCCCCTTGTTTTGATGTTGTCTTTTTACCCTTTAACGTAGACTAGCAGGACAGCTTGTAAGACAGGCAGTAATGCCTAAATGCTTTATCCTGAATAAAAAACGTTTCATCATCATCATCTCTCTGTCATCGCCAGTAAATCACGGTACAAAACAAAGACAGTGAGAATCACTGGTCAACCAGAGGCGAGCAAAGCCGTTTATATATAGACTGCCATATGACATACAGTATATACATGTATATACCCCACAGCGTACCATGCACACCCCTTCCTCCCTCCCCCCCCCCCCCCCCCGCTCTCTCTCTCCCTCTCTCTCATCGCCAGGAAATCATTGTACAAACAAAGACAGTGATAACCACTGGAGTCAACCAGAGGCGAGCAAAGGCGTCCACATATGTAGGCTGAGCACCATGCACCCCCCTCCCCACCCCTACCCGCCAACCCCACTGAAGGTGATGTCAATGTAAAGTACAACATTTTAGCGACACTTCCGTTCAATGTAAAATCAGTTGGCCCACATGGTGCCAGCGAAGAAAGGGATAACTGGTTAGACCATGGTTCACCTTGTCCACTCCAATGCTTCTAGCCCCCCTGCCCCCCCCCCCCCCCCCCCCCGACCCCTTCTCCCTGATTCATCTGCCCTTTCAATAAATCATCGAGATAATAGTGTTGACAGAGAGGTGTCTGATTTCTGGGGACACGCACACTGATCGCTTTAAGAAAAGTTAAGACAGCACTTGGTTTTACAAGTGTAACTGGCGTGTCATATTTTACATCAGGCAAAGTACCTTACGCGTGAGTGACGGCCGGTATATCTCGTATACAATATGTGGCCTTGTGTTTGAGGCGTTTTCAGCTGGATATGATTACCGCTGGTAATGGTAAAATGACATAGATAGTTTAAAGGGGCACCTAAGATATTTTCATGCTGAGAGACCGTTCGTTCTGAGTTGTGTTTGTGGCGTCTAGCACCACTGTGACACTACCTGGACACCAGCACAGCCATAGTATCTCAAATTCTGGCACTGAGCCAACAGAAGTGTACTCACTCACGTGGCTAATACGCTGAGCGCGACTGCTGTGTCAACAGCCGTAGAACTTGAATGTTGGACCGCTCGCGCAAAGTGTAAACAACATTGTATCGCATGAAGAGCTGTACTAATCGTCAGAGAGAGTATTTCGAGCGTACAGACGCACTCACAGGAGAAACTGTTCCAAAACATAACCTGGCCTAGAAAACATGGAAATAGCTCGTTTATAGCTATCGCGAGAAACAGCTGTTGAATACGCACACCAGTTATCTGGCGTACAGTGCAATGTTTACCCATACTAAAACTTTAATTAAAAGAGGTTTACACGGGCTAATTTCATCTTTGCTGACCCAGCTTATGGTTTGGAACAGTTTCGTTCGCGAGTGCGCATGAACGCTCGAAACACTCTATCCTGATGATAAGATGGGTGGGTGGGTGTTTGGGGGTTTAAACGTCCTTTTCCACCAACATACGGGTGATATCAAAGACGGGGCAACGATGAAAAAGCCAGCACAAATATTTGGCCCCAGCCGGGATACGAACTCACGACCCGAGCATTAGAAGTCCAACGCTCTACCATTCGGCCACACCGGCTCCCCTTGATGATAAGATGATACGCTCTTAATGCGATACAATGTTGTTTACACTTTGCGCGAGCGGTCGAACATTTAAATTCTACGACTGTTGTCTTTGCTAAGACTGTCTTCATTTCATCAACCTTGTTTCCAAGGTTCTTGCTAAGTCCTTTCGTCCAAAACGTTTTCAAGGATTTGCGAAGACTGTCTTCATTTCGTCCAACTAGTTTCCAAGGACTTTACTAAATTAATACTGTTTTCATTTCATTTCACCAGTTTCCAAGGTCTGTGCTAAGATTGTCTTCATTTCGTCCAAACTAGTTTCCAAAGTCCTTGCTAAGACTGTTTTCATTTCATCACAACTGTCTCCAAAGTACTTGCTAAGACTGCCTTCATTTCGCCCAACTAATTTTCAAGGACTTTACTAAAGACTTTTAAATATGCTCCTTCACCTGGTCTGCAATACATGGACAGGTTAAATTGTCCGTCTACACACTGTGGTCTACAGAAAGAGCGAAACGCATCTGAAATGATTTGATGATTTCCGCGATGTACTGAAAGAGCTTTCACACGGGGCAGAGACCTCTGGTTTACGGCTTGTTAAAGTACCTTCCTCGGTAGTATAATCGGTGAGGCGACATTACGGCGTGGACTGTCAGATAATACTGAAGAGCACTTCACTACTACCCCCTCTGGCAGAGAGTGGTATGCAGACCTGACAATTGGCCTATCTTAAGTGGCAGGTGAAAATACCGTTTCATATTTTGCAGGTGTGCAGTGTCGGGTTTCCGAGGTTCAACCTGAAGGTGGCTTTGACATTTGTTATATGTTAAATGTGTGTCTGTCACACACACACACACACACACAACACACACACACACACACACACACTGCTCGAGGGGAAGCCGCGGTGGTTCGAATGGTAGAGCGTTGGACTTCCAATGCTCGGGTCCGTGAGTTCGAACCCCGGCTGGGGCCAGATATTGTGCTGGCTTTTTCATCGTTGCCCCCCGTCTTTGATAATTATCACCCTATGTGGTGGAAAAGGACGTTAAACCTTCCAAACACCCACCCACCCCACACAATGCTCGAACATCCCCCCCCCATCCTCC
>JACVVK020000380.1:0-12500 GCA_018292915.2 Batillaria attramentaria
AGATGAATGAATAAATCACTCGATGAGAACATTTTGTTTTCAGTGGTTTTTAACGGGACTCAGCCGGCCCGTGTGTTCAGTCAGTCAACATGCGACTGGCTAAACTATGCCATTCACTGATTTTGTTCATGAAATGCACGTGAGTTCAATCCCGGCTGGGGCCAAATATTTGTGCTGGCTTTTTCGTCGTTGCCCCGTCTTTGATATCACCCTATGTGGTGGAAAAGGACGTTAAACCCCCAAACACCCACCCACCCACCCTCATGAAATGCGACAAGACCCCAGCATCGTTCAAACTGTTGAAAGCTTCGATCTATTGTTGATATCACCGCTGAGATGGAAAACTGCCTCTTTCGAAGCTTTAAGACTGTGTGCCAGATTAGAAGGATGTTTCATTTGGCCATTGCGACCGTTTCCGCGACTTTGTGGCTTCTAATATTAGAGAAATACGACTTTCTTTGAGCCTACGATCCATTCCTGAACAGACTGGGACTCGACAAATCTGGTAAAAATAGCCACCAATCAGCTCCGTCTAGCTGGTCCTCAGTCCGCCAACCAAATAACGTCGTCTGCTCAGTACGCTCAGTACTTCTAGAACAACTTATACACCGGACAGAGTCACCACAATGGTCTCAGATGCTATACTGTGACCCAAGTGACTGATTCTGATGCACAGATAAAGTATATTCGATGAAACGTTTTCCACACACTGTTGTGCATGCCTGACGTGCGCATTGAGACTAAAATTCCATCGACTTCCGACAGTTCTCCGCTCATAAATTGTTTCTAGCTCCTTAAGCAGTGTCCAGCTTCGTCAGTGTCACTAGGACACCCACACAGTGACATCATCTCAGAGGCTGGTCCCAGAGCCATACTTAAGCTGCTGTTAAGGTCTCAATACGTTTGAAAAAGTCCTGTTCAAAATGGATAAAAAGTGCTCTGCAAAATGAAAATAAAAGTCCTCTGCAAATGAAAAAAGTCCTCTGCAAAATGGGAAAAAAGTGCTCTGCAAAATGAAATAAAGTCCTCTGCAAAATGAAAAAGTCCTCTGCAAAATGAAGAAAGTCCTCTGCAAAATGGAAAAAAAGTCCTCTGGAAGCACGAACATCTATAACCCTGTTTTTCGTGTCTTCAGATCCATGCTGAACCTTCAGTGGTATCTCTGTGCTAAGAGAAAATTCAGATCGGCTGAAGATAACCGCCATTTACTGCCGGACAAGTCATGATTCGGCCATTTACCGACCACCCCGGTCGCAGTTACACAGTCCGGGGGCTAAACGGCCTCCCTTTGAACAGTGTCACAAGATGAAACTATACTTCACACGCCTTCAGTACAGGCAGGCTTCGTCAGTAGTATCATCAGAAGAGTTGCCTGCCTTATCTGGAACGCCTGAGACTTTCCTCCCCCTTCTAACTTTTCAGATTCATCAAAATGGGTGACTTGACACAAGCTGGGGCCATGTATCTGTATCCGTGGCGGCTTTTTCCTCAATTGCCCTGTCTTTGATATCACCCGTATTGTGTCAGTGGCGAAAAAAGACGTGAAACCATCAAACAAGCAAGTAACCAACCACACAGTTTATACGCCGGCAGACGGCGTTGTATTCAGTGTAGAATCTGTATTCAAAGTCTCACTGAAGAGTGCGTTTGTCAGGTCTACGGCAACGCTGTGGAAAGCTTGTCGTCGAATGCGCTTCATCCGTGAATCAGAATCAGTCACTTGGGACAATGACAATATAGCATGGGAAACCATTGTGGCGACTCTGGTTGGCGTATATATTGTTTTACGGTAGAGGCGTACCGCGTACTGAGCAGAGGCGTTATTTGGTTGCGGATTGAAGACCAGCTGGACAGCGCTGATTGGTGTATATTTTTTAGCGACTTTGTCGATCGGCGTCAGTGTAGTACAGGTATGAAAACGCCGCCAGGCCAAAGAAAGTCATATTTCTCGACTATTAGAATTGACGTCAGGAAAATGGTTGCAGTGAGCAAAACGGAAACATTTATTCATTTGTCAAATAGCCTGACAGTTTTGTAAGCAACAGTTTGACACCCAGAACGCATTAAGAAGATAGAGACTTTAACGTGGAGGTGCCAGTAATACCGAATGTACCCCCTGCCGTTCTGTTGTCCTAGACTGAGATCGGAGGTGGTTTTAACTTGTCACTAGCTGAGACTTTGATCTACTGTGCACTTTAAAAGACGACATTACTGCGTCTAATCTGGCGACCCGGCCGTAGTTGGTCAGAAGGGCAGAGGTGTCAGGTTACAGTCATGACGATGTCCAACGTTTTTGCCGGTTACACTGGGATGACTCTTTGACTCACTGACTGACTGAGGTGACGCCGAGGGTCAGGTGACCGTGACATGACGGTAGTGGACGGTATGGTCAGGGTAGGTCAGTCGTGGACAACTGATAATCAGAATCATCATCGTGGGCTTTGTTCGCACTGACTACTGATGTAGATTTCGATGTAACTGGTTTGTTTTTCGCGGCCGTGCCGTGTTGAAAATTTGGCCGGCGTTATTCATGTCTCAGTTATTGTCGCGTTGTTGTTTTTGTTGCTGCTGCTGCTGCTGTTGTTCAGTGGCGGTGGTGGTGGTGGTGGTGCGAGTCAGTTTCAGTAGTTGACGATGATGAGGTTGTCATTTTGTGTTGACTGACTGAGTTGCGCTGAGCTGAGTTGCGTATCTTTCTTCCGTCCTCAGGCTTTCGTTTGTTTCTTTTTTCTTTAAGTTCTTTTTTTTTCTTTCTTTCTTTCTTGTGTGTGTGTGTGTGTGTGTGTGTGTGTGTGTGTGTGTGTGTGTGTGTGTGTGTGTGTGTGTGTGTGTGTGCGTGCGTGCGTGCGTGCGTGCGTGCGTGCGTGCGTGCGTGCGTGTGTGTGTGTGTGTGTGTGTGTGTGTGTGTGTGTGTGTGTGTGTGTGTGTGTGTGTGCTTTGTCTTTCTTTCGAGTCTTTGTTACTTCAGTTGTTGATGGGAAAAGCCTGGTTTCCGAAAAACGATCATCACGGGTAACACAAAGAGACAGTTCTGAGTACTGTACTTCCGGAATGCTTCAATTTTAGCTCTCGAAACTCCCCCGGCGGGGAGCCGTGGAGGCCGAATGCCAGTAGTGCGTTATACTTTCAATGCTCGGGTGGTGAGTTCGAATCCCGGCTGGGGCCAAATATTTGTGTTGGCCTTTTTTCGTTGCCCCACCTTTGATATCACCCTTATATGGTGGAAAAGGACGTAAAACTCCCAAACACCCACCCAAGCACACACCCACCCAGGCGACCCTCTAGACCAGAGCACAGCTTTCACTTGTGCTGTCCTCAGCGGTGTAAGGGAGGCAACTCCGTAAATTTCTCCGACGCTGGCTTCGCGTAAGCTCTCAGGTTGTGGGGTTTTTCAAGTTAACCTATGCTGACAGCGTCGTACCAGTTAGCGTAAACAGAGGAGGTGAAAAATTATATTGCTGACGTGAAAACTGGTTTTGGACCAAAACTGCAATTCGCGGCGTGTTTTGTTTTGTTTTGCTTTTGTTCCTTGGCTGGGAGGTCAGTGGGGATACTGCTAGTTCCGACCATCAGTTCCGTCTATTCTATTCTATTCTATTCTATTCTATTCTATAGTATTTTTATGCTGCGGATTATGTCTTCAATGTTTAAGCCCACTGATTTCGCAAAAAAAGAAAAAGAAAAAAAAAAGTATAATTACTTACTCACTTACTTAGGCCCCTGGCTCCAAGTGGAGCATAGGCCATCGATAACCCTTCGCAATCGCACTCTATTCTGGGCCGCTATCTTTGCCACTCCAGTCCAGGTATTTATAATTGGTTCTCTGTATTTCAGATTTCAGATCCTTTGAACTGATTCAGATTCCTCTCAGTCTGAAATACTTCAGTTACTTTACTGAAGTCACAGTTAACTTGTGGTCCTCGTGTTTCGCCGGCGCATGTCAAGTTTCTTGAAACTGAGTCAGAACCTGGCGATCAAGAGGGAAAACTTGTTTTCTAAACGCCCCTATAGTACGTTCCGTACCGCGCGCGTGTATCCCATCGGTTTTCGGTTTTGGCCCCCTATTCGAAAATCAAGCAAGATTAACGGTTCTTTGACAGCTCTTACTGCGTCACAAGCACGAGTATAATCAAAGTGCAACTACACTCCCACTGAGCCTGAGCCTGAATCTAAATCATGGTGGGTTTTTAAGTCGTTTCTCTATAGACAAACAACTTTATGGGATGGGGCAGATTTCAGTCGCTGCGCGCTGGCATTGAGCAGCAAGTTTCAGTGATACAAAACAAGATTTTTTTTTTGATTTTTTTTAGTGAAGACTTATGCAAAACCCCAAACGTACTTAGTAGGAATCGAGTTAAAAACTAAAAGCGATGAACTGACATAGTTAACCGCTCTACGGCATAAACACCACCCCTGTGCTGTAACCGGCCATTCCTGCAGGTCAGGCCGTCCGGCCGCGGCTTGCTGACCCGGCGAAAAACAGCATCACTGATACTCGTCACAGTTTAGTACTACGAAGTCTGTTTAGCTGTCAGTGAAGCGCTCATAAACACTGACCAAGCGACAACTCTTCCCCTTTCATGTGACTCTGTGTAAGAGGCGTGGTCAGCGCCGATGGTAGTGACCTAACTTGTGTCCACAAGTTACATGTGTAGTGTCCGCGTGACTGATACCCAGTGGCAGGATCGCGTCCAGCGTTTCAACACTATAGGTGTCCTGTTTACAGGCAAAGGGACCTACCGGCAGTCCTTTTCGTCTGTGTAGGGTTGTCCGTTGGGGGTCGCTGCGCGTATGGTGTGGTTAAAGAACACAATTGCACGAAGTCTCAAAATGTCTATATATTGTCTATTATGCCTCAGGCATCATAGTCACCCCTAAAAATGCCTCAATCTAGAAACAATTATTACCATGAACAGACCATTCAAGGGCAGGTACCTTGTCAGGAGTTAACAAAAATTGAATGTCTCCTTTCCGCTCAGGCCTCACTGGAGTAATGCTAGTCTACTTTCAGAAAGCCAGTTCACCCGCATCCACTTATGTCACCTTTGCCTCACTGGTGCGCAAAAAGTCCCAGCTTCACTGGCAGCTTGCCTCCTCTTGCAAACCCCAGGCATGCACCTTGCCCAACCAAATACCAAAATCACGAAAGTCACCAAAACGGAACTCCTAACGACCACCGAATTCATCAAACCTACCAACCTAATCACCTGAGGCAAAGACGGGGCAACGAGAAAAAAAGGCCAGCACAAATATTTGGCCCCAGCCGAGATTCGAACTCACGACCCGAGCATTGAAAGTCCAACGCTCTACCATTCGGCTATCCCGGTTCCCCGACTTAGCAGAGATGTAACTAGCCCGTTTTAAACTTTTTTTTTTTTTTTTTTTTGCTGTCCCAACTCTTTGCCAGCTCCAGTGGTGTTCCTCCCAGGTCATGGGTGGAACCCACGGAGGACTAGGAAGCCGGGACAATTTTTATTATGCATGATGATGGAGATGAGGATGATGGTAAGATGATGCTATGGAGGTCCATGTGGTTTGGGACTGCGGGACAGGGCCGCATTCCACGCTTCCTGTCATAAATATCCCGGCATTAACCAGGCCCGGGAACTACGGCACCTGCGGTGCTGGCCGTGTAATCATCCACATCATAAGACGTGTCATACCAAGGGAAGCACCCCCAAAGTCGCACCCGTGAAGTGGGTGAATCTCGGCTGTGTGGCAACAGCCTCCCCATCGGGCCCATAGCACACCTGCTCTGGGTAGGAGCCGACCTAGGTAGGAAAAATCCCGCTTGTCTCGGCTGGGTCTCGAACCCGGGTCTCCCGGTCCATGGTCCGAAGTGCTAACCACTACACTACGGGGGCCGGTCGTTTTAAACATTTTTAATTCTGGTTGACACAAGGCCAACACAAACGTTTGGCCCCATCGCGTGGAGAAAGAAAGAATCCCCACGACATCAACCCAACCGCGACCGTCTTTGCTGTGGACACATTTTAATTTCTCCGATCAGCCGTTCACTGGACTCAGCAAGGGCCGCTGCTACACGTTGCCAGGATCGGTACTTGCAGGGCTGGAAACGCTGGAAAACCTAATTAAACCGCTGGCGGCCAGCTGGCATATCCCCCTTGCCGGTGCAGGCGCGGCAATAGAAAGCCGTCCTATTTTTCCTGGCAGCCAACTAGCCGCAGGCAGTCCGTACAGCCAATTGACCAATCACTGCCCAAACTTTGCAACGCCGCAGGCTGTGTGTGCGAGAAAAAACAAAACAAAAAAACCTGCCCGCCAGCAACCAGCCCAGTACGGCAACATGCTGACTGGCAGTCGTGTAGCCGTACGCGTAAGGAACCGTACTGCCAGTAGGTCCCTGCCACATAGCTCCACAGTGTCGATCCAGACGAACCCATACCTCTCTTTGTGCCAGCAACAATGGTGTTAGTATCACTCGCACGTCTGACCCCGAGCGAAGCACCTTTAATTGTTGGATAACCAGAGCTTGCCGATCGCTAATGGCACCGTTGCCTCAATAGTCTGACCCTCTGTTGAGCCACTGACTCCCGACACGGAGTGAATGCCTGGGCTTGTTTCCGTCTTAAAGAGAGGATAAAGGTAGCCTGACCTAGTACCCTCTATTTCACAATTCAGCTCTCATGCCCCTCCTCCTCCTTCTCATCTCATTCCACAACGTCCGGTCCAGCTCAGTTGCAGGATCAGTGGTTACGCATGGGACATAACCTTGACAAGGTCAGACTGTCGGTTGCCCGGGGAACAATGGATATGGCATTTTCCAATTAACTTCTTGCTCTTTGTTTACGCTGATCTGTTGTTGTAGGTCTGTATGAATATTGGATGTTGTGTACTTCCAGTTCACTTCAGTTCACTATATGACATCTCTGCGCTCGGCAAAGCCCATAGGCACTCCAATCCATCTTATGACGGGGACATGACCTTGAATAGGTCACACTGTCGGTCGGCCGGAGAAACAACAAAGAACATTTTCAATTAAATTACATTTTCTTTGTTTGTCAGTACTGGTGACAAGAGCTTAACGTGATCATGTTTTGCTGTATATTATTTGGTTTTGTGGTAAGGACTGACACAAATTCACCACGGTTGGTGTTTATTTGCGGTACCCTGTTTGGCGAGTGTGCCAGTCTGTAGTGATTTTTGTTGTCACGAAAAAGCGTGATTTTCGTGAATTTTGTGTTATGTATGTCAAGGTGCATGGCAGGCGGTCACAAAAAGAGGCAAGCTGCCAGTGAAGCCGGGACTTTTTGCACAGAGGTCGAGCACAAGTGAGGCAAGCGGATTTGTGTGAACTGGCTCTCTGGCCTAAAGAGAAAGTAGACGTGCATTACTCCAGTGAGGCCTGAGCAAAAAAACATAGGCGTTCAATTTTATTTTAAACTCCTGTCAGGTGCGTGCCTTTGAATGGTCTGTTCATGGTAGTAATTGTTTCTAGATTGAAGCATTTTTAGGGGTGACTATGATGCCTGAGGCTAATATGGAGTATATAGGCATTTTGAGGCCCTGTGTATTTGTATACATGTATTGGATTTCAGGGGAGGATTGCCGCGTCTAAAGCCTTTATTTACGATACATATCAGAGACATTTCTCATGAACTGATAAGCTCCTTGGTATCTTTCACCAGAGAAATAACTGTACTTCTTTCTACTGATATCCAAGGGTGGCGTGAGTGCTGTTTGTAGCGTGATGTTAATGAGATACTGTCACAAAGGCTTTGCACCCAGTGATCTGAAATTCAGCACTAAAGTAGCTGGAAACTAGGGAGGGAAAAAAACACATTCAGCATTGTGTCTCTCCCATAACCTTTTCGCTCGACTTGGTGGCCGGGTGGACGACGGTATACTGAGGTCCGCGGGCAAAGAAAAAGGATAATGCCGCTATCAGCACATTCCACCTGGATGTCTGATACGGGTGGGAGAAGACCAACAAGAACGAGGCTGTGACCCTTGACCTGACCTAGGGGTGTAGGTGATGATCCTTAGGTGGTTAGAGCAACAGTCAGATTACCCTAGGGGCCGACCCAGGGTGAAAACTAGACGTGACTATTACTTACGGTGAAAATCACTGTACGAGGGATACGCTAGTCAGAGACTCCTTTGAGTGATGGATACTGGTTGACTGAAATAGAAAGGGGTGGCCGGAAACTTAAGTAGCAGGGTATTGTGGTTGAAAGCTGACTATTATGCCTGTTGGAGACGGTAAGAGTCAGTTAGTTAAGGGGGTAATCGTCAGTTATACGGGTAAAGTATGGCCGGTTCTCTCTCTCTCTCTCTCTCTCTCTCTCTCTCTTGGGGAGCCGGGGTGGCCAAATGGTAGAGTGTTGGACTTCTAATGCTCGGGTCGTGAGTTCGTATCCCGGCTGAAGCCAAATATTTGTGCTGGCTTTTTCATCGTTGCCCCGTTTTTGATATCACCCGTATGTGGTGGAAAAGGACGTTAAATCCCAAACACCCACCCACCCACCCTCTCTGTCTCTCTCTCTCTCTGTCTCAATGTAATGCTATTCTTGTACAGTGTGTGTGTGTGTGTGTGTGTGTGTGTGTGTGTGTGTGTGTGTGTGTGTGTGTGTGTGTGTGTGTGTGTGTGTGTGTGTGTGTGTGTGTGTGTGTGTGTGTGTGTATGCGCGCGCGCGTGTGCTTTTGTGTGCTTGTCAGAGTGTACGTTCGAGCGCCGTCCACGGTGCGTGCGTCCGTGCGTGTGTGTGTGTGTGTGTGTGTGTGTGTGTGTGTGTGTGTGTGTGTGTGTGTGTGTGTGTGCCGCTCTCGCGCGCGCGCCGCTATTCTTCCGCGGCGCGTGTCAGTGTGTTCGAGCGAAGTGTATGCTTCTCAGTAGTTCGAACGTTGAACACATACTGTATAATAATACAGTTTACATGAAAAATATCCGTGGGAACCGACACTAGATCTCGCAAAGTAAAGAAATCTAACCTAAATATCTAAATAACCTCCCTTTGTCAAAGCCGGAGCGCCGCCCGAATGACGCAAAACTTTGAAAGATGGCTATCTGTCTGTGTGACACAATCCGACAAAGACCAGTAGTTCTGCCGGCGTCGGGAATGTCAGTAACTGAGGGGGATTTCCACACTTACGGATAACAACAGGCTTCAACAGATATATGGCTAATACACAATGTACTCACTGGCCACAGGGTGCAAACAAAATGGACCCCAGTGTTTCCAGTGCCACTCATACCTGAGGTAGTCTGAGTGCTGTTTTCAACCCATGCGGTGCATAAGAGAGCATGTGATTGTTCGGGCTGAATTGTAGACTGTATCTGTATCGATAGTACTTTCTGACAGGGAACCGTCCGAGTGTTTCCAAAAATGAGCACCGAGTGTTTCCATCTTCCAATTTTGAGTAGCACCGAGTGCTTCCAACGGACTTGTCAGTGTCTGTCGGCGACGATGAATCCATCCGTCTAAGAAAGGGGTTGTCTATCAACAGCAAAACGACTCTGACTAACGCATCATTACTACTGTGGTCTGGGGCGGTCGGTGGTCTAGTGGTTAAGAGACTTGTCACCAATGCGAGAGGTCCCCTGGGGGTTCGAGTTCCACTCGGGGCAAAGAATTTTTCCTTCTCGGGGGTTCTCTCCGGGTACCCCCCCCCCCCCTGCTTTGGAAATGTTAAGCCCACCAAATTTGAAAAATAAATGCAATTTTAAATTCCGAAATTTGAATGGCTGAGCTGACCCTTCGTTCGCACCAAGTGATTGTAATGAGTTTATGTCCAGTGTGTGAGAGAATGCGTGTGATTCACGTGAGCGTGCGTGTTGGGTTCAGTTCGCGGCGCTTTGAGCCGATTCGTGAAATTAGGTAAAGCGCCAATACAAAACTGATTATTATTATTATTATCATTATTATTATGCAAAGACTGACGCGGTGCGCGTGTATGCATGCTCGTAACAGATTTCAAACAGACAACTTTACGTGAGAGTAACCCGGCATCGCCAAAACTGAAGCACCAGAAAAACTGGGACCCATTTTGACTGCACCCTATGAATGGTGGGAAGAGAAACGTTTTCCACAACCTGTGAGAAGATTCTGCCCGGTGATACCACTGACTTGACCTCTCTCACCTTGTGTAAGACGACGCCATAATGCATGATTACGTTGTGATCTCGCATTTCCTCGTCTCACGTGACCGTGTGTGTTGTGTTTCTGCGGTACTTACGTTGTTTTTCACGGGATGTCAGTCGAACTTCCTTTCATAGTAATCAAGATTTGATTTAGAGAGTTGGGTTGTTTCACTTTGTTTCGTTTCGTTTCCGTTCCTTTCCGTTTTGTTTCGTTTTATTTTTCCACCAAAATACCCAGAAACACTGCTGTAGTTCCCGCTGTTTTCACTTCGATCCGTATTATTGTCATCATCCCTGGCTAGGAGCCAAATATATGTGCTGGCTTTTTCCTCGTTGCCCCGTCTTTCGTTTCACCAGTATGTCGTCGTAAAGGACGTTACCCCTCCCCTCCCTCCCCCCCCCCCCCACATACCTCCATCCTTTTTGGCCGCTTAGCCGCGAAATAGTCTTTGTCAATTGCGCAAGGTTAAGTCCGAGTCTCACATAGCTAACTATTGCCATCATCGTTTTGACGTGTTCCTTATAAATGTCAACATCATGGCCATCCATTGTAATTGTTTGTTGTCGTTGTTGTTGTTGTTGTTTGTTTTGGGTTTTTTGTTTGTTTTTGTTGTTGTTGTTGCTTTTGTTTGTTTGTTGTTGTTGTTTTTGCCATCATGATCATAGCTTTTATCTTCCCTGCCTTGCAAACAACAAGAAGAAGAATTGTGTCTTGTCATATGAGGGTGGGGGTGGGTGGGTGTTTGGGAGTTTAACGTCCTTTTCCACCACGTAAGGGTGATATCAAAGACGGGGCAACGAGAAAAAAGGCCAGCACAAATATTTGGCCGCAGCCGGCGGGATTCGAACTCACGACCCGAGCATTGAAAGTCAAACGCTCTACCATTCGGCCACCCCGGCTCCCCGTACTGTCATATGATGTGCACGTGTGTATATGTTGCTTTATGTATATGTAGAGTACATGTATGTACTCTACTCTATGTCCGATCTAATAATAATAATAATCGCATTAATATAGGCGCTTTATCCCAAATATTTTGGCTCAAAGCGCCGCGAGCTAAACCCAACACGCACGCTCACGTGAATCACACGCATTCTCTCACACACAGGACATAAACGTATTACAATCACGTGGTGCGAAGGGTCAGCTCAGCTATTTAAATTTCGGAATTAAGATATGCATTTATTTTTCAAACTTGGTGGGCTGAACATTTCCAAAGCAGAGGGGGAGGAAGCCGGAGTACCCGGAGAGAACCCCCGACGATCGGCCCGAATGAACGGTGCCACATACGAGAAGGAAACATTCTTTGCCCCGAGTGGGGCTCGAACCCCTGACCTCTCGCATTGGTGACAAGTCCCTTAACCACTAGACCACCGACCGCCCCAGACCACCGACCGCCCCATGATCTACAACCATGAGTTGGTGTGCGTGGAAAAAGAAGTTCAGTATAAACAAAGATTTGTTTATTGTGTAGGCGCTTTACCCAATATCTTAAACTGGCTCAAAGCGCCGCGAGCTGAAACCAACATGCACGCTCACGTGAACTGAATCCCGCGCATTCTCTCACACACTGGACACGAACACATCAGTTCCAGTCACTGACGTAGTGCGAAGGGTCAGCTCAGCAAGTTAAGTTTCGGAATTAAAGAATTCTTTTTTTTTTTTTTAATTTTGTGGGCTGAACATTTCCAAAGCAGAGCGGGAGGAAGCCGGAATACTCAGAGTTAACAGGTTGCAGACCAGTATTAGCTTCCGGGTCATGTAGTAGCTACGCTAAACATAGTAGAAAATCTTTGCCCCTTTTAAAATGTGTGTGCAGGGTAAAAAATGGCAATCTGGTGCTTTTCGTTGGTTTTGTAAACAAGTCAGTTTCATGCCAGATAATAGTGAAATTCGGGGAAAATGAGGCTGGCTTGTGGACTATTTGTAGTCATGCGCGGCTGGCAGGAGCCAGCAGACGACCGTGGAATGAGTGGGTATGTGGTCGCTGCCAACATTGCCAAAAAACGGAATATTGCAGTTTGTTGAAATTTACTCTACACATGAGTCTATGGCTGCCTGATTTTTGTGATTTTTTTTTATTTTTTTTTGGGGGGGGGGAGGGTCAGTGAATTTTAAAGCATTTCTAGGGTGTCATCTGCAACTGACCTTATGTGTAAGAGGAATATACAGCGTTTTCCTCCCAAAATGCATCTCTGGTACGTAGCCTGTACTCAAGACTATCGGCCCGAATTAGTGAACGGTATCACATACGAGATTTTTTTTTTTTTAAATCTTCGTCTCGATTGGGACTCGACCCGGGCCTCTCGCACTGGTGGTGACAAAGTCTTAACCACTAGACCACCGACCGCCCCAAATCTTCCATCCATGCACGCGATTAGTACGTAACATGGTAAG
>JACVVK020000380.1:17500-105000 GCA_018292915.2 Batillaria attramentaria
GTGTGTGTGTGTGTGTGTGTGTGTGTGTGAATCTGTGTGTGTGTGCGCGCGCGCGCGCGCGTGCATGCTCTCGTGCTTCTGTGTGTGTGTGTGTGTGTGTGTGTGTGTGTGTGTGTGTGTGCCTGTGCGTACGTGTTTTTGCGTGCGTGCACGTCAGTGTGTGTATGAGAGAGAGAGAGAGAGAGAGACTGCCAGCAGAATCAAGAATCAACCAAACCCACGAAATCCGACCATGCACTTTAAGACCTCTCCCTTTCTATCCCACTGCTAAACCAACGGCCTTGACCGCTGGCCTGACGACTCTGCCTAGTGAATGGAGAGGGAAGTCAGATACGGGTATGGGTCGGCCGTGGAATGTCATTCATTCGCTCAGGCTCCATTCTCCCAGCCTTGTTCCTTACTCCGCCCCCGCCCCTTCCCCCTACATTCCTCCCTCCTCCCCTTCTTCTCGAATGGCTACAGGTCGTTTCAGTTTCCATCTGGCACGAGAAGTGTTTTTTTGCGCCGTTCGATGACGGCGTTCCGTTTGTAGTCTCGAAGCCTGATCGGTCAGGACTGAAACTAGAAACTGACACATGAGTCTAATTATTAATTTTTTTGTGAATAATTGTTGAGACAACGTGTTTGTCTGTATGTTCGTTCGTTTGTTTGGTCGGTTGGCCGAGCTGCAGTTTTTTGTTTTTTTTTCCTTGTGTGTGTGTTGTTGTTGTTGTTTATTTGTTGTTGTTGTTGTTTTTCTTAGTTTCAGTTTATTCTTTTTTCTCTCCTTTTTCTCGTTTATTTTCCTCTCTCTCTCTCTCTCTCTCTCTCTCTCTCTCTCTCTCTCTCTCTCTCTCGTTCGGTCCCGGGGGTGGGGAGGGGGAGGGTCACTTTTGTTTTAGCTGTAACGTTGTTAATGCTGTTTTTAATGTTGTTGTTGTTGTTGTTGTTGTTGTTGTTGTTGTTGTTCTGCACCACCATCTTCAATTCTCCTTTCTTCGGGACACGACTGCAGCATAATGAACTTTGTTTTACCTGCAGCTGCCAAAGATGACTGAGTTCTAACTGGCGATTGATTCTGTCGTTTCACGGCTTGGCAATGTATGGTTTCGTTAGTTCATCTTATACGGCATCTCTGTTTTGGAAAACAAAATCCACAAAGTTATGCTCTCCATTACTATCCTCCTTCACTGATAACTGATTAAACATTCCAATATTGAGCCCCATTCATGAACGACCCTCCTGCAAGAAATGTTCCTGACAAGGTGAAAGTCTTCCCTTTATTAACTTGGTCGTATTTCGCGCGAGCAGACTGTCTCAGTCAGGCCCACCCCTGGAAATTCGGTTCGTAACCACTTGTTGCACGTGAAACCGTCGAGGTCACGGTCTTGACCCTCCAACCACATCAAGACAGCTTTCCAACAACACTTGCCAAACCGGGTGAAGACGACCGGATAATTATCCATCTTCAGCCCTGCAAGCGGACCCCGGGATTAAAGTCGACATGGGACAACACGGGTGGCGGGTACGGAACGGTCAGAACTTGAGAAGCACGTTGCCTTTATTTGCTGTGGACACCCGGCTACTGACCCGGCCAAAGGAAATGCGGGTGGGTGGACACACGCCGGCGAGGTGACCGCAAAAAGGGACCAGATAGAGAGAAGGAATGTCTAAACCATCATTTGGATAAAGGTCCTTTGCGCCTAACAAAAGCCTTGGCACTTCTGCCTTTTTTCCCAGAAGACCGGAGGATGTGTCAATGGATGAGGGGGGTACGGATGGAAGAATGGGGAGGAAGAATTCAATGAAGGAAGACTGACACAGGAAGACAGGAGTGGGTGGGTGGGTGTTTGGGGGTTTCACGTCCTTTTCCACCACGTAGGGTGATATCAAACACGGGGCAACGGTGAACAAGCCAGCACACATATTTGGCCGCAGCCGGGATACGAACTCATGACCCGTGCATTAGAAGTCCGACGCTCTACCATTCGGCCACCCCGGCTCCCCCAGGAAGCCACGAAGACACAGGAAGACACAGAGATATCTAAAGACGATCCCACTCGGTAAGACTCTAGGCCAAAGCCCCCCCCCCCCCCCCCCCTGTATTGGCAAAAAAAAAAAAAAAAAAAAGTACGTCAATGACGTCATTTTATGCGAAAGGGGTGATTTCGAGATGAAAGAGACTGACGTAATGGCCTTTTCCCTCAAATTTATTCAATGGACTTACTGCTTTCATTCCATATAATAATAATAATAATAATAATGGCAGTACTTATATAGCGCTCTAACCTATTGGTTGATAACAGTTCTAAGCACTGAAAAAAAAATGTATACAAAAATAGGAGGGAAAATTGCAATGCCATAAGGTCAGGGCGCAACGACATACGCACGCACGCACGCACGCACACACACACACACACACACACACACACACACACACACGATGCAAACCCATATCAACAAAATGCGATTCCCTGTTTGTAGTGTCTGGCAAGAAAGTTTGCACGACCATGCCATGTGCTGGGGTCATTATGCCAAGGCACGCGATTGGATGAATTCTGGGGGCTCGCCCTTTTTGTCTATTCTTAATGCCTTCATTATTCACAATGGCGCTCTGATGCGGAGTATAAAAGCTTGCCTCCTCTTGCGGGGAGCCTTGGTCAGGCCGAACGGAAGAGCGTTGGACTTCTGATGCTCGGGTTGGGAGTTCGTATCCCGCCCGGCCTGGGGCCAAATATTTGTACTGGCTTTTTCACCGTTACCCCGTCTTTGATATCACCCGCATGTGGTGGAAAAGGACGTTACACCCCCAAATACCCATCCACCCTTGTCTTCTCTTGCAACCGCCTGGCGGCATGCACCCTGCCTTACGGCACTGAAAATAAAAATAAAAAATCACGAAAATCACGCTTTTTTGTGAAAAAAAAATCGCTACAAACTAGCACACTCTTAAAACCAGAGTCCTTCAAATAGACACTGCACTTCACCCCAAGCTCAATTTGTGTCGCTATGCCCGTCTTTGTACTGCACTCACAGCTCTACCTATCAATATGGAGATTCTTTCCAAGCGTACAGCTTCACCCACAAACATATCTGTTCGTCAGCATGAATGTTCAGTTCCCAGCTGGCGATTCGAACTCACGACCTAGTGCAACTACTGACCAACCGACGCTCTACTGTGACCACCTCGGGCTTCACGCTACGGTAAAAGTACGACAGATCTAAGAGAGATCAGTCGTTCTGCAAACTGAAGGACGCCTCTTTGTGAAAATTGCAGAGTACGGCCTCGTTGTCCCTTAATCTCATAATCACCACACTGTGGCGTGCTTGGTTGAAACGGCCATAAAGAATACAACAAGAGCTGCGGTCTCTGTGACAACAGTCAGCTGACGTCTAGGGACTGAATGGGTCCGGCAGTGGCCAGAGGTCGGCCATAAGTTACATGAACTTCATGAAAACGTCTGGCCGGTTTCCAGCTGTGTTTGAAGACCTGACCATCTGTGCCTTGTGTCTGGATCAGATAAAAGTCACAGGCGATGAAATAAGGTCAATAAAATGGTACGGTGGAAACGGAAACAAGTGCCAGACTACATGCAGAAGTTATATTTTTTTATTTTGTTTGTGGGGGGGGGGGGAGGGGGAGGAAGGGGGCGGGGGCGTTTGTTATCGCTTTTGTTTTGTTTTTTGTTTCGTTATTGTTTTGATTTTGCTTGTTGTTTTCACCTGAGTGTGCGCGTGCATGCTTGTGCGTGCGTCAGTGTGTGTGTGCATGTGTGTGTGTGTGTGTGTGTGTGTGTGTGTGTGTGTGTGTGTGTGTGTGTGTGTGTGTGTGTGTGTCAGTGTAAACAAAACTACTGTATCAGCAGTAATATCAGCCTACTCCATCCTTTCCTCTGCACGCTACGCTTTTAGAAACAACAACAACAACTATACACATAAACGTGAAATTGTACCCTTGTCCATTCTGACGACACAGCAAAACAAACAAACAAACAAACAAACAAAAAAACCCACAAATTCCTATACACCACACAGTGAGACCAACTGTCGTGCCCAGGGCATAGAGTACTCTCCTCTGACGAAAATATCTGTTGTCAGTTATTCTTTTCCCGTCCCCTTTTTCCCAGCCTGCCAGAACATGTATAGGCAGTGAATCGGATGTAATTATAAACTGGACCATAAAAAAAGTTCCTGACAGCGACATGCCGCTGGGGAAGTAGGTACAAGGGAGATAACTGAGGCGTGGAGAGACTGAAGAGGCGAGCTTTTGATGTCGGCTCAGATTCTGGTTTCGTTTAGCTGACTCAGGGGAAAAATGGTCAGTCACTAATTCTTAACGTACGCTTCTAATTTTTCCCATGTCTCATAATACCCATTATTATTATTATTATTTACATTTCTTATCATTTATAACTTGAGCAATATACTGGCGAAACGAAAAATAATTAATTCAGTTTGCATGATTTAAATTTGGCATAACTGACTTGATGGGAGTGTTGCACTTTGTTTATACTCGTGTTTGCTGCAAAAAGAGCCGTTAAGACACAGTAAATCTTGCCTGAGTCTTTACCACACCGTCACACACACACACACACACACACACACACACACACACACACTGACACGAGAATATGAGCAAAGGAAAAAAAATCTAATAATCTAGTTATGACAAACAGCCCATCAAGGTCGTGTTGCTTTCTTTGTCTTTGGTTTCATCGTCATGGCGGGAATACAAGGCGAGGTGGTAAGGTCGAAGAAGAGCCGAGATCACGGCCGTATGGTACATCGTAGAAAAAAACTGAACTAGCCGGTTACAGGACCAGTTGCTGTGACTCTGCTAGCCTGGACTATACTAGGGGTAGCTTGCAGTGATGGGGGTCAGTATTGGGGGGTGGAGATTGGAATGCGGCCCGCGGGTCGGGACCTCACACTGCTCAGGTTTGACTTCCTGCACTGTCGTTCCCCCTTCCACCCTTTCCCACTGTGCTCTAGCGACCATCTTCGCCTGAGCTGTAAACATGCTACATTTCCCGTCGATTACTGCCTGCATGAGTTCGTGCCACGACTGAAAAAAATGCGTGCTTGTTGCGGCGGTAAGGGAGACAACCCATGCAGGCAATAATCTCTAAAACAGGCTGAAAATGTACTGTGTTGGTGAATGCGACGGAACTCCCCGCTTCTGTGCACATTGTGAAATACCACGTTGACCATAAACTTGTTCAGGACTGCCCACTTTCCTTGTCACCGAGTATTTCTGGTTTTTTTTGTTTGTTTGTTTGTTTGTTTGTTTGTTTTTTGGTTGGTTTTTTTTTTCCTTCTTAGGTATCACTTGTCTTAGCGAAGGTCTCGGCTCGCCGATTTCGGGTCAGTGCAGAGGGTAAACCTAGTGAAACCCAATGGTACAGAGTTGCTCTAAACCTAACCCTAACCCTCAATCTAACCCTACACCGACCTAAGCAATCGAACTGTACTAAATGAGCGTAGCCGCTGCGTTGGCCGGTACTATGATCAGTCCGCCCAATACTGTGACGGCGCAAGGATGCGAGCTTTCAGTCCGTGCTGGAGGGTGGGTGAGTGGGTGTTTAGGAGTTTAACGTCCTTCAGTTCCACCACATGCGGGTGATATCAAAGACGGGGCAACGATGAAAAAGCCAGCACAAATAGTTGGCCCCAACCGGGATTCGAACTCACGACCCGAGCATTCGGGAAGTCCAACGATCTACCATTCGGCCACCCCGGCCGGTTCCCCGTCCGTGCTGGAAATCGGAATGTTTACAGACATCAGTTCAGGGCCAGTCCGGCCGGCTGCACTGACTGACTGACGGAGCCACCACCACCGTCAGCGACCGGCCAGTGATAGTGACCGACATGACATGGGCGGTAGTTGACAGTCAGTACCGACTATAGTGCGGCCGCTCGGCCCACGGGTCACAGTCATCCTTCACCGGCACAGGTCCCTGTCCGGGTACTGACCGACACAAATACCGGTCTACAGCCTTTGATCCCGCCACTGACTTCGTCAGAATGTCAACTTGAGGCGGCCAGAGCGGCGGCTACCATGGGCCTCGGGGGTCAGTTGCAAGAACATTGACCATTGTGTTCAGCGTCAACTCATGTTGTGTAGAGGCCAATAAAGTGACAATAAATATGTTTCGTGTTTCGTGTGTAGTATAGTTTTGTATTCATTCAACAGGTCAAGTAAAGTTTATCTTCCTACCTCCTAGGAGCTAATGCCGCAACGACTGAAACCAACATACCACTGATGGCAGAATGCGTACATACATACATACACACACACGGGTAACACTGCGCAATGATTAGTACTAACGGCTTTAACCGTTATATAATTATCTGTACACATACATGGGGAAGTGGTGCTTGAGATGGGAGAACTGAGAGTGGATAAACTGTGTATATGCCATTTCTTTTTTGGAACTAATGAGGTTGTGTGCATTGTATGATAAAATTTAACATGTACTTCCATACCCCCAGGCACCCACCCTTAAATCGTTGAACAACTGACAATTTCCCATTTATGATGATAAAACAAAGTATTATTGAATTGAATTACATTCTAACTGCTTACATGTGACATCTGTGTGTCCAAACTTGATTCCCTTCCAATTCAGTCTGGGCCTGGGAGCCGGGGTGGCCGTTGGACTTCTAATGCTCGGGTCGTGAGTTCGTATCCCGGATGGAGCCAAATATTTGTGCCGGCTTTTTCATCGTTGCCCCGTCTTTGATATCACCCGTATGTGGTGGAAAAGGACGTTAAACCCCCAAACACCCACCCATCCCTTCCAACTCTGAGCCTGCGCCATAATATAGCCCTACAAAAGACTGTCCCAGTCTGTATGATTTCACATGTATATGAACGCAAAGGAACGTGAAGAATGCAAGTTATATACTGGCCCGGGGAGGGGGGGGGGGGCGGAGATGGGGGAGAGAGACTGAGAGGAGAAATATAAATCATAACCTTTCATTTTGCCCGCCAGCAAGTAGCAGTTTGATCCAGGCGGAGGCATGTAGACAGCCGTCTAACAATAGCACCTCTTTCTCTTTGATGTGTATACATAGCCCGTCTGCCGTGACCTGTGATCAGTGTGTGTGTCGGCATCAAAGTATGCATATCCTTGCACAAGGTATTCAGAAGTGCCGGCGTGTGCGTTGGGCCGGGTGGGGCCGGTTTGAAAAGGTAAACTTGACTACCGAATCTTGAAGTGACTTTGTTGTCATGAAAAAGCGTGAATTTCGTGATTTTTGTCTAATGTAGGATTTGGGTTTAAATATGAATGTTATGACACAGGTACCGTGTTTGTTTGTTTGTTTGTTTGGTTGTTTGGTTGGTTGGTTGTTTGGTTGGTTGGTTGGTTGGCTGGTTGGGTTTTTTTTGTTTTTTTTTTTGTGTCACCCCCCCCCCCCCAAAAAAAAAAAAAAAAACTACTAGCGAAATGTTTTCTACACTCCGTAGCTGGAAGACATGAAGGATCCTATATCCGCTATAGCGCAGCGGATATTTGTACTAGTTGTAGCCCTCCCACGACTGATTCAAACGCCGTAAAAAAAAAAAAAAAAAAATTAAAAAAGACATAACTTCCGCTGCAAGTAAAGTTTTACGCAGGCCGTGAAACTCCCTCGGTTTATGTTTCCTTAAAGCGATAAAATTGCATGAAGTGCCACGCAAGCCGTCTCGGTGGGTCTTAAACATACACATACCTCAGCCGAACGGTCGTCACTGATGCGCCCACAAAGAGGAGGCCGGGAGAGATTGAGTGTCGGAGTCTCCACTGTAGAGTCAACTGAGAAAGAACGAGTCAAACCGCCCACGACTATGCGGGAGAAGGATGTTAAATGTTTGTACACCCCCCCCCCCTGCCCCCCCCCCCCCATCACACACACACACACACACACACACACACACACACACACACACACACACACACACACACACACACACACGCCGTCTCCAGTAAGCATGATGATTCATTTTGTACATATGTACCTTCATTTTGCGGACGTCAGTAAACCCTTTTTCCCGTTCTTCATCTGCAAAAATATCATACACATGCAAATCTGAAGTTTAGTTTCAGGCCCCGGAGAGAAAGAAATTTATCGTTTGGCTTGGCAGAAGGAGCTAAGCGCCATGGATTTGACAAGCGCTTAGGCTCTTTTGCTACACTGACAGGCGGTAGATATAGGTCAACGTGTGACTAGGTCAATAGGCGAGACAAGCGACGTAGCAGATGACGTGCTGTAAACTGCTTTGTCAGAAAGAACGAGACGTCATTTGATAACGGGAAATGGCGGGTCTGTAGTGCTGAATAGGCGTATCGACAAGTACTTGACCATTACGACAGAAGTCAGACTACTCGACAGTAACCAACACGGAACAAGTGACACCCCCCCCCCCCCCCCCCCCCCCACCCCCACACGCCTCGCCTCTCAGTTACGCCCCTGCCCCCTCACATCCTCAGTCACAGACACACACACACACACACACACACACACACACACACACACACACACCGTGCTCTCTCTCTCTCTCTCTCACACACACACACACACACACACGCACGCACGCACGCACGCACTGCACGCGCGCGCGCGCGCGCGCACACACACACACACACACACACACACACACACACACACACACACACACACACACACACACACACACACACACACAGAGTTTCCTCCTGCTTGCGACAAGTACTTGTGAGGGAAACGTGCGAGATTGGGAACCCTAGCGAAATCACAACTGAAGTCCGAGGCATATTAATTGGCGTACGCAAGAATGACTTTGGAGAAATTTTACTGAGTTGATTTCGGCTGGGCTGACTGTGGAAATACAACCGCACTACAACAAATACTTTTTCTTTTCTTTTTTAATGAATCAATACATAAAACCCGCTTTCGCGAATGCAGAATATGTCCCGACGTGTCCTGCATTTGAGCACTGAGACGCACAGTGCCCAGGTCATTCTTGCGTGCGCAAGAAACGCACCAGCAACCTTCCATTTGAATGAAAGATTTGGTACATCGAAATTCGCCCTCAAACAAAGATCATGCATGTGAAAGAGAATACAATTTTTGACTCAGTTTTGATTGTACTGATCTGATAGCGCGAATTTCTCCATCAAAAGCACGCGCAGAAACTCAAGTTAATGTATTGTCTCAAAGAACATAAGTGAATGAACTTCCGTGTGTGTGTGTGTGTGTGTGTGTGTGTGTGTGTGTGTGTGTGTGTGTGTGTGTGTGTGTGTGTGTGTGTGTGTGTGTGTGTGTGTGTGTGTGTGACTGAGGATGTGAGGGGGCCAGGGGCGTGCGTGTGTGCGTGCGTGCGTGCGTGCGTGCGTGTGTGTGTGTGTGTGTGTGTGTGTGTGTGTGTGTGTGTGTGTGTGTGTGTGTGTGTGTGTGTGTGTGTGTGTGTGTGTGTGCGTGCGTGCAGTGTGTGCTCGTGCCAGCGTGCATGCGTGTGTGTGTCAGTGTGCACGCGCGTGCCGAGTGCGTGTGTTTTATTGCTTTTTTATGGTGACGCAAAGTGTGCCGTGGTCTTAAACAGACGTCAGCAACAAGCCCCGAACATATATGGATCGAATTACAGAAAATACACTAAGTGCACAATGAACATCTTTGTACCCAAACACCTTCAAGTTTTCCTCAGTCGCCGACACTGACAAGTCCGGTATGAAATTTCAGACACCAAAACACCTGTACCTCAGACGATCACATTACGGCGATGAAAGCAAATTGGAGGGGGGGGGGAGGGACTAAACAGAAGGAAGGGGGTGCGGTATGGGGGGCCGGGGGGGGGGAGGGGATGGGGGTGGGGGGTGGGTGGGTGGAGGTGCCAGTTTTAGCAATGGTCAAGGAAGCTTATAGGAGAAAAGCGGATGATGAGGGATGGTGGCGTGGAGAGACTGGTGGGTCGGGGGGGTGGGGGGGGAGAGGTTGACTGACTTAAGTTTTCAAGACGGATGTCGTTGCGAGAGGGGGTTGGGAGGGGGGGGGGGGTCACGTTACCTGCTCGGAGCGTGCCAGGTAGGTGTAGAGCAGGTGGAGGATCAAAAGCACCAATAAACGACACGCGCAGGCCAGACATCGTCGCAGGGAGGCTCTGTCAGGGATGGAGGTGACAGCACCGGTCGGCACGTGTTGCTGACTGAGGTCGTATTTGAATTTCAAATCTAGACTATAGTGCCGGTTCATCGGATCAGGCATTCCAGCTGCGTCCTGTTCATTTTAATACAGATATAAACGACATGCGTGAACTCAGTGAACTGTTTACTGCTAAACTTTATTGTTTCATGTTTAACTTAATTCCTACCAAGTAAGTTTGGGGTTGTCGTGCACCAGTCAGTGGCCGCCTCACCAGTAAACTTTGAAAAATAATTAATTTATTTTTGCATGGATTTAAACTTGGCTCATTTGGAGTGTTATACTTTGATTATACTTGTGTTTGCTGCAATAGGAGCCGTCAAGGAACTGTTAACTTGATCTTTTCTGATTTTCGCATATATAGGGCCAAAAACGAAAACTGAATGAAAATAAAAATAAAAAAACGTGCGTTACTTGTGCGCGGTACGGTAAGAAATGTACTATGACGATCGATGAAAAAATTGTTTAAAAAAAAAAGGCAATTCTAAATTCCGAAACTTAAATAGCTGAGCTGACCCTTCGCACCACATGACTACTGTGTTCATGTCCAGTGTGTGAGAGAATGCGTGTAATTCACGTGAGCGTGCGAGTTGGGTTCAGTTCGCGGCGCTTTGAGCCTATTCAATACTCAGTTCTTATTATTATCATTATTAGACTTGAAATTACAATTTGACATCAGATTCCAAAGACACAGTTTAAGTTTATATTCTTCTGACTAACTAAAACTCACAGATATAAGGAAATCTTCAAAAAAAAACATCCCCCCACCAAAGCTCGCTTTGGTCAACTTCTGATCAGTCAGTACCAGCGAGCCACCGCGAGAAAGCTTTCCTATGCCGTTCAGGTTAACCGTCGTCCACCCAGTTCAAACTTCAGTCACCGAGCGCCGGTTGAAATTTTTGTCCTGCATTCCTGCCCCCGTGCGGTGCCCCTCGAATCGTCCACCTGTCGCGCAGAGAAGCAGGTGGAAAAGTCTGTTGACTGACTTGACGGTGATTTGCCGCAAAGACGTTGTCCCACATTCTCATCACACTCCCTCCCCCTCCCCCCTCCCCCCGGCACAGGTTGGAGATAGGGGTGGGTGCGGACAGCTGATGGAAGCGGAGGGGGAGGACGGAGGACACTCGAGTCATCTTTGACATAATTTTTTGTGAGTGATGCTCATTACCTGGCAAGGTGTCACCAACGACGTTCCCAGAACATGGAGAATTTGAACTGCATCAACGCCGGGATGAATCGAGTAGTACTTTTTTTGGGGGGGGGGGGGGGAGGGGGGTCATTTCAAGTTGTCCTCGTGCGTACGACAGGAAGCGTGTGCCTGTGGCTGAGTCACGTATGGTATGGTATGGTATGGTGTATGGTAGACTTCTCCTCGGCGCACGTATCCATCTCTGCTGAAATGCTCACGGCGCCGCAGGGCTGGAGGACGAAGCATTGAAAGCCTGCTGCCGTTTAAGCGCTACTTTATGTGCAAACCTCCACCCTGCTATTCACTCTGGTGCGTGCGACAGTATTTTCTGTTTACCACGCCACCGGCCACAGCCTACTCTTCTTCGAAAGATGAACGTGGGATTTTTAGCGTGCACACTTGATGTATGTGCGATCACGTGACCCTGGAATCCAGTGGAGACTACATATGGCACACGCCCACTGGTTCCCCCCCCCTTCCACCTCCCCTTCCCCCTCCCCCTCAGGTCCAAGAGGTCAAGATACTTAATTGAACCGCCAAGACTTGTTTCGATGAAAAAAAATGTTTTCGATGTCTAGATTTGCCACAAACACTGCATCCGTGTAACCTGACATTGTTTTCTTGGATGGTTGCTGCAATCTCTTTTTTTTTTAAAGAAATAAAAATCACAACAACAAAAACATCTATGCATGTTCTTTGTGACTGTGCCTCATTCAGATGGCGTCGTCAGCGAGAGGGTACGCGATGTTCTGTTTCGCTCAAAATCATGACAAGTTTCTGAACACCTCTATGCTCGTACTGTTGCTGAGACTGATGGAAACCTGCTTTTGAAACTCTAAGGTTGTTTGCCAGATAGAAGGATGTTTCAGCTGGCCATTGCGGCGACCGTTTTCGGAACTTCGTGTTTTCTAATATTAGAGACTGAAACACGACTTTCTTTGAGCCTAAGGTCCGTTCCTGGACAGACTGGGACTCGACAAAGCTGATAAAAATAGCCACCAATCAGCGCCGTCTAGCTGGTCCTCCATTCGCAAGCAAATAACGTCGTCTGCTCAGTACTCGGTATACTTCCAGAGCAACCTACACGCCGACCTGAGTCACAACAATGGTTTCAGATGCTCTATAGTGACCCAGGTGACTGATTCTCATGCACAGAGAAAGCGCATTCGATGAAACGTTTTCACGCATGCTGTTGGTGTATGTCTGTCACTGATACATAATTGAGGGTGAAGCAATTCCCACCATTATTTCGAGAACGATGCAATGCATGATCAGTCCGCTGGGCCGATACATGTACCTACAAACATGGTGAGCGCGGTGGGCTCTGTCGTCGAAACTATAATCATGACAGTGACTGTGACATGCAAAGACCTAATCTTTATGATTTGTATGCTCACCAGATCGTTCTGGGCTGTTTGCCTGGTTTTGTTTTGTTTTGTTTTGTTTTTATTTTGGGCTTTTTTGTTTTGTTTTGTTTTGGGTTTTTTTTTTTTTTTGGTTTGTTAGGGGTATTTTGGTTTGTTTGTTGCGGGGGGGGGGGGGGGGGGTAGGGGTTTTTTTCGGGGGGGGGGGGGTTAGGGTGGTGTTGGGTTGTTGTTGTTTTGTTTTTGTTTAGTTTTTTCTGTTGTGGTTTTTTTGTGGGTTTTGTTGTTGTTGTTTGTTTGTTTGGTTTTTTTTTGGGGGGGAGGGTGTTTGTGTGTGTGTGTGTGTGTGTGTGTGTGTGTGTGTGTGTGTGTGTGTGCCGTGTGTGTGTGTGTGTGTGTTTGGGGGTTGGCTGGTAGTGGTGCGGTTGTTACTTCGTTTGTTGTTGGAGGTTTTTTTTTTTTGGGGGGGGGGGGCGAGGGGGGGATTTTCGTTTATTGTTTCTGTTGTTTTGGTTGGTTGCTTGGTTGGTTGGTTTGTATGTTTGTTTGGGGTTTTTTTTTGTATTGTTGTGAGGTTGTTGGTTCATCGGCTTTGTTTGGTTTTAGTGCCCCGATCTTTGAGATCGCCCCAGTCCGTCCCCGTGGACACCGACTGAGAATGAAGACGTTAGCTCTCGCAATACCCACCCACCCATGACACACAGTCACACTTTACGCCATCTCCCCAACTGAGACACCCCATACCCGACCGGACTGACCAACCATCACTACACGCCGCACATATCCATCGTCAGCTTATCTAACATCACCTTTATATACTGACCCCCCGCCAATCCGGCTCTTCACTGAACCCATCACACTTTTCCATTTCCAGTATACATGAGCTTGATTTCAAAAGACAGGGCATGTAACTTGATCCACCTGAAACGCTGCTCGTGTGTCGATTGCTCGTGCCTCCCGCCGGACTCCCGCAGCTCTCTGCCTCTCTCTCTCTCTCTCTGTCTGATTCGCCTTCTCTCACCTGTTGCATTCCTGTGCGAGGGGCGAGAGGTTATCAATCATTATGTAGGGCTGTTAAGGCGCGACCCTTGCCCCGTGACCCGTCTGATTTTGGCAAGCAACTTTTCCTCTCTTCCTCCGTTGGATGGCGACACTGACATTGTGACTATCGCGCTCACTGACACAGCACGGCCACGTCCTTGGGTGGAACACAGTGGCTCGGAGGGTTAATTCCGATTGCCGGGCGGCCATGTTGTGTTAATATAATATGATATATCCACCGGCCCCCGTAGTGTAGTGGTTAGCACTTCGGACCATGGACCGGGAGACCCGGGTTCGAATCCCAGCCGAGGCAAGCGCCCGGGGATTTTTCCTACCTAGGTCGGCTCCTACCCTGAGCGGGTGTGCTATGGGCCCAATGGGGAGGCTGTTGCCACACAGCCGAGATTCACCCACTTCACGGGTGCGACTTTGGGGGTGCTTCCCTTGGTATGACACGTCTTATGATGTGGATGATTACATGATGTATAGTTCCCGGGCCTGGTGAACGCCGGGATATTTATGACAGGAAGCGTGGAATGCGGCCCTGTCCCGCAGTCCCAAACCACACGGACCTCCATAGCATCATCTTACCATCATCCTCATCTCCATCATCATGCATAATAAAAATTGCCCCAGCCTTCGAGCCCTCCGTGGATTCCACCCATGACCTGGGAGGAACACCACTGGAGCTGGCAAAAAGAGTTGGGGCAGCAAAAAAAAAAAAAAGAAAAAAAAAAGATATATCCTCTTTCCCAGTCCCCGTTTGAAAGATAGTCGCTGCGGTGAATTCAGTTTTATGTTTAGCGTGACTGGGGTTTGATCTCATTTCAAACTAACGTTGGGTGTCGCTTCTGCTGTCCATTGCTACCTCCAGTAAGCTTTGATATAACCGTGAATGAACAACAACAACAACAACAAGTTTTTAAGCACACCATTTTGCTTATTCTGCAGTTATTCTGCACCGGGGCGGTCGTTGGTTTACTGGTTAAGAAACTTCGCCACCAACGCGAGAGGCCACGTTCGCGAGTCCCACTCCGACTCGGGGCGAAGAATTTTTCCTTCTCGTACGTGGCACCGTTCATTCGGTCCGATCGTCGCGGATTCTGTCCGGGTCCTTCGGCTCCTCAAATTCGTCTCCTGACAACTGAGCACTCCAGTCAAAGCTAAATGATAGCAGTATTGTCCACGCAGTCAAAAGAGCAAACTCACTTTATCAACTGAAGGTTACGTGGGCGAGTGAAAGGTACTTAGCATTAAACTCTTGGTAATGTCAAGCAGTGATGTGTGCAAGTAAGTTGGTTGTTGTTGTTGTTGTCTGCAAACAGACTCAGTTTCAGAATACTAAAATACTGCCTGTAAGATGCCTTAGGCTGTTGTCTAGTCCACCCAAGTCATCGCGATATTCTTCGGGGCTGTTATGTTATTATATGTGATTTCTTCACACACCCCACCCCCACCACCACCACCACCTCCTCCACATCCGTCCCTCTTTTCCTTCTTGTCCCCACCACCTGTACAAAAGTTCGGCCTCTTTCCTTTTGTCCTGTTCATATGGGGAGTGGTGGCTATTCGCTTATTTTGCAGTTATCCTTCACCGGGGCGGTCGGTGGTCCAGTGGTTAAGAGACTTCGTCACCAATGCGAGAGGTCAGGTTCAAGTCGGCAACTGAATTTTTTCCTTCTCGGACATAGCACCGTTCATGAACCGATCGGGGGGTCTTTCTGGGAACTCTCCCCCCCCCCCCCCCCCCTCTCTCTCTCTCTCTCTCTGCTTTAGAAATGCCCAGCCCGCAAAATTTGAAAATAAACGCATTTCTAAATTCCGAAACCTACACTATGATTGCTGAGCTACCCTTCCCACCACTGACGTGACTGTCATGTGTTCATGTCCAGTGTCTGAGATGGAAGTAGACAGTTTCAGATAAGGAGAACTGGACTCAAAGGCAGCAAGACTTTCTTTTTCTTTTTTTAATTCAAATTTGTCAAATCTGTCACTTGCTAAGGAAGAGAGATGATATACGGCACACAGATAATACTGACGGAGCTATGATGCCCTGCAATCCCCCTACCCCCCCCCCCAACACACACACACACACACACACACACACACACTGACACACACACACACACACACACACACACACACACACACACACACACACACACACACACACACAGATAAAGCACTGACTCGACTCGGATTCCAAGACTGTTTTACGTCATACATACCACGTGGGCCCGTATGTAGAACTCGAGGATAATTTAACCCACGGCTACGGCTACCCAGACTAGGACAAAAGAAACCCCAAAACAAAATTAAATTAAAAAAGGAAGCAAAAAAAGAAAGACAAAAATCCTTCTACAACGGCTTAGGCACCGTGGTGGAATGGACCCGCTTCCTGATTAAAAACCAAAAAAACAACAGAAAATTTAACCCTACAGCTAGTTTAGTTCGAGGTTAGACTCTAACCCGGGGCTAAAATCCCTAACCTCGACTTCTACATGCGGAGCCAGACCACGACATGCAGCATTGACGAGACCTGACCGAGGCCGACCTGAAAGTAGTTGTGCGCATATCTAACGGCATCTGGTAAAAGGGCGTAAGCGCTTATCAAATTCATGCAGCCTAGGCCCTTTTTTCTAGATAACCGTAGACTTATTGTATGCAAGCGCATAGACCTAGGATGGGAGTGTGCGACAAAGAGAGTTCACTGAGCACACTCTCCATTGACAGCGAGAGGGTGGGAGGGGAGGGGGGGAGGAGAGGAGGAGAGAAGGGGGGCTGACGTATGCATACCTGCGCTTCCTTTATCAATGAACTCTGCTTTTTCACGGCTCTCAGCTGACTGACAAGAGGGGGGAGGCCCTGCAGAGGATACATGTAGGAAGACAGAGCCTTGCGATACACACCAGTACTGAACACGCGCGATGTACTCCCAAGCGTGAAGTGTCCCGGGGCTAAGCAGCTTGAGGCTGGAAGTGCCCCAGGTCAGTGCAGCTTGAGGCTAGAAGTACCCTGGGTCAGTGCAACTTGAGGCAGAGTTTAAGGCTGTAAGTGCCCCGGCGGTCAGTGCAGCCGGCTTGAGGCTGGAAGTGCCCCAGGTCAGTGCAGCTTGAGGCTGGAAGTACCCCGGGTCAGTGCAACTTGAGGCAGAGTTTAAGGCTGGAAGTGCCCCGGCGGTCAGTGCAGCTTGAGGCTGGAAGTGCCCCAGGTCAGTGTAGCTTGACGGAGTCACTGAGTTTAAGGCTGGAAATGCCCCGGGTTTAAGCAGCTTGAGGCACTGACTGAATTTGAGGCTGGAAGTGCCCCTGATCAATGCAGCTTGAGGCACTGCACTGAGGCTGGAAGTGCCCCTGGTCAATGCAGCTCGAGGCACTGCACTGAGGCTGGAAGTGCCCCTGGTCAATGCAGCTTGAGGCACTGCACTGAGGCTGGAAGTGCCCCTGGTCAATGCAGCTCAGTTGAGGCACTGACTGAGTTTAAGGCTGGAAGTGCCCCTGGTCAATGCAGCTTTTCCCGTCTGAATAATCCACCTTTGAGGAAAAACTACTTCAAAACAAGTATCAAAATGGTCAACATATACACTAAGATAAAGCATAGCATTTGCCCTACACCCTGGCATAATTTTAGGTCAAACTGTGATGTCATTCAAAAGTTATGACGTCATGTTACACCCAGTCAAGCCAACTCTGTGCTTGGAAAAAAAAAAAAGTGGATCCAAAAATGGGAGGCAACCTGACTTCATCCATTTTAATCGATTCTTACTTTGAAACGAAATCATCAGAGTCAAATCTAATTTGACCAAGGTTCACGGCAAGTCTTTCGTTTCAAGTTGCATAGTGTGCAAATCTTCAGACCGAGTTTCAAAGTTATAGCGAGCGGAGTCTTTTTACATAGATTTTTGTTTGAAGAAGGCACCTCGTCAAGGCCCCACTGGAACGTCCTGGCGACAGGTTGTTCGCAGGAAATCTTTGTTTGCCTAACCTCTTCAGTTTAGACAGGTTACGACCTTGACCTGGTTGTAGTTCGAGTAGTCTAAAATTAAATTCAGAGGGGTGACATTAGTTAAAGTAGAAGTGACGACACTGTGACTCGCTAAAATTGTATAGTTCCGTTTCTGTTTGTCAGCGAAATATGATGCTGTTTTCCAACGTTGCAAACCATTTCTGAAAAAAAAAAAAACGTGCAATGCCAATATTCGATATAGACGTTGACTATTGTATTGACTATTAAATCATTTGTTGTATAAAAGTCATTTTTTTGGTTTATAATTATCTAACTCCGCCACCACCACCACCACCACCACAACAACAACAACAACAACAACAACAACAACAACAACAACAACAACAACAACCCCCAACTTAGTTGAATGATACACTCTCTCTCAGAAATTGACACTGATCATGATAATCTTAGATTATCTTTGCTTTGCAAATGTTCAGCCCACAAAATTTGAAAATAAATGCAATTCTTAATTCCGAAACTGAAATTGCTGGGCGCGATTGGTGATTGAACGTGTCCAGTGTGTGTGAGAGAATGCGTGTGATTCATGTGAGCGTGCGTGTTGGGTTCGGTTCTTTGAGCCACTGAGTTCAAGAAACTGGGTAAAACGCCTACACAATGCACATTAATTATTATTATTGAAATAATACCAATTTCCAGTTATTTCTTTTTTTCATTTATTTGTTTATGATTCCAATGCTCCGTGACAAACTGAAAACACAACTCTCAACACTGATACCGTCAAACCACAATCAACCGGGCATGCATAATAAAAAGCACAGAAGAGAAAAATATTACAGAAATTACGATCAAGATGTGGACGAGCACGGAACTGATGGGTGGCCGGGGCGGAAGGGGCAATGGGGGTGGGGAGGGGGGGGGGAGGAGAGGGGGGAGGGATGTTATGGGTTGTTGATCAGGTCAAAGGAAACAGAAGCAGCCTTCTAGTAGCACAGCGTCAGAGTCGTGTGGAAACACACTACCCTATGGTAGTGCTTCAGTCGTGAGCGTTCGCTGTGTTCGGCCACCCAAAGTACGGCCGGAGGGACCACCGTACGTGTCTCAGTGGTTACAAAAGGTGTGGGTGGCGGCCGGCCACGTCGCCGGATCTGCTGAAAGGGCATCTTTTTCAACACCCGGAATGTTGTTGACCTCTGACCCGGCCTAAAATCATGACCTGTTAAAGGTGCATTAGCCAGCGGACAGTCCGGACTTTCTGACTGAGCCAGGAGAGGCACTGACACACGCACGCACACCCTCACTGGTACACACACTGACACTCAGTGACTCAGCATGGCACGCACACACACACACACACACACACACACACACACACACACACACACACACACACCGTGACACACACACACACACACACACACACACACACACACACACACACACACACACACACACACACACCGTGACACACACACACACACACACACACACACACACACACACACACACACACACACACACACACACACACACCGTGACTTCCGTGAAATATCAGCCAGAAAGACCGAATGACGGTCACAGTTTAGCCGCTTTAAATGTTGTAGAGGTTTATCGTGAGTTGTTTGAGTTATGAGGGGTCACCAGAATGACCACCTTATGTTCCTACATGTACGACCGTTTACGTTAAAACCTGTTCGGTGGATTTCAGTCGTGTGATGCCGCATGCTACGTGTAGTAAATTCGACTGTGATACAGCCTCAGAAACGGCTTTGAACTCAAATAAATCTTTGTTATCCCAAGTGGGAAAATCGGTTATGGCCGGTAGACATAAAGCGAACAACTTGACCAGACAATACATTCAAGATATATAAAAAAAAAACACACACACACTTTAAAATTAGATAAAGATTTCATTTAAGTATCACTTAAATTACTTCGTAATATCTATAATGTGCACCCGACTGATTAGAAAAATAGTTAGACAGAGCGGTCGGCAAACATCTCCCCCTCCTCTCCCCCCCCCCCCCCTCCCACCCCATGTTCCTTCCCCGGGCGGCCGATCCGTTTTGCACAGAAATACTGAGACAGAAACTGAATAGCTGAACTCGTCGTAATATTCAAACACACTACGAACTTGAAGTCAAGGTCATCAAGTTCTCAGTGATCAATGCAGTGGTTCAGTCAACGATACATGTAATAATTTCGCACCGACTCAGTTTGCGGCGTTCAGTCAGTGGCCCCGGTACTTCTAGTCAAAATGATGAATGCCGCCCTGTCGGTAGGTTTTCAGCACGGTTTCACTGACGTGATCAGAGGCATCAAGGTGTAGCAGGCTATTCGTGAAGCGCGGACTGACTCCGTCGTCAACTTTACTTGTGAACTTGAAGAATGAGAGTCTACAATACACAGGAAGTCAGTCACACTTGAAGTCGGCCCGCACTGAAGTACTCTGCTGCATACTGACACACCTAGCCAGCCAGAAGCATTAAAGGCCCCACTGATACCCGTTTTAGGGTGGGTGGGTGTGTGTTTGGGAGTTTAACGTCCTTTTCCACCACGTATGGGTGATATCAAAGACGGGGCAACGACTGAGAAAAAGGCCAGCACAAATACATATGACTCCAGCCGGGATTCGAACTCACGTCCCGAGCCTTGAGGGTCCAACGCTCTACCATTCGGCTATCCCGGCTCCCCGTTTTGCTCCCCAGGGCAACAAAGGAAAAGCCAGCACAAATATTTGCCAGTCGGAATTCGAACTGCATCAATGGAGGGGGGAAAACGAAAACGGCAGCGTTGTTTTTCAGCACCAACAGGGATCCGTGACACACTAAACTGTGGTCTAAGAGAAATAACTCCCTCCATCTGTTGCAGACCAAGGGCAAAAACTCTCTCTCTCTCTGCCGGCTTCGGGTCAGTGTCAATAACATGCCCACTTTTTATTCGATGTTCTTTTTACACTTGTGCGCGTGCGTGCGTGCGTGCGTGAGTGTGTGGCAGTGCCCACGGTGTGTGTGTGTGTGTGTGTGTGTGTGTGTGTGTGTGTGTGTGTGTGTGTGTGTGCCACGGTGTCAGTGTCAGTGTGTGTGTGTGTGTGTGTGTGTGTGTGTGTGTGTGTGTGTGTGTGTGCGTGTGCGGTGTGTGCTCTTTTACTTTTATAGTTGTTCTTACGTAGTGTACATTGAGTGAATTTTTTCCCTTCGGTTTTAGGTTGTAAGGCGCCTAGACTCTGAGCTCGTTCCCCGGGGATAGGCGCCCTATAAATATTATTATTATTACTGATTACGGATAGTGGCACCGTGACTGACTTCGTTTCAGTTGACAGCGGCCATTTTATTTACCCCACGTGATTTACGGGATCGGCTGCCTCTCAGTCTTCATCAGGGCGGCCTTGAAACTGATGCCGCAGTATCACGAGAACCTACGCATTCTAAACCGAAGGATCAGAAAACATTATCCAAATACAATATTATTCCACTGCCACCCAAGCACTCGGCGATGCCTGGAGGTCCCAAAACACAAGCAGTCTCGGCATACCTGAAGGAACGTGGGATGCGGTATTCAGCTGACGGGCGCCCGTGCCGGCGGTTCGGCCTGTCGCGTCCGATCCTGCATTCAGACGATGTAGACTAGAGAAGGAATGCCACTGGTACAGTCAACCCGTGGGAGACACGGCCCCCTTCTCACGTTCTCAGGCAAATCGGCAGATACCTTCGATTTCCATGGACAAAATACAGCCATGCGCTTTTGAATCAACTGCTGTTTTTCTGAAAGCGGCCAATAAAAAAAATGTTAATGAGAGTGAACGGAGCGACTGACGTCATTCTCGAATTAACCAATCAGCTGGTAGTTTCAAAATATGCAGAGGATCTATGATTCTGCGTAGTAACCGTTGTGGAGCCCTTGCGCAAAACTCAAAATCGCCGAACAAATTCAGTTTCCACTTATATTAGTAACGGCCCGATGCCGGCAGTTGCCCAACTTGTTATTCCAGTGTGCGTGCGTGTGTGTGTGTGTGTGTGTGTGTGTGTGTGTGTGTGTGTGTGTGTGTGTGTGTGTGTGTGTGTGTGTGTGTGAATATTTCTATACAGAATTTCAGAATTTCTATAGGCCTACAATACATCCTGGACAAATATTCAGTCAACGTCCCGGCTTAGTTTACTGAGAAGACTGCAGATAAACGTGTACACAAATCATGTGCTCTTGGACTTTGGAGGATAGTGACAATTGATATATTTAACCGTTTCTATTTAGACCGAGCATGTGTCGGTGTCCACCAGAAATCTTCAAGATCACTTCATCTGTGCTTGAGGCAAGGCGTACAAACTATAGACACACCGGCGCTCTCACATACAAAGCCGAAAACAGTAGACCCTCCCAGAAGCAGCAGGTCTGAATAATAGTTTTTGTAGGACAAAACTCATTTCACTTGCCTGCACTGAAGCGAAACTGTTGAATTCAGCCGAACAATTAAGCTGAAAATGAAACTAGCTAAAATCATGTCTCAAAATGTCGGACGAATAACAATACCACATTCCACCCTTTGAACGGAATTCTAAAGTTAAAAAAAAATTGGAATGCCATAAAAATGCTGTAGGGCAGTGAGGTCGTTCAGTACAGCCGAGCGGATTTTCTGTTGTAGTGGTTTTTCATCCCGGCGCACAAAATACCCTGGCTTGAAAAACAGCATTCCAGCGACGCACGCTTTTACGAGAAGTTGAGAAGCTGACTGCAAAAATAACGACTTCTTTATTCCGCCCAGATAAACTTATCATCTGCCGGCTTTTTATTGCGTCCAGTACTGCTTGTTCTCGGATTAGGGTGTCTGTACAGTGGAGGTCTGAAGGCATCACTACATGTAGCAGAAAACCTGACGACACAAGCGTGGGAAATACTGACACATCATGACGACACAAGCGTGGGAAATACTGACACATCATGAGTCACTTGGTAAGTGGGGTTTTTGTGGTCCCCCCCCCCCCCTCTGGTCCAGCTAGCTATGGTGAGTTTTCTGGATTTTTCTGTTGTTGTTGTTCTTGGCTGTTGTTGTTTTGTTTTGTTTTGTGTTTTGGGGTTGTTGTCTTTTTGGGTTTTCTTGGTGTTGTTTTCTTTTGTTTGTTTGTTTGTGTGTTTTTTGTTTTTTTTTTTTTGGTGGGGGGGGGGTGGGTGGGGGTGGGGGGTGTTTGTTTGTTTGTTTGTTGTTGTTGTTTGGGGGTGTTGTTGTTTGTTTATTTGTATTTTTATATGTCATTGTTCTATTTTTTATCATCATTCTACGTATAATATTATTCTACTTATATTGCTATTTTCTTTTTTAATTTTTTAATCATTTTAAGTATTATATTTATTTTTTCATTATTTTATTTTAAATCATTATTTACCTATTTCTTATTATTTTTTTTAATGTAATTATGATTTCATATATTCAATTATCGCTTTATATATTTCATTATTGAATTATCATTTTATACATTGTACTGAAAAGTATGCCACGACGTTTGAATATATGAATAATGAAAGGATTTCTGGGTAATCGTCGGCGGGTGGCATGCCTGTAGTGTGGAGGATGCGGTTGTTGTTTCGTATGTTCGTTTGTTTGTTTGAGTTATGTGTTTTGAATGCTTTTGTTGTTGTTATATTGTTTATTGTTTCTTGTAGTTGTTGTTTGTTTTTGTTTGTGTTTTTGTGGTTGTTTTTTAATCGGTTTGTTTTGTTTTTGTTTGTTTTGTTTGTTTGGGTTTTTTTTTTTTGGGGGGGGGGTGTTTTTTTTTTTTGGGGGGGGGGGATATTTTAAGGGGGGGGGGGGTTCGGGGGGGGGGGCGGAGAGGGTGGTTGCGGGTAGGTTAATATCAATTAATTTTTTTTAAAGTATCTTTTCAATCGTTTAGCAACCTGACTGCCACTGACGAGCGGTGCTCTGAGCCGACAATAACCGCCAGAAGCCGGCTTGTGGAGCACTTTAACCCTGAACTAAAATCTTTACAAAACTTCCTTAAGTTTTATAAACGTCAAAAATATTTACGAACCAGACTTATTTTCTGCACAACTTCTCACCACGCTCCTTAAAACCCCACAGGTTCGCAATAATCTCCCTTTCTCGTGCTGGCCAGAGGGCGCTGAAGCGTGAGAACCCTGGCCAGAATACTGCAGCATGACAGCCCCTTCAAAAGACCCTATGCATCACAAAATAACACCTTAATCTTTTAACACCATAGCTGGCGTGTATTGCGCTCTCCTGCCATTTATGGCCATGTCAGCCAGTGCGTGGCCTGGTCGGCAACGGGGTGTAGTCAAAATGGAGAGGACAGTTTCTGATGCTACTCCACTTCAAAAGTCAGTGAGTGAGTGAGTGAGTGAGCTTTTAGGGCTTTAAAGCCGCGCAAGCCACAAAGACTAATTCGCGGCTGAGTGTGCCTGCACTACTTGAAAAAACAAAAACAAAAATGCAACGTTGGACAAAGGATGCAAACTGATCTTCGGGGCAATATAAACCTAGGACTGACATGCAGGAGACGCTGCACCTTCATGCTAATTTCTCGAACTCCCGGTTACAAAAAAAGCGTCAAAAGTCAGTGGCACCGCAGTCAGGGCTGAATATTTCCAAACAGTAGCACCAAGTGTTTCCATTTTCAGATTTGAGTAGCACCGAAGGTCGGTTTCCAAAGGCCGGACTTGGGCGGGGACTGTCGGCGTCAGTGAAGGAACGGGGTCGTTTGTTGATCCGGCAGACGACAACTTTGACTACCGCGTCGCTATTATGGCGTAAGGACACAAATTGCGTGTAGGGTCAAGTGCAATGTTTGTTTGAAGAACCATGTTTTGCAAGTGTGCTAGTTTGTAGTGATTTTTTTTGTTGTTGTCACGAAAAAGCGTGATTTTCCGCGTGTTTTTGTTGTTGTTGTTGTTTTTGCTGCCACAACTCTTTGCCGGCTCCACTCGTGTTCCTCCCTGGTAAAGGGTGGAATCCACGGACGGCTCGGAAGCTGGGGCAATTTTTATTATGCATGATGATGGAGATGAGGATGATGGTAAGATGATGCTATGGAGGTCCGTGTGATTTGGGACTGTGGGACAAGGCTGCATTCAACGCTTCCTGTCATAAATATCCCGGCATTAACCAGGCCCGGGAACTACGGCACCTGCATCATAAGACGTGTCATACCAAGGGAAGCACCCCCAAAGTCGCACCCGTGAAGTGGGTGAAGCTCGGCTGTGTGGCAACAGCCTTCCCATTGGGCCCATAGCACACCCGCTCTGGGTAGGAGCCGACCTAGGTAGGAAAAATCCCGCTTGCCTCGGCTGGGACTCGAACCCGGGTCTCCCGGTCCATAGTCCGAAGTGCTAACCACTACACTACGGGGGCCGGTGCTTTTCGTGATTTTTGTATTCGGTAGGGCAAGGTGCATGCCAGGGGGTTAGACGGCAAGAGGAGACAACTGAGCTGCCAGTCAAGCTGAGACTTTTTGCGAAGAAGAGAGGCAAAGTTGACGTGAGTGGATTTGGATGAAGTGGATTTAAACAGAAAGTAGACTAGCAATTACTCCAGTGAGACTTGAGCGAAAAGGAGACATATTCAATTTTTTTTAAACTCCTCTCAGGTACGTGCCCTTGAATGGTCGGTGCATGGTAACTCTTGTTTCTAGATTGAAGCATTTTTTAGGGGTGACTGTGATGCCTGAGGTTAATACGGAATATAAAGGCATTTTGAGGCTTCGTGCATTTGTATTCTTTGACCTATGCAAAGACGTACACGTGCCAGCTCAAATTCAGTTCAAACCGCATATGGCTTTTCGTGAGACCAATCAACGTCAGAACTTTTGGAGAGGAGTAGTAGCACCGGAAACACTAGCGCACATTTTGATTGCACCCTGCTTGGTCGTCGTCCGCCGCCGTGTGATGGGGTCAGCACTCCGGTGACTGAGAATTATGGGTAATCCAGAGAAAAATCTCACCCAGCCCTGGCTCTGTAGTACTGGCGGATTCAGAACTTGAGCCCTTCAGTGGCCGGACAGAGACAAAAATCAGAACATTATTTTCCTGTTATGGATGACCCTTCAGTGTTGACGTTTGTAAACTTTTTAACCAGTCAGCGCGGCCGACCGGCATGTCACTGAGTCAGTCGCCGTGACATAGTGTGTCACGTCACGTGACCGCCGCCCCCCCCCCCCCCCTACTGACCCGGCCTCCGAAAGGTAATGACCGACTGACAACGCTGAAAGTACAAAATTTGGACCGATTCAGCATGTTCTGCTCAAGTCTGCTCTCATGGCTGAACAACTGGGTGCCGAAGAGAATCGGTTTTACGCACTGCCTTCAGAAGTTACTCAGTGATAGCCGACATTGAAAAATGTCGTATGACTGACTATGGTCAGTTGTTAGTCAGTAACCACCCTGTTCTCAGTGTGCCCTGTTTCAGTAGTCAGTAACCACCCTGTTCTCAGTGTGCCCTGTTTCAGTAGTCAGTAACCACCCTGTTCTCAGTGTGCCCTGTTTCAGTAGTCAGTAACCACCCTGTTCTCAGTGTGCCCTGTTTCAGTAGTCAGTCAGTAGCAACCCTGTTCTCAGTGTGCCCTGTTTCAGTAGTCAGTAACCACCCTGTTCTCAGTGTGCCCTGTTTCAGTAGTCAGTAACCACCCTGTTCTCAGTGTGCCCTGTTTCAGTAGTCAGTAGCAACCCTGTTCTGTTCCCGGCTGAACGAGGGAAACTTCAAGTTCCAGGGAACCCGAAGAAATCAGTGACAAGTTAAACCGGGCCCACGTTTACGGCAAAACTGATTGGCTCCGGCCGGCGCTAATCAGGTCACGGGGGAAAACGACCCAGGCTCCCCCTCACGGACGGCCGTGTTTAAATTACGTCGAAGGAAGTCAGTCGGGCCGGGCACAAAGGTGACCGTTACATCTAAGAGTCCTTCACGGTAAGGGTCTGTCTAAACGCCTGACCCTGTTTGTTGCAGATTTATGACGACTCCAATGGGCCCAAGCTGGCTGGTCAGAGAGAGGTCGTGACCTGTCGCAAAAGCACACTGAGATAGTTAAATGGGCCCACGTCTGATATCTGTCTCTAGGACACGAGAGTCTTTCGAGGGAAAAGACCTTCACGGTGCATAAAACCCGCTCACTGCGCTACTACCGTGACGAGACTGAATTGTCTCGGTGTTCTCAAACAAAAGGTCGCACTATACCGGCCTCGACCCGACTGTGACCCCAGCTAGATCAAAGCGGTGATCCTCGATAGCACAGACGATCGCCCATCTCGAGAAGGGACTGCACTCTGAGGTCTACCTTGTGACTTTTCCCCGGTGGCTTCAGTAGACGACTTTGGACTGCGCGATTTTTTTTTAAAAACAGTATATGAGTTTTTTCCCCTCCGGTTTTTGATCCAGGACGGAAATTATTCCTCCAGCTTTAGCGAAGACAGTTTGTGGAAATTTGGAACCGATGCTGACGTACTATAAAGCACTCAGTAATCAGTAGACCGGCCTTGTGGCAGCCGCGAGACTGGGGTTCCGGCTCAGTTCAGGCGTTTCAACCGCACTGAATGACTTTGGGATATGTTTTGTTGAAACTCGCCTGAATCAGTTCTGACGCGACTTCGCTGAGATGATGTGAAAATCCGGCAAAGGCTCACTACTTTCACGTCTATACATAGTTACAAAAACTTACCCCCCAAAATGAAATAACCTCGGGGTTATTTCTGCGTGGTTAAAAAAAAATCACAAAAACTTAATCAGAAAACTTTTCTACACTATACTACATCCAATCAATCAATCAATCAATCAATCAATCAATCAATCAATCAATCAATCGGCAATCACTCTATTATCCTAAGTCTAGACTAAGTTGGGAAATTCAAGTGGAGTCAGGTGTCACTGCACACACACACACACACACACACACACACACACACACACACACACACACTCGCTAACGTTAGTAACTACGCACACGCACACACAAGCGTCGAATGCCATGGGTCACACTACTACAACAGACTGGTGAGGGAAGATAAGAAGACGGACCTTACTCAGTCGTCACTGGGATGGGTGGGTAGGTGTTTGTGAAAAAGCCAGCACAAATACTGACGGATTTGGCCCCAGCCGGCATACGAACTCACGACCCGAGCATTAGAAGTCCAACGCTCTACCATTCGGCCACCCCGGCTCCCCCTCAGTCGTCACTGACTGAGCCTGTTCTCAAGTCAGATCACAGACGACTGAACCGATCAATCGAATTCCGACTTCCACTATTGAGGTTACAAATGCCAAAGCCTGACTACGTGCAAATAGTCAGTCATCACTTGAATATCGCGTGCAGGCTCCTCCAGCCTACGACTATATGAAGATTCAGTCATACCGCCGGCGCAGTTGTCTTCTTACGGCCCGGAAAGACAAACTGAGGGAGCGAACTTCAGAGAGTGAACTGTGATGCCGGGGAGTGTTACCATATAAATTTCGTCAATAAGGGTGGGTCAGCGGAGATTGCACTGCTCACAAACACATCTCAGGTTATCACAATTTTATTAACGCACGCTCAGTGTCTCAAGAAGGTACCTAGCCGCCAACGGGTAGCCACACACGGCTGGTGGCGCTGGCCCCTCCCGTTTACACCCTCGGGTGGATTCAAGTAACAAAAAGCAGGAAGCTGTCTGCTGGCGTTTGCTGAGACAATTTACGGCTGATCATTTCCAGCACTGACGAGACTTGTGGCCGGGCAGATAACCGCGTTGAGTGTTGAGTTTGTGAGAAACTTGAGACAAGTGGACACTCTTTTCCAGTGCCCCTGTCAGCTAACGGCAGTATATCTTGTCGCGATTACAGTGTTCCTGCGATTACCGGGAGCAAAAGTTGAACAACTCCTCCCGTCAGTGGTGAAGACAGAGTGGGGCTGAATTTGACGCGGAGCTAAATCTGTCTGCTGGCAGCGAAAGACCCGGTGAGGTCGTCTGCGGGGATGGAATAAGGGAAACAATCACCTCAAATTCAATCCTAGACTCCAGAGTGCAGTCCCTTTTCGGCGGGGCGTGAAAATGTGACTGCTTACACCCAGCGCCATTTTCAAAAATGGCGATTTTTTTTTTAGAAAAGCAGAGACTTGTGTGTCATATGATTCGATTTGAAACGAAGTCTTGAATATCCGACCACTTTTCGTTTGGGCAAAATCTTTGCCAGCGGACAATTATTGTTGCGCTTTGATGGCACTGTTTACGTGGTACACTGATCCAACAGGATGTGAGTAAACGGCAAGGGGGTTGCACTCTGACAGGCAAGGGTGTTGCACTCTACAAGCAAGTATTATTGCACGGTGCAGACGATCACGTACCTGCCTTGTGGTGGAATAAGAGACGATTACAAAAGCATACACACCCGTGCTCTAGGACTGAATGTAATAATTCAATCCGACTCTGAAAGGAACTTATCTCCCCCAAGAAGCGCACACGCCATGAGTGCCGCTCAACAAATCCAACTGAACACACTTGTGCAGTGCACATGTGTGCGTGTGTTTCCAGTAATGTTAATAGACCCTCCTACCCCAGCTTTAAAGTTAATGGACCCCCGGGGTCCAGCAACTATCAGAGGACATGCTTATTGGACCCCTCCTATAATTGTTGGACTCCGACCTTACTTGAATACTCTGGGTTTCTCGTAGCTTTGTTGACTTTCCCACCAAGTGTAACTTGTAGTGTGTGCATAAATGGCACATCATTCTGTGGGTGTAACTTTATTTCATGAGAACACAAAGTGTAGTCGCCACTTATTTTAAACAGAAAAAAAAAAAAAATCTTTACAGACAGACCACAGAGGGTTGTTACAGGTACACTATTACACACTTGAGTCAAAAATACAAGACACAATAAAGACACAATAAAGACACAAACATAAATCAACTGACAAACCTCAGGGTTTTCTTTTTGGATCTACTTTATTGGTATAAACATCCAGAACGAACAGAATACATGAATGCAGAATACAAACACAAAGAGGGAAAAGGCATGAAATGTTGAGACTAGTCGGAAGCATGGCAATGGTATATGGTCAGCACATTATATACGGTAGCTTCACAAACTAAGGAGAATTTCAAGGACTTGAACAGAGAAGCCATAAGGTTAAACTTAATCTAACGTGACTACAGAGAATGCCAAACACAAAAATTCAAATACAGGGTACAGATAACTGAGGTGCGTTACGCATGTGGAAGACACATATCAGAAAACACTGTACAGCGTTACTGATGTGTAAACTTATTACCCACCACATGTGAGAAACATAAACACATGCAAGGACAGGTCTTCCTTCCACACACAGGTGGGTGTGTGTGTTTGGGAGTTTAACATCCTTTTCCACCACGTACAGATGATATCAAAGACAGGGCAACAAGAAAAGGCCAGCACAAATATTTGGCCTCAGCCGGGATTCGAACTCACGACCCAAGCGCTGAAAGTCTAACGCTCTACCATTCGACGATCCCGGCTTCCCTTCCACAAGCGGAATCCATGTACCTAGAAGTGAAACATCTGAAACGGAACTGAATCGATAAACAGGGGTGAGTTTCCGGCTTGTTTTTCTAGGGTGTAACTACTTCAAAGATGAAGCCACACAAGCACAGGACCCCAAGTTTTCAAACACAGGAAAACAGACACCAAACTGCACATATGACAAAGTTACAGTGGCAGGGGTGAATAACACAAGTCAAAGGTGATGTCCTGAAAGGTCAGCTGCCTACAGTTTGAGCTACTGAGTTACTATTGTTTATAACTGATCAGTGTTGACTGTCCTATTTCAAATGAACGATCCAGAAAGAAAAAAAAAAAAACCCAGCAGACACCCACTCTGCCTAGTTACTAGATTTTCACCCCATTAACTGACAATGCTACCTGAGAAACTGTATTACGCAAACAAAAAGCAGACCTTGTCACAAATAACGAACATACTGTGAGACAAAATAGCAAAATTACTCTGTATAGGGCCAGCTCAGCAGAAAATACTGTCCTGATGAACCATCATACACTCATCAGAAACAATATAATGCAACGTTTGATTTCCCTCCAGTGTCATCTCATACAAACCACTAGGCCTTCTGATAAATCAAACACCAGTCAGTCAGTAACAATGTAACGTAACATCTCCCTTCATTGCTTATCAAGTCTGTTGACGAAAAACCAAACACCAGTAAATGAGGAATTGATGGACAACTGACAGAAACACTTGTACATGTATGAATAACCAAACCTGAAGTTAAAGAAATGACTTGGGACAAACATAATTAATATAAATATTATTACAAATGTATGCCTGATTTATCATTTATTGATATATTGGTATATTATCTGGCCCACTACAGTAGTAAGAGAAATTGGAGCTGCGAACAGCTGCAAGGGCCATCTGTACAGCGCCGTCCATTTTTCCCCCCCCCCCCCATTTTTCCTGCATGCCTGTTAGCATTTCACAGCACCTTTCACATGCACATTTGGCATCAGTGCAGGTGTGTAAACGAAGGCAAAGGCAGGCACCATAAACAAGTCGTCATAATGACCCTTACAAAAATGTCTTTGGTTTAGGAACAAATCAAACTGTTTGATTCAATTAGCTGTAATCTCCAGGTTCACACACAGTTTATGCATGTTCTGCTTGCTACAGGAGTTGTGTCTGGTTATGAAGGACGATAGAATGCTGCTTGTTTCATAAGCCTACAGAGGGGTGCAATGGTAAAAACACCATGGAAACAACGAAATACTACATTAAGCCAATTTATTTACAGCTAAGAGACCGAATGATAAACAATAAATGCAATGAATATATTTACATATATATATATAAAAGATTCACTTGCACATTGTGCAATGTGCGGATGTAGCAAATTCTCTTCAAAGTTCAATCATGGGGCAAAGATCCAGAACCCTTGCTGCCAAATCATCCCAATACAGTCAACGAGAAAATGAAAATTGCCATTTTCACAGCAGTCATAACAGACGCAAGGCCCAACTTTACACCCAGTTCTCAAAAAAAAATAGTTCTCACAACAAGACTAGAAAACACTTCATTTCATACATCGGTGGAGAAAAAAAAAAAAAAAAACCCTAGACAGACCACCTTACACAGACCTACAGAAGAAGACGGTGACAGAATGAAAACTGAAATCAAAAACAACTGATTCATAGAACAGGAAACGGACATTACTCTGTCAACTGGTGTATAACAAAGACGAGGCCAATAATGGTAATGTAGTATGCAAACATCCGAAAAATCCATCTGCTTGGCAAGTTTAAAACAATAAAATACAGCTTGGATGAGACAATTTACAACAGGACTGATTAACAAGTCATGACTGTGATTGTCAAGACTATCCTACCTGGAGACAAGATAAATCCGAGCCAACTTACATGTTCTGAAGGTACAGGACCCCAGCCAGGTAACATGTTCTGAAGGTACAAGACCCCAGCCAGCTAACATGTTCTGAGGGTACAGGACCCCAGCCAGCTAACATGTTCTCAAGGTAAGGACCCCAGCCAGCTAACATGTTCTCAAGGTACAGGACCCCCAGCCAGCTAACATGTTCTGAAGGTACAGGACCCCAGCCAACTAACACGTTCTGAAGGTACAGGACCCCAGCCAGCTAACATGTTCTCAAGGTACAGGACCCCCAGCCAGCTATCATGTTCTGAAGGTACAGGACCCCAGCCAGCTAACATGTTCTCAAGGTACAGGACCCCAGCCAACTAACACGTTCTGAAGGTACAGGACCCCAGCCAGCTAACAATAGTAACATGTTCTCAAGGTACAGGACCCCAGCCAGCTATCATGTTCTGAAGGTACAGGACCCCAGCCAGCTATCATGTTCTGAAGGTACAGGACCCCCAGCCAGCTAACATGTTCTCAAGGTACAGGACCCCAGCCAGCTATCATGTTCTGAAGGTACAGGACCCTGATAGATTTTAAAAAGTGCTCTGCGGTCACTTCCAACTGACCATAATTATCCTCTGACAGAGCAAAATCAAACATAAATAAGAGAAACCCTTTAACCCAAAAGATTTTATTTTACAAATAAAAGCCAATACATTCACCTATTTACATACTTTTCTCCCAGATTTATACAAAAGCCAGCTAGCAAAACAAAAACAAAATAAAAACATCTGAAAGGATGTAGACCTGATCATACTGGCAGCACAGATGATGTGTCAAATGAAATGAATGGATGTAACACAGGCGTATATCCCTGTACACGTACCAAAATGATGCAAAAACTGATGGCACACAGCTGAACGTTACGGACATTTTCTCAGTGAAAACACGTTTATCATGTCAGCTTAAGCATGGAATATATGTTAGCAGAAAGTGATGAACATCAACATGAGGTAAGTAACGCCAGAATAAACTTTTTTTCTCGAGATGCGCAGGACAAACCATGGTCTTCAAACTGCATCCTTGGATTGGGAGAGAAAGCTTTCGACACTAGTAAACTCCAGGAGGTACATGACTAATAACTGAAATAGCTGCTTTAAGAAATAGTAGGTAACAGAATTTATTTATTTTATTTTTTTTTGGGGGGGGGGGGGGAGGGGGGGGAGGGGGGGAGGGGTGGGCGAAGTTGGGGGGGGGGGGGGGGGGCCAGCACTGGGACAGTGGCTGAGCAGAAGAAGATATGTCTGCATACAAGTACCTACAGGTCTGAAATCACTGTACAATGTCACATGGTCTAAAAGCCAGCTGGTGGTCGAAACTCCATGTGAAGTGTGGGGTGCGGCACGCAGTGTGATGACCTTAGGCATGAGAGGGAGTTAGCACGTCTCTGTTCCCTTGTCTGAGAGTCAACATTCATCAGGAATCTGCGGAAGAAAGACAAAATGGTAATATTACTAATAATTGCTAAGGTGACAAAATGGCACAGAAAATACATGATAAGACAACTCTCAAATCCTAAATCAATCTGAAACATGCATTTCATTCAACGATTTGACAAGAAATTCATTCAAACTGCATTAAAAAAGGCCTCCTTTGCATACTGTGAAGTGAGTTAAACTGAAAAAACATTCCGAGAACTGTGTCGCTACTTTCACCTGATTGTATTAAAATCAAAAGCGAAGGATTAAAGCTCTCTTGAAAGTTACGTTTTTCCTTGCTGACATGAATTGCTAGGGCTTAAAATGATCCATGTTCCAATAATAATAATGAGTATTGTATAGGCGCTTTACCCAATTTCATGAATCGGCTCAAAGCGCCGCGAACTGAACCCAACACGCACGCTCATGTGAATCACACGCATTCTTTCACACACTGGGCATAAACACATTATAATCACGTGGTGCGAAGGGTCAGCTCAGCTATTTAAATTTCGGAATTTTAGAATTGCATTTATTTTTCGAATTTGGTGGGCTGAACATTTCCAAAGCAGAGAAGGAGGAAGCCGAAGTACCCGGAGAGAACCCCCGACGATCGGCCCGCATAAACGGTGCCACATACGAGAAGGAAAAATTCTTTGCCCCGAGTGGGACTCAAACCTGACCTCTCGCATTGGTGACAAGTCTCTTAACCACTACACCACCGACCGCCCCAAAAGGAGAAAAAGTGTAGCATTTGTTGAGGAACTGGCAGAGCTACAGACATCAGACATGGTTTTTTTAGGGGGTGTCAACAGACATGCTCCCCTGGAATTTTTTTTTTTTTAAATTAGACTAAAATCTGTGCAATTTGGCATGATTTTAAAATGCTTCAGAGGGGTGGGTGGGTGTTTGGGGGTTTAACGTCCTTTTACACCACATACGGGTGATATCAAAGACGGGGCAACAATGAAAAAGCCAGCACAAATATTTGGCCCCAGCCGGGATACAAACTCATGACCCGAAAATGCTTCAGAGGAGGAAACACTTTTTGAGGGGAGGAAAACTTTGAGCCAAAGTGGAAATCCACCAAAAGGTGAAGCATTTAAGCCCTGACTGTACACTTCTCCAGCCGCGCAATTCTCAAAATGGGGTTACACCAATAAACGAGCAGCAAGAAATCTGACTTAGTTTGTGAAAGCCATGACAGCCTTCATGGCAAGGTGATCTGAAGCGAAGTCCCGGTCCGGAAGACCGCCTGTGGCATCCACCACGGCCTTATCCACCGTCTTCAGCACACCAACAGGCACTAGACTGCCAGAACTGAAGAAGACGTAGTCCACCGAGTTGTGCATATGCACCGTGAACGTCGTTATTTCTGGCTCGCTACCCTGTAAAGAAACAAGCAAGTTTGATTTTTACGCTCTAATATTCAGTGATCGCGTTAACCGGTAAAATACCGTTTAAAAAACCAGAATACCGGAAAAATTTGGAGCTGCCCAGTTTCAGCGAACGTTAATCACTGTCACAATACTTTGTTCCCCACTGACTGGCCAGGGCTTCTTTGTTTTTGCGATGGACTCGCTGCTATCTTTACCTCTCATACCGATACAGTGTTGCGACACTGTGATTGTGTTTAGGTCGATTTGCACTGTAATTCTTATCACTGGTTTTAATTCTCATGGGACCGGTTCTGACACAGGTTGTTGAGTGACAGTGTGGGGTAGTCGCTGATGGGACCGGTTTTCAAAATTGCTAGCGCGATCACTGATATTCATATGGGGAAAATAGTACAGAACTGCAACTTAAAGAGCTTAACACTGTTAATTTACATACTGCATGTCCTTGCGCTTTCGATTTCTAATTACATAAGAGGACAAGACCCGCAAAACAGTTTAATTACTTTACATGACATCACTGGTAACTGATGAAGTAAGGAAAGGTAAATTCAAATCAAGGAAGTATGATGTGAAATGTTTCAGTGTCAAGTAAACCACGAACAAACAGGAAACTTCCTCTTTAATATCATAAAATTAATAACCAAACTTTGATGCAGAATCCACAGCTGTTACCAGCCCCTGTAGTGTAGTGGTTAGCACTTCGGACCATGGACCGGGAGACCCGGGTTCGAATCCCAGCCGAGGCAAGCGGGATTTTTCCTACCTAGGTCGGCTCCTACCCAGAGCGGGTGTGCTATGGACCCGATGGGGAGGCTGTTGCCACACAGCCGAGTTTCACCCACTTCACGGGTGCGACTTTGGGGGTGCTTCCCTTAGTATGACACGTCTTATGATGTGCCGTAGTTCCTGGGCCTGGTTAATGCCGGGATATTTATGACAGGAAGCGTGGAATGCGGCCCTGTCCCGCAGTCCCAAACCACATGGACCTCCATAGCATCATCTTACTATCATCCTCATCTCCATCATCATGCATAATAAAAATTGTCCCAGCTTCCGAGTCCTCCGTGGGTTCCATCCATGACCTGGGAGGAACACCACTGGAGCTGGCAAAGAGTTGGGGCAGCAAAAAAAAAAAGAAAAAAAAAGAATCCACAGCTGTTACTTACTGTGACGGTTGAGTACGCGCTCCTCAAGTTTGAAGATGTATGCTGAAAGGCACGCCACAAATGATTCACCAGCGATTTCTGCAAATTCAAGTAAAAATTACATGAATAATTTACTGGTACACAGCTTGCAAGAGATTTAACAGCCTGTGAGAAGTAACTAACAAAATTCACCAGACAGTCAGAAACTTTGAAAAAGCTTTTACTGCACGTTTGTCCTCAGCAAGATCCAGAACAGGGGAGGGAACAAGATGTCATCATGAACTCGTTTTACTTCCCTTGACCAAGGGCACCTTTTGCAGAGTTTGGGATCAATAACTGGTAACAAATAAACTGACACTTACTACCACAAAAAGATAATAAAAACAAGCCACCTCAACGGAGCCTCGAGACAGGCCCTCAGTAACTTCTAGCCTACACAGTAAAACCTGCAAATGGTGTAAGAAGCCGCCTTCAAACATGTACATTTCCTTCAGTTGCAATCAGTCTGACACCCAGATTCCTGTGTACCATGACAGGTAATCACCGGTTACTCACCGATCCCTCGTTCAGCTCCAGCCTCTCAACGGCCTGCAGTTTGCGAATGGACGCGTCCGACAGGTAGCCATCGAGGACGAGCTGGTAAGCTGGGCTGTGCCATTCCGAATTGAAGTCGCCGCAGATGATGTGTGGTGCTCCCTCTCCCCCGGCGACTCCCACCACTTCTTTGATAGCACAAGCTGCCTGCAGTAACAAAATATACCCTTTTTTTCCTTCCAAAACCACACACACTCTTAATACTACTACTACTAAATGGTATTTCTAGGGTGCATTTCTTGAAATAAAACTCAATGCGCCTATCACTCACTCACACTCACGCACATTGAACAACGATGAACAGGCATCTATAGACTGGTGAAACTGACTAGTTAGACAGAAAATGACTGGTGTTAGTTATTTGTGGCCTCACGCCGCTCAAGCAACAAAGACCAGCACGCGGCTGAGGGAATTACCGGAAAGCTTTGTAAAAAAGGAACGTTTTCAGATTGCTCTTGGAAACAGACAGTGTGGGCGCATTTCTCAGATCTGCAGGCAGGAAGTTCCAAATGGCTGGAGCGGCAAAACTGAAAGAGCGCTTGCCAAAAGATTTCAGGTTGCGCTTGGGGATTTTGAGAAACCTCTCGGAGGACGACAACACTGATAAAGGAAAGGCAGATTTCTGTCATTAATTACAAAAAACATTAACCTACCTGTATACACTGGACATCAGGGCTGCGCATGGAATCCCAGACAACATGGATGTTGCCGACAGTGCAGGACTTGCCTGTGGTTCGACTGCGCAGCTTCGTGATGAGCACGACATCAGCACGATCAAGGTACTTCATAACGGCCGCACCCACTTCTGGGCTCAAACCTCCAGCCTCCACCTCCTGTGGATGCAAACAAAAATCCTACACACAACACGTTTGTACAGTTCGCTCTTTCAAGACAAAAAAAATTCAAAGTATCTCAACAGCTGGTGTACATGAACACAGAAGAATTGAGAATTTCATCTTTACAAAAGGGCTCAGTCAGATATAAAAGTTGAGGACTGAATGGCGCTACATCTTTTGCAAACATTTCATCTTACAGTAAAAAGCCTTTTACTTATAACCACAAGGGGGAAGGGGGGGAGAGAGACAATTAGAATTTAGAAGAGAAGAGACAACAGCCCTCATCTCAGTAAATTTAATACCTAGAAAGTGATGACCCTGCAGGCAAGGAAACTGTGCTTATAAGAATGTTATCTTCGATCCACAGATCCCAGCAGAGAAATGGAAAAGAAATAGTAGATAAGTAGTCGTCAACACTAACAGACTCTAAACCCAAGATCAGAAAAACAACAACAACAACAAAACAAGATGGCCACTGACCAGCCCAATATGTTGTTTCCATTTAATCACCTGCTGTCGTCACGGTCGTTCTTTTGTAATGCCATGTATACGGGAGGACACACACACACACACACACACACACACACACACACACACACACACACACACACACTACACACTCTCTCTCTCTCTCTCTCTCGCTCTCTCTCTCTCTCTCTCAATGGAAACAACTGACCGGGCTTGTCAGACCAATCTTGGTTTTGGAAGAGAGACGTCAAGTTGTTTTCTTTGAAATATATGACGTTTTCCTCATTGGGATGACGCATAATACATTTGACGTAATAACTTTGACTCGGATACAATTCTTGCAATGAAAGCAGCCCCATGAAAATTGAAGTGTTGCTGCTGCGCAGTGTAAAGATCGAATTTATACCGGCTCAATGTGTTTAACAGACAAGTCTGCGCGGCGAACGTTTTTTCACTATGTGTTATGTCTGCTGCGCGCGCGCGCACACAGACACACACAGACATACGCGCGCGCGCACGCACGCACGCACGCAGACTTGCGCGAGCCGCGTTTGTGCATGTGCTCCATTGAGACCTATGTGGTGTTCTCTCACTCTACTATGCTATTGAGTGAGAGTCAGTGGGAAAAACAAAGCTCACTACATCAATGAAACTCCCGCTTTCCCCGTCTACAAATAGAGAACTTCCGAAAAGTGACGACACACCCCCACGTCAATCAAACATGACGTCGGCAAACTGACGCTGATACAGTTTTGCGTCAGTGCGCGTGTGCCTTTTCTGCGATGTTTGTGAGGCGTGTGGCTTGTGTAAAGGAAATGTGCTTCGAGTACAAATTTTCGAGTCAACTGACGACAACGGCTGCAGTGAATTTTTCTAATTTTTTTGTATATTTTTTATGGCACCCCAGGCTCATTATCTATGTATAGTAGGAGCGATTTTGAGATCTAAAGTGTGTTCACCAGCACTTTCATCAGGTACGGTTTACGCCAAAAGTACAAAAGCGACAACCTCCAAAATTCACTCAGTTGAGAGTCCGTATTCATGCTATCTATGTCCCAAACATGGAGTGGTTTAGGTAAATATTACGCCTTTAAACGCCAGAAAGCCACTTTTTTTGAAAAGGGCGATAACTCGCAAATCATGTGTGCAATCGTACCTGGATCGGGCCTTCTATTCAACAATCTTGATTCATTTAGAAACCCCAAATTTGAAATCGATCGGTTCAGTATTTTCGGAGAAATAGGCATCTGAACTGGGTTCACATGCAATGTCAACTCAGGCTCGGTTTACATGAAAACTATAAGAGCGACCATTTTCTAGTAGTGAGTCAATTCAGAGTCCGTATTCAAGCTATCTACTGCCAAAAAATTGAGTGATTTAAATAAATATTACGCCTGTACACGAAAGACAACCAACTTGTCTCAAAAGGGCGATAACTCCCAAATCACTTAAGCAATCATCACACGCTTGAATCGTCTAATGTAACATTTTGATAAATTTGGATACCCCAAATTTGAAGCCATTCGGTTAAGTATTTTCGAAGAAACGGGCCCGGACACAATTCACACACACACGCACATCCACACAGACGGCACTCAGGAGGAGGAGAACTGCGTTCGGAACATCATACGCGTCAGCATCGATGACGCAAGTTTTCTTACGTCATTGTCAGAGTTACACTTGCAAAATCGTCTCTGCGGGAGATCGGCAGTGACGTGCGTTTGTACCACAGATGCTTGCCCATGAACGTGGAAATTTTAGCCCGTCCTATTATGTTGTTTCCATAGTAATGGAAACAACATAAAAAAACCCGAACCAACTGGTAAACATACCTTGCGAGCAACTTCAGTCAGCGACACTCTCTTGCTGCTTTCCAGTTCAAAAAGTGCTGTCTTGTAGAATGTGGCCTCCCCTTCATCATAGTAGTCCTTCGTTCTTTTCATCATCAGACCATCGTAACCCAGTCTACAGATTAAATATGTCAAGTTGTAAGTTACAATCGAACGTCAAACAACTACTAACAATTACTTCATCTGCATTTAATTACAAACAACAAAAATTGTTCTCAAAAACTGCCCTGCAGTAAGAAAGAAAAGGACAGAGCACAAGATCAATCATTTATTAACCTGAAATATGATTACTGAATAGCTTTTATACAATCTTTTGTATCACCACACGAAATGTGCATGGCAGTGTCAGGAACAGAGAAGGCATTTCTGATTTTGGTGGTTCTTGGGTTTTTTTTGTTTTTGTTTCTGTTTTGTACATATGGCAACAGCTCAAAAACAGTGTTTGTTTTAACTGTAACCCTATCATCAGATGATGTGACTTAGCACAAGAAGTCCAAGAAGTCTTTTGATCTATGACATGGGCGTATCAGGGTTCCGGCTCATTACCAAACACAAAAACAACAAAACTCACTTCTTCATATCAGGCAGTAACACAGTGTTGAAGTATGCAGGGTTGACCTCTTGCAGACAGACAATGTCACCATTCAGATATTGCAACTCCTTCATCAACAGACCATGGCGATACTCTTGGCCAAGGAATTCCGGAGCCGTGTAGCTGTAGTCGTTCCTGGTACGAGCACACTCAGCAAGGATGTTGTAACTGACCACACTGAACAAGCGGGCAGGGTCCACAGTCAGCGCAGGCACAGCTGGGTTGGGCACGTAGGCACGGTTGAAGCAACTAGGGGAGGAATGGGTGGCCAGGAAGGTGGGATCAGGAGTACCCAAGCGCTCCGACACACTGCTAGAGCTCTTGGAGCTCGGTGGGCAAACTGAGTTTTGAACTGGTGCGGCAGCATCAGCCATTACAGCGTCAGCGGGTGCTGAAGGAACGCTAGCCTGCGCTACAACGGCAGTCTCTCTCTGCCCTGGGGCCATCTCTACAGTGTTAACATTGTTTGCACTGGCGTTCACTGCTGCTGGAGCAGGAGGGGTAACAACAGGCACTGGATTGGGTGCGCTAAACACTTGCTGCTGGCACGTGGTGGGCTGTGCGGGTTCCTCCGGCGTCAGCTGCCCCTCAGTGATGCTGGTGTCCCCGGTGAAATCACCGTCAATGCTGTTTGAGCCTGACTGGAGCTCGCTGGTGTCCAGTCCGCGAGACAAGACAGTCAGATCAGAGCCAGCCACACTTCCTACCTCCACCACTGTGGATGACACTTCATCACGATCTTCACGCTCCTTGGCCTGAAATCAATGTAAATTTTGTGTCATTAAGAGATTAAAATCAGACCACCACTACATTATATTCATCTGACAAATGACGAATGTTCTTTTAAACTGTTCAACATCTGTTCTGAAATTAACCTGTCAAACAGAATGCAGATTAATTCTCAAATGACATTTCACTCGACAGTAATTAGTATCTAGGCTTTTTCAGATGCAGCTCCCTTTTATGAACCTTAAACAAAGGGAAGCAACTGGTGGTAATTCCGACGTTTAAGCGATGAACAGTTCTCCCTTTCTAATGTTACCGACAAAGAGCATGTATGTGAAGGAGAGCAGACAGGACTCACTGACAGACTCAACAGACAGACCTCAGTGAGGGTTTGAATGTCATGCAGTTAACCATTTTAATAATAATAATAAATATAATATAAGAAATTTCATTTATATAGCGCACTTCTCAGATACAGTGACTCATTGCGCTAACACACATCACTCATGCACATCCACACTATACAGACAAACACGTCAATCAGTACACATTACAAACAATACAAAGACACATCAGTTGAAAGCCTGTTGAAAAAGGTGCGTTTTCAGTCCAGATCTAAAAGCTGATAAAGATGGTTGTTGTCTCAGCCCCATAGGCAGAGAGTTCCAGACTGTAGGGGCGGCAAAACGGAAACATCGTTCACCATAAGTTTTCAGGTTTATCTTAGGGACCTTGAGTAGCTTGTCATTAGATGAGCGGAGCGGATTTTCTTACACAGAAGGGGATGATGCACTGAACACGGCTTACCTGAACCTCATTGGCGTATGCTTTTGTCAACTCTGCCTCTGTCAAGGGAACAACAGTGATGGATGAAGAGCTGCTACCGGCAACACTGACAGGCACTGGAGTACTTGTGTCCATTGGCTGTTCAACTGGCACAGCGGCCGCTGCTGGCGGTGCTACGGGGGCTGGGCGCGGCACTGCTGCTGCTACCTCGGCGCTGTCTGCTGCAGGCACATCCTCTTTGTTGACCACGACAAAGTCACCAGGGAGTTCGGAGTCAGTGCTGGTGGCTGAAGCCGAGTCTTGCTGAGTTTTTGCAGGAGCGGCGACCTCGGCGGTTTTGGCAGGCACGATCGCCGGGGCATCCTCCGCACCTTCGCCATTCACCCGAGCTCGCTTGGTGCCCGACTGCTCAACCTCTGTTTTCGTGTCAGTCTCGTCCTCTTCCAGCTTCCTCTTCACGCCAGTCAGCTTCTTCGACTCCTGTTTTTCAGACACGTCTCCGTTGTTGACGCCAGGCTTTGAGTCTGCCGCGCTCGTTTCCTGCTCCATGGGCTCTGCAGCAGGTTTGGCTGCAGGTTCAGGGGCAGGGGTGGCTGCTACAGTCTCAGCTGGCGTAGCATCTGGCTTCTTACTTTCGGCTTGAGGGGATGCCGAAACTTTCTCCGGCACATCTGCTGCTGCAGGTGCACTCTCTTCTTTCTCCTCCTCTGCATCAGCCGTAGCGCTGGTGTCCATTACTCCCTCCCCTTCATCTCCCACTTCTTCTTCTTCTTTGTCCCCCGCTCCCCTGCCAGGCCGGGATCGTGATCTGGAGGAGGCTGGTCGCCCTCTCCCTCGGCCGCGCGTGGGAGTAGGTTTGCTTTCTTTCTCTGGCGTTTCTGCTTCTGCCTCTTCCTCTGCCGCTCCAGACCTCCTGGAGCTTCGCGACCCCCTTGAGGGTGTCGTGGCTGCTGGAGACTTCCCGCGACCTCGACCTCTATGGCGCCCTCTTCCAGACTTGGGAGTTACTTCCTCCTGCTCTTCGGCCTGCTCAGGTTCGCCGGCCTCCTCTTTCTGTGGAGAAGCCTCCACCTTTGCCTTACCCCTGCCCCCGCGCTTGGAGGACGATGCCGGGGTTGTCTTCTCTTCCTCCTCCTCATCTCCTCCTGCCCCACGTCCGCGAGATCGAGACTGGCGACCAGCCGGGGTTGTACCAGCTTTGAACAAAAGGAACAATTTCTTTATGATTCTGTATGTCTAATGAAGCTTTTCAAAATCAAGAAATTTTTTTTTAGCACTTTCAAAAAAAAAAAAAAAAACAAACCCAACAAACACACACTTTGGAATAAAGCAACACCCCCCCCCCCCCCCCCCCCCCCCCCCCCCCCCCCCCCCCAAAAAAAAAAAAAAAAAATATATATATATATAAAGGTGTGATAAACAGTCACAGTTTGCCTGAATTCAGGTGCAGGATTTCGGTGATGTCATAATCACACAAAGAAAGTGGAGGACTGACACAAAGACAAACTGAATCCAGTTTACCACCCCCCCCCCCCCCCCAAAAAAAAAAAAAAAAAACCAACAGGGGCACACTGAGCAAAGGAAATCGATCTGATCTGTTACCACCTCTCCCACGACTTGAAGGCCTGCCACGACTCCTCTTTTCTACAGGTTCCTCTCCCTCAGCTGCATGCTTGACTTCTTCCTCTGCCTTCTCGCTTCTGCCTCCACGTGTCCTGCAAAATGTAAAATATCGAATTTACTGCCTGTCATAGCTTGTGCTTGTGTCGTAGTCTCTGCCTGTGAATTTGAACTAGACAGGCAAAAGCCTTCATGGCTCCCTTGTCACGGCTTGTGACAAGGGTCAAGGTCATTCACAAGAGTATGTTTGTAAAGCTCTTATCACTATCTATCATCATGCCAAGTAAGGTGTCTCTGGCATTCTGAGTTCCTGGCAGTATTACAGTTTTCCCTGAAACAGTTTGTATGGCCTTGACCTTGGGTCAAGGTCATTCAAACAAGATTTCATCAATGTCTATCATTATGCCAAGTTTGACGCCTCTAGTATTTGTAGTTCCTCCGAAAACAGTAATGTTAAAATTCGCAACAGACAGCTTTAATGACCTTGACCTTCAGTCAAGGTCACTCAAAAGGTAGGTCTCACTGCTGTCTATCATCATGCCTCGTTTGGTGCCTCTACTGTTTGTTGTTTCCAAGGAAATGCCAAGGTTAAAGTTTCACGAAAACAGCTTGCATGGCCTTGACCTTGACGAAAAGTCATTGAACACAGGTATGTCAGTAACGGTGTTGCGAATGTCTGTCATCATGCAAAGTTTGATGCTTCTGGTTCTTCTAGATTCTGAGAAAACGCAAACGTAAAAATTTCCAAACAGCCTGCTTTAATGACCTTGACCTTGGGTCAAGGTAATTTAAAGGTATGTGTGCATAGGTCTTATCACTGTCTATCAGCACGCCAAGTTCGGTGCCTGCTGTTTGTTATTTCTGAGAAAATGCCAATGTTAAGGTTTCGCAAAAATAGCTTGTATGGCCTTGACCTTGATACAAGGCCACTGAATAAATGTATAAATCTGTAAAGTTTTTATCAATGTCTATCATCATGCAAAGTTTAAAACCTCAGGTGTTTGTAGATTCTGAGAAAATGCCAATGTAAAATTTTCAGACAGCTTTAGTGACCTTGACCTTTAGTCAAGGTAATTCATAATGATATGTTTTGAAAGGTCTTATGGTTGTCTATCACCATGCCAAGTTTGGTGCCTCTGCTTTTGAGATTCTGAGAAAATGACAATGTTAAAGTTTTTCTGCACACACACACACACACACACACACACACACACACAGACGACGGAGGGTTATTACACAGACTCCCATTCTTACACAAGGGAGCCAAAAACTGTTAAAATGAAATTGCAAATTAAGAAAACCAAAATAGTGACAAACTTGGCAGGGGAACGAGCCGCGGCAGTTGAAGCCTTGGTTGATGCTCGAGGGCTACTCCGTGATGGAGCAGATTCCTCCTTGGCGAGACTTCTGCGTGTTGCTCTTGGCATCTAAAATGAGGACAGAATGCTATTTATAAGTTCACTTTTTGCAGTTATCAACATCACTACAACTGTACAAGTCAACATAAAGAAAACTTTACACAACTATAAACTTACAAGTATAATAACAATATTAACATGTGTAGGGTGCAGTGGGAAAGGATTTGGCATAAACGAGAAAATACAATGATAAATTTATGCTAGTACAAGGCAGAAAGACTATGGGCTATCTTTCTATCTCTACGACTTTTTTCTCACTAACCATAATATTCAAATTTATCAATTTAAAGGCCACTCTTCAATTTGCAACACACCAATGTTACTGTTACTGGTCTTAAAAATTCCACAAGTTTCTTAGTACAAGATCTATGGGGACAGTCTTCCTATACCGTAAATTACAAACTCTAGTATGAGAGGAAATGACGGTGCGTATGCGGTAGATTCAAACGCTGCAAGCGGAACGCGACAAAAATTGACAATGTTGTGGAGTACGCCAGCTTTCAAGCACAACGTAGGAAACAGTAAAGTAGTTACATTTTCACGCGACCAACACAAAGATTTACTGTCTGTAACACAATAGTCTTTTCGGCGCCGAACTTCAGGCGATTTATCTTTAGGACAGTGGTTCTGCGCCTATCGCAAAACAATCACCCAGATCAAAAACCCACCTTCACGAAGTGTATAAATCGGTGTGCCCGAGCTTGATTGCCTACAAAATGAGTACTAGTTAGATGCCAACTGGCACAAAAGTGAAATATTCAAAGTGAAATTCAGCTAAATAACAGGGGATGTTGGTAAAGGATGGAAAATAATTGTCGGCACTGTCTCACATGAGGACAAGGGTGCCGCCATTAATAGCATCTATGACATTGCTGTGATTTCATTGGTCAATTAGATTGTAATTTGGAAAATTTTCAATTTTATTTATGAAACAGCTATTTATTTGATCTCTGATATATACTGTATATTTATATATAGTTCTTTTAAAGTTTACTTTTTCTTTAGATTTATTTACTCTTTATTTTTACCAATTTGTGAACCGTGAGCCAAACTCTGCGAGACCACATTCGTCTTCTTACCGCAAATTGGCTGAACCGGTCGGCACAAAACGAAATAAAGTAATCTGCGCCGGTGGTTTTTGTGGGGGGTGAACGTGCCCGTACTGAAGTAATTACAGATGTATTTGCTTACATGATTGGTGCTTTTTGAAGTTGTCATTTTATCTGCTACTTTATTCAGAATCGTTCTTTGCCAAACGGAGTTGGACGGCACTTAGCGGTACAGTGTATACGCTTTCAATAAAATGGCACCTTCACTGGCTTCAGCTAACACATGCAGAAACGCTCTTTACGGCGATTCATATCTTTTAATTGAGTTTGACTTATAAATTTGGTGGTTCGGCATACTATGTAGGAAATATTGGGAGATAAGCCCCCAGTCTGCTGCTGCTACATGTACTGGAAATGAAAGCTATATAGGTAGAAGACCAGGCAGTACACAAGTTTTTCTGAGTTGTCTATCACTTTCTGCATTACATTTAAAACACGTAACCAACCGCTTCCTTTAACTTTTGTAATCAGCATAAATATTGTATTGTTCAAAAAGATATCGACTGTCATAGCAGACGTGTGTGAAAACACTTCCCAAATGTTTTGTGCACGTAATTACAATTAACCATACACCTTCAGTGTCCAGCTCAATGTCTGTTACAAAATCAAAACAAAAAGTCCTTTGGGGTTGGACAAGGATTAATTCAATGGCCACATGGATAGTACATGTTCCCCCAAAATCACAAAGTTTAACACGTGTTGGTTTCCACAGATATCTCACCTGTTTGTGGACTTGACCTGAGTGCTGTAACAGAGGACACACAGGTGATCTTAATGACCCGACATCAGTAGAATGAGTGGCAACATACAGTATGCATTACAGAGTGCCATGATACTGAATCATTAGAAATAGTCTGCGCAGGGCTCAAGATCAGATGCCACAAGTGAAAGGCCGCAGCCGCCGTCGTGCGGCTGAAGATGGTGCAGCACCCAGCAGCAGATCTTCAAAAGCGACTGCTCAAGCTGTAATTTCCCATGCTGGGTTGGTTCCACTTGACTATGACTGGCTTGTAGTTGCACAGAATAAGAATAAAGAGGTCAACAGCGGGCATTAGCGAGGGAGCTAGATGTCTTGGTCTTGTGCTTGTTTCTGTTCGTATGTTTTGGCGCTTAATGAGCTATTGTTATTTGTTTATTGTTGTGGGGGGGGGGGGGGGGGGGGGCATACCTATGTCGGACACCAGTCATAAGTCGATCCATTTTAAAAATGTCCCATTACTTTCTTACCTAGGGGGTCATTGTCCTATCATTTCTGTACCACAGTGAACAATATTCAGGACAAATGTCCTATATGTTTTATGGTCAGCCAGAACCTGTGTCCAGTTATATGTCCTATGGATATGAAGCCTCAGAGGGAGAAGGGTATTTGCTATTTGTAATTTTTAAGTTGGGATTGTGGTAGATTTTAGCACTGCGGATGAGGACAGTCTGCATTTTTCTTTCTTTTTTTCTGTTTGTTGTATTTTTCTCCTGCTATGTCGCTCTCTCGGTGCACTCGCAGAGAAGACACGGGATACAACAGGATAGAACTCCAATACTTTATTAACAGAAGATGCGCAAGAACAAACTCATGAAAGAGGAAGAACCCAGAACGCTGTGCAGTGCCGCTTATATACTAACAGGTCAGATCTAGAACATTCTGTAACATACTGGCAAGTACGGAATCTTTCCGAGGTTACTTAATCTGCTGACGTTACTGCACTCGCATGTTCTGGGATGGTCTAGAAATTTCCATCGAAATGCAGTGACTTTTCGCGATCTCTACAACACTGTTGTTTTTTGGATTTCTTTTATTTATTTATTTATTTTTTTGCAAAGTGAATACTGAGTTTGTCATTGCTTACTACAGGATAAAGGGATATGCAGACAGGAAAAGAAAGGCAGAGCTTGAAGGCGGAGGGAAACAGGAACCCAAGCCGAAGATGAGTCGAACAAAACAGCAGCCAAAACCAAAGGTGGTGCGAGCAAAACAGCAGCCCAAACCAAAATTAAGTCGAGCAAAACAGCAGGCCAAACCAATGATGGGTCGAGCAAAACAGCAGGCCAAACCAAAGATGGGTCGAGCACAAGCAGGCAAGGATATATGCAGGGTGAAAGTGCATTACTAAATGTGCAACTTGCAAGAGAAAGTTGTTGGATTGGTTTGGTTTTTTGTTGATTTTGTGTGTCACAGTGTGTGTGTGTGGGGGGGGGGGGAATCAACAGGGCTTCATTCATATAGACATCAGTCATAGACGAATTCATTTTGAAATGTCCAATTTATGTCCTATCGTTTCTGTCCTACAGTGGACAATATTCACGACACTTTTACAGTCAGCCAGGATTCCCAGAGCCAGACACTGCATTTTTGGTTTGTTTTTCCTTCATCTATTCCCCCCCCCCCCCCCCCCCCCCCCCCCCCCCCCCCGTTGAGCGTACAGTAACATCTGGATCAATGTCTTCCTGTTTGCAGGAACACAGGTAGTGGCATTTCAGACGTGCTATTTCTTTGGTTAAATAGCTGCTGGTACTCGAAGGGAAAACAGCCAAGGAAGGGCACAGCAGCTGGACGTAAAACTCGGTCAACTCCACCCCTTGTGAGGCTTGAAGACTACTCGTCTCCTGGCATCTTTGATCGTGCGTACATACCCAACCCTGCCATCCCAGAAGACGGTGTGGATCCGGCTGACACATTTAGCGTCGTCAGTTACAACATCCTCGCTGAGTGCCATCGCACCAAGACTGACTACAGTTATCTGCCCTGGAGTTTCTTGGTCTGGAATATCGCCATGCACAGTTGATGAGAGAGCTACAGTATCTTGACGCTGATATCGTTTGTCTTCAAGAAGTTGACCCCATCTATTTCGAAAACATTTTGCTGCCTGCAATGCAGAAGTAAGTTTTCTCACGTGCAGTAGGTATATGTGTGCAGAATTGTTCTACATCATGTGGAGTTAGGGAATTGCACTTTCTGGCATTGCAAAAGCCCATTTCTTTGTGCAGTTCAGGGGGAATCAGATTGTGTGATTGTTGTATTTTACTCCAGCTATGTCGCTCTCTTGGTGCACTCGCATAGAAGACATGAGATACAACAGGGCCCAACTCCAATACTTTCTTAACAGAAGATGCATGGAGAACTGGGGTGCCCCAACTTTTTTGCCAGTTCCAGTGGTGTTCCTTCCAGGTGATGGGTGGAACCCACGGAGGGCTCGGAAGCTGGGGCAATTTTTATTATGCGGCATAATGATGGAGATGAGGATGATGTAAGATGATGCTATGGAGGTCCGTGTGGTTTGGGACTGCGGGACAGGGCTGCATTCCACGCTTCCTGTCATAAATTTCCCGGCATTAACCAGACCCGGGAACTACGGCACCTGTGGTGCTGTCCGTGTAATCATCCACATCATAAGACGTGTCATACCAAGGGAAGCACCCCCAAAGTCGCACCCGTGAAGTGGGTAAATCTCGGCTCTGTGGCAACAGCCTCCCCATTGGGCCCATAGCGCACCCGCTCTGGGTTGGAGCCAACCTAGGTAGGAGAAATCCCGCTTGCCTCGGCTGGGACTCGAACCTGGGTCTCCCGCTCCATGGTCTAAAGTGCTAACTAGTACACTACGGGGACTGATGGTACAGCAAAAATTATATATGTAGTCCAACCACCAATCACACATCATAAATCATAGAACCACCCTGTTCCCTATTTTCTGATTAGAATGGAACATGTGTATATGTTCATCAAATTTGGTCAAGCATGCTATGATCTGCAGACTTGGCTATGAAGGGCTGGTGAAGAAGAGAACGAAGTATCATATGGATGAAGGGGAGGCCACATTTTACAAAATGGACATCTTTGAGCTGGAGACCAGTGAGGGTGTCTCTCTTACAGAGGTTATTCACAAGGTACGCTGATTAGCTATAGGGTCTATGGTCCAAACGGAAAATAGCTTAATAAGGAGTAAACCACAGACGTATAGAGATAGACGCACCGCCGCACGCTGCCACCGCTGCTTGCGAGTGTCGCTACGCGTCGGCCATCTTGCTGATACCACTCAGAGGCTCTGTGTATAGAACGCCTCGTTCGAAATACAAAGTTCTTTAGAAAGTCGTCATCAGAAATGTGACGTAAGATAAAGCGGACCAATGCTATGCGCTCTATGTAAACAGCTGATAGCGTCTGGCCAATGCTATGCGCGCTATGTAAACAGCTGGCACTTCCAGGTATTAGCAACATGGCGCGCGGCGGCGACACTTTTCCGCCACCGCGGTGCGTCTAGATCTATACGTCTGTGGAGTAAACCAGCTAATAGATGTGTGTAGTCAGCACCGTATCAGCAGTGTCTAACATGTTTACTGTGTCTTTGAAGTTTGACTTTGTCTTCTTTGGTAATGACTGTCAGTTAAGATTGTGCATGCCGTTTGCTACTTACTGTGATCAAATAGATCTTTAATTCTGGGCCCGCATGTGAAAGTCGAGGTTAGGGATTTTAGCCCCGGGTTAAAGTCTAACCTTGAACTAAACTAGCTCTAGGGTTAAAGTTTCTGTTGTTTTTATTTTAATCAGGAAGCGGGTCCATGGTGCCTAAGCCATTATAGAAGGATTTAACATTTTTTTCTTCCTTTCTTCGCTTCCTTTTTCTATTTAGTTTTGTTTTTGGGTTTCTTTTGTCCTAGTTTAGGCCATAGCCGTGGGTTAAATTAACCTTGAGTTTTACATGCGGGCGCAGGTTAATATATGGGGAAGACGGTGTTAATCCTGAGATTTGTTGGTGTTTCCAGGCAGACAGTTGAGCTTCATCTTAAATGCTGTATATAATTTGCACATGTATGTACAGGTGTATAAGCATATTTTTCTTGCTTCTGTGTTTCAGGAGATAGATGCCTTTATTCTGGATCCAGTGGTAAATACCGCTGCGAAAGAGTACACAGATCGGCCAGACGTTGTTCTCATTACTCGTCTGTGTTGTAAAGCTACAAAAAAATCTGTAACAGTTGGGAATGTGCACATTGTCCACTCAGATGTTGACATTTCTGATGTGCAGTGCTTACAGGTAAGGTTTATATAGGTATGATGTCTAGTACTTAAATAATGAAGTTCAGATTCTTATGGGTGTACTTAGCAGGCTGGGGAATTTTCAGTCATTTGGCAATTTTCAGTCAAATTTCCTATTCTTTCAGCCAGGAAAAAATCTAAGTTTCAGTCAAAGAAAAGGTAGGAGGAAAAAGGGTGCACACACAGTCATGATACGTGTAATGTCATATGAGACAGTCTAACTTCATTTTTGAAGACTTGCATGTCAGCATCAAGGCAGGATTTTTCGTTTGGGTGCTGGGAGAGGCTACAAAGTGCCGTTAGAAATGCTAATATTTTATCTCTTAAATGTCGCATTGCCCATGTTCCTGTAGCAGGGCACTGCCTCTGCACCCTAGCCTAGGTTTCAGTCTTTTTTTCCCTCAGCAAATCCCCAGCCTGACTTAGAATGTTTAGCTTCAATTGCACAGGTTGTCTGACAGCCATGCATGTGCATAGTGACAAAGCAAGTTCATATTTTTTTGTTTGGAGCACATATCTTGATTTGTATTTTGAATGCATAAATCTGAAAATGTGAAATTGTCATTGTGAAAAGAAAATTTATTGGTCTACAGTTGCCATCATATCTGTTGATTTGCTAGTTTACCTTTGTTATTTGTATCAGATTTGATGAGGCAGATGTATCGGCATCTTCTGTACGTCCTGCAGCAGTCGCGCATCACTTTCTTTTTTCTTTCTTTTTTTGTTGCCAGTGTAGTACATACACTGTAACTCTTCAGCAACCATTTGTCATGATCTGCACCCATCTGTTGATGCAAAAAAACAAAAAACAAAACCAACAACAAACAACTTGCAGTGAAAAGAAATTGTGATAACCCTGACAAAAACAACTGCCTGAAAGCTGGCCCGTATGTACAAGTCAAGGTTAATTTAACCCACGGCTGTGGGCCTAACCCAGACCAGGACAAAAGAAACCCAAAAGCAAAATTAAATAAAAAAGGAAGCGAAGAAAGGAAGAAAAAAATCCTTCTATAACGGCTTAGGCACCTTGCTGGAATGGGCCCGCTTCTTGATTTAAAACAAAAAAACAACAGAAAATTTAACCCCAGAGCTAGTTTAGTTCGAGGTTAGACTCTAGCCCGGGGCTAAAAGCCCTAACCTCGACTTTTACACACGGGCCCTGATCTTGTCAGTCTGTGTTTCACCACATCTAATTACCATAGCTGTACTTTGCTTGTAAAAATCAAAAATGCCAAAACATGTGTGCAGGCAGTCTGGCGCCATCAAAGAACTGCTGCGTGTTGCTGGCGGTGAGGAAGCAGCCTATGTCCTCTGTGGTGACTTCAACGGCAATCCGCACAGCCCAGTAAAACGACTGGTTGATGAGCAGGAGTTGAGTGTTGGACATTTACAGAGACTGGACATGCTGAAGATTGGACGGGGTCATGGACCAGTAAGTCATTAGCAGTTACCAGGGCTTCATATTTGTGACCCGTTCTCGCGAAAGGGACCGTAAGGTGCGCTAGGCTGAACGCCGCTACAGGCGAAAAGAGTGCCGGGGGTCAGTATGGCCGCCTTATGAGTAGCCAACTTCAACTGCTGATATCTCAGTCAATTTTAGTAGTACAGCTTTCATTGTTATATTGAATTAAACTGCATAACCAATTGATTGCAGTGATATATACGTATCCCAAAATTGATAATTTTGGACTTCTGGTCCCTTTTGTGAGAACGGGGTCACATTTATTGAAACTAGTATGTGAATGGTTTAGTGGTTCAGGTCAGTATCAGACCGGATCGTGAGCTGCCTGGATTGAATCTCTGGTGGGCAGGATTTGGGTTGGATTTTTCCCTTCCAAACTGAATTAAAGTCATGTGCAGACTCGTTCATGGTGCCCGCTCTCGCCCTTGTTTGCACACGCACACACAGTACCAAGTGTGTAGTGTTTCTGACAGTCAGCCTTTATACAGCAATTTTAGTTCGCTGCTACATTTAGAGGCATCAGAGCAACTCCCACCATGTCAAGAACATGTTTTGCACATATACTGCCACTACTGAGTCCGTGGTCCTCCCGAAGTGTATGTACCGGTAAGAACTTTGTAAACTTGAAAATTTTGCCATCCCACATGTGAGTTGCACTGAGATGACCACTTGGTGGTAGATAATAATTATAGTCTGTTTCGTACAGACGCGGCACTTCACTTGCAAGTGAAGTGGATGGCAGGGCGTATGTTTTGGCTTGTGTTCTGGCTCGTATCTTAGCAACGACAGCCCCAAAAAGGGTTCGTATTTTGCACACATCTAAATGGTGTCATGTTCTTATCTGTAAGCTTAAAAAAAACGTGCAGGATGTGTGTTTAACATCAAGGTCACATTTTAGCCATAATAGCCTTTGCCATTCTAGTTTCATATATCTGTACTCACTGCACACAATTTGTGTGTGTGTGTGTGTGTGTGTGTGTGTGTGTGTGTGTGTGTGTGTGTGTGTGTGTGTGTGTTTATCCTCAGCGTGCACTGATGTGCCAGGAATGGAGGATTTTCCAAAACCCGACTTCCCACCTTACGAGTGCCTACAAAGCTGTCACTGTAAGCAGTGCCTTACATGCTTCTGATCATCATACATGTAGATTTCTTGATTACCTCAGAGAGACTCTGTCTGTGTGTGTGTGTGTGTGTGTGTGTGTGTGTGTGTGTGTGTGTGTGTGTGTGTGTGTGTGTGCTTGTTTGTGGTGTCTGTATGCATTGAAAATGTTCTACCTTAGGCTTAGTTTCAGTCAGTTTCTATTCAAAGCATTGTAGGAAATTGTGTGTGTGTGTGTGTGTGTGTTTATGGTGTCTGTATGCATTGAAAATGTTCTACCTTAGTCTTAGTTTCAGTCAGTTTTCTATTCAAAGCATTGTAGGAAATTGTGTGTGTGTGTGTGTGTGTGTGTGTGTGTGTGTGTTTATGGTGTCTGTATGCATTGAAAATGTTCTACCTAAGGCTTAGTTTCAGTCAGTTTTCTATTCAAAGCATTGTAGGAAATTGTGTGTGTGTGTGTGTGTGTGTGTGTGTGTGTGTGTGTGTTTTATGGTGTCTGTATGCATTGAAAATGTTCTACCTAAGGCTTAGTTTCAGTCAGCTTTCTATTCAAAGCATTGTAGGAAATTGTGTGTGTGTGTGTGTGTGTGTTTATGGTGTCTGTATACACTGAAAATGTTCTACCTTAGGCTTAGTTTCAGTCACTTTTCAATTGTGCATTCAAAGCATTGTAGGGAACTGTGATGGGTTACTAAAAAAGCCAATACCTTTTGAGTTCCGTCAGTATTCTCGTCGGCGGTGCAAAGGAGACCTCATGGAGGACCAGATGTAAACATTGCCGGGGTCACAGCCAGCTGCGAGGAAAATTCCAGACCACAGCGTGGTGTTGTTGCTGTTTTTGTTGCTGGTGGTGGTGCTGTTGATGTTGCTGGTGGTGGTGTTGCTGCTGGTGTAGTTGATGTTGCTGCTGCTGCCGGTGTTCTTGCTGTTGTTGTTGCTGCTGCTTGTGTTGCTATTGTTGTTGGTGTTGTGTTGTTGTTGTTCCGTGTTGGTGGTGGTGATGTGTGTTGTTTGTTTTTGTTGTTGATGCTGCTGTTGTGGCGGCGGCCGACGGTGGTGATTGATAACAGCAATAACTGTGTCAGCCTGTGTCAGTGTACATGCAATGGATGAGCCATTTTGAATCGAGGTTTTCTGTTCGCCTAGCTCTTTCGTTTATTAGGCATGTTTCAAGCAGGAAAATGTGTATACAAAGCTATAATTACTTTCTGTGGGAGTGGACAAGGTCATGCCCTGACCCAGCCTTGATACAACCTTCAACTCACACCCCTTCCTGCTCTTTACATCTTCGATGCAACTATACCGTACAAAAGTCAGACGAAATGAGCAAACCACTACGAGACAAATGTGCACTAAACGCCAAAATGAACCAGTTTTACTGTAAAAGTATGGTAAATCCAAGTTTCCCATCCATTACACGTGCTCCGTCTCAAACCCTAGGCCACACCGTGCTTATGTTTCCAATCATCATCTACTTACCCCAAGGCGCCAGCTCTCAGACTAAGTTTATCTTGCTGAACAGCTGCAATATATCAGGGGGAGACTACCAGTGTAGGTGGTGGTAGTAGTTTTCAAGCCCCATAGAAAAAAGACGCTAAACCCGAGATGATATAGGAAACACTCGTTTTGGCATCTCAGAATAGCCGCTGGATATACCATATATGGGCGCGCTTGGGTCGCCGTCGGCACTAGCAAGAACCACCTCGAATCCCGGAAGGGTTAAACTCCCACCCCCTCCCCTCCTCACCCACTCCCACCTGCTAAAGCCAGTCTCTAGCTTTCCAGTCTTTGAGAAGTAGCTGGCCTATGAGATTATTTTTTGCTTGAAACTATGTATTTTGTCCCTTAAATATGCATTGTGTTATCAAAACATTATGTGTAACTCTATGCATGTATGGTGCCCTGGGCCCGCATGCACATTGAGTACTATTCGCGAATAGTGTATTCACGTCTATTCGCGGAAAGCTATTCGGAACCCTTTCCGCGGATAGTGCCTATCCGATTTTCGGTATGCATAAGGTCCTATTCGCACCTGAATAGCTCTCCGCGGAATTCAAACGCCGGAAATGGGTGAGTTATTATAGATCCTGGGAAAACCGTGCGTGTGCGTGCTGGAACTTTCTGTTTATCTTAGCCCTCGTCACAAGACATGACGTCCTTTTTTTTTTCTACGTCAACGTCAGAGTTTAGACTTACGGAGAATGTAGTGTTTGCTAGGTAGCGCAAACGTTACAAGGACTTGCTGTAGTGGAGTGAGGGTACTTACCACGATTTGCCAGTGTTAATGTCGGCTGATACTCGCGTGTCAGGTTCTAGGATGTGGTGCCGTCGAAATCGGGAACTTACGAAAGATTTCGTAATCATCATATCTGTCGAAAGGGGTTGATCCTGTCCCGGAAAATCAGTCTATTTCGGCGCAATTGTCGTCGCTGTCTCGCTTGCAAAAACAAAAATCGCCGCCATATTTATTCGCGAATAGGGCCGGCTATCGGACCCTCCGAGGTGCGATAACTTTAATTCGTGAAATGTTGAATAGGATAGGCTATCCGATTTGACGTGCATTACCAAAATCGTCCGCCTATCCACTCGAATAGACCCGAATAGGCGTTATTCGCGAATAGTACTCAACGTGCATGCGGGCCCAGGCTATCGCAGTAATGACATTGAGCTAATGCTTATAGAAGAGCAAGCATTGTATGAGCTTCACTAGAATGCGTCTTGGTACTGCATGGCTTTGTAGGGAGAGGAGCCAGCCGTGGACTTGCTTCACCGACAGGACATGGATACTTGACTACGTGTTCTTCAGTTCACAGACCTTGCAGGCGATGGGAGTGCTCCAAGTGGTGGATAAGGATGTCATCCAGCAGACAGGGGGCCTGCCGTCCAAGAGCTTTCCTTCAGACCACCTGCCTTTGAAGGCTAATCTGGCTTTGACCATGTAAATAGATGAAGGGATGATATGAAACGAGAGACCAAGCGTTTTGTTTGCTTTATTGGAATGCCTGTTTTTCTGTGTGGTTTTGTCAGGGACAGGAGCCAGAGGCGACTCGCCGCACTCGCACGATGAAGACATTTGACCTATGTTTTCTTAAGTTCACACACCTTGCACGCAATGGGGTGCTCCAAATGTGTGGATAAAGGACATCATCCAGGGGACAGGGGGTCTGCCCGTCCAAGGACTTTCCTTCGGACCATCTGTCCTTGAAGGGCTAACCTGGGCTTTCGCCACATAGAACTGTACTGAAAAGGGAAGGCCGATTCAGCCGAAAAAGCCATGGCTTTTTTGATTGCTTTTTAAGATAAGATAAGATAAGATAGATTTATTGCTTCTTAGTTACAATTAAGAAGAATGCTTTGCTTTTCTTGATAATAAAACACACTTGATATACACAAACATACCATATAAATACATATACACATTCACACACTCAGTCATTGATACTATTACCCGGTAAGTAAATGACGCAACCCAAACCCTCCTCTGTCCGACTGGTCAGTACGAGAGAGTGGCGGGCAGACCAAGCACCTGTTTTCAAAGCATCCGACTATTTTGGGCAGCATTGCAATTTGCATTCCAGACCGCGACTTAGTTTTCAGATTGACCCCATGCACGTTACGCTTCATCGGGAACAACCAGGTAAAGATCACACAAGCGGACAATGGTCATCTGCAGCTGTGTTTACAAACGCGTTCTGTCAGTGTAGAGCAGTCTGCGAGGGCTCGTATCCGCGAAGTAAGGCTGTAACCCTACTAGACACCTCTCCTCAGACATCAGTGCCAGTGGGCACATTCTTCGACGCCCGACTGCTAAACATTAGCTGTGGATTGACCATTCCTCCATCCCTTTCAGCCGCTGTAATGGACAGGCGGGTCTTTTCAATTTTGCACTTGCTGACCTCTGAAAAGATTTTCTAAAAAGTACTGATACATGGTTGAATTTTGCGATTATTTTTTTACGTCATGGACATGAGGGGCACAGGCAAGAAAGGTCTTCCATCCAGCCAACACGATAGTGTAGTGTGTTCATTTTTGTGGGTGAAGTTTTCAAGTGAGGCCTCCATCCTTGTGGCACACTGACACAGTGCCAACACATTCTGGTCAACACGGCAGGACATTAGTTCACGCCCATCTGGTCAACACGGCAGGACATTAGTTCACGCCCATCTGGTCAGCACGGCAGGACATTAGTTCACGCCCATTTTTATATAGTGATTGACCTTCCTCTTTAATGGTGGATATATATACATCTATGATCACAGTTTTCACTTGCCATGAGAAATTTTACTTAAATATTCTAGTTCATATTGATTGCAGATCTGCATCTGTGCTTCTCACAATGCCTGTGATTTATATATACAAAGGTTATGGAGTTGTACATGATCATTTTTGTAGCTAAACTTTGGAACTGTGTAACCTTATTCATGCATCATTGGATTTGTGATCTTACAATTTAAATACATGTATTTTACTTTTTCTCAAGAGGGGAAAACCATACGTTGTGTACATGTATAAATTTGTGGTGGAAATGGATGTTAACCTTCACTGTATGACAGTATTTCCTGGGTCATGGCTGACTCAGGAGCCAGATTTATGTCGAGATCTTTATTTTTGAAAAAAAGAAGAAGCGTTTTTTACTCCACGTTTACCTCAAATACAAGTGTGGCATCTATGTCAAAAAAAAAAAAAAAAAACCCAACAAAAAACCATGTACTTGCTTAGTTGGAAGTGAAACAATCAACAATCACAGTGGCTAATAGTTGTGGTAATAGTAGTCATACCCCTTGTTCACAGACTCTGCTTCCAGGTTGCAGGCTGGTATTTTTGTCAGGCATGCGTGGGTCGGCATCTGGCACAGCAAGCTAGCTTCTTAGGAACCCCAACCCATCACTTACCCTTACCAGTACCTGTCTAGTGTATGTTTAGAACCTTAACTAGAGAGGCAGAAAGCCTCCATGGCTCCCTTGTGACACGGGTCATAGGTCGTTCAAGAGTATGTAAAAACTCTCATCACTATCTATCATCAAGCCAAGTAAGGTATCTCAGGTGTTTTTAGTTCCTGGCAATATCAGTTTTCCCCAAAAACAGTTTACATGCATAAAAAATCAGGATTTAACTGTTTCATGGGGGGGGGGGGGGAAGGGGGAAGGCCAAAAGATAGTAATATGTTTGTTAATGTTAGTGTATTTTCTAAATGTAGTTTTTGTATTGAATTTGTGCCAATGTAAGTACACTGTATCTGTATTTTTATGTGTGTTGTGTGGATTATATACCCTTGTTTTTTGCATGATCAAATTTGTTCAAGTGAATAACTGAATTTGAGCATTATTAAATTTAATGTAATACTTTGTTTTGAGTGTTAAGGTTTGCACTTTTCACCCCTGTGAACACCCAAACAAAAAAGCTGACTAAATGTAGAATTCAAAAAATAAACTACGTTCATTGCGCTGCAAGGCTGAACCTGAAAGACCATATTTATCTTGCTATCTGAAACAACGTTTCTGACCAAGCATTCTACATTTTACAAGCCGCACAGTGGACTAGCATCGAGAGGAACCAATGGACAGTGGAGACCATCTCCAGGGATCAATGCCATTGGACAGTAGAGAACAGTGCATGTAGACCAAAACCGACGACACCACTGAACCTAAGTACTATAGGAGGGTTTGCAAGCCGACTTTCGTGTCCGTGTGGTAGTGACCTTTTGGACCCTGCGCGCAGCTAAAACGAGGCCAAACTGACGTCACGCGTTACTCACCACCACCGGACAGCACTCAGGGGCCGCGGTTGCTTACGCAAATGCGCTCGCGGGCGCTTGCGGAGGTCGCTTTCCTCGTTGGGAAACGGCCCAATTAGAAAAAGGCGCTTTCAAAATGGCGGCTGGAATCACGAACACGGTTGTTGGCAAGGCTGAAAAAGGAAGAAGAAAACTCTAGTGCTCGCAGCTATCAGTCATCTTTTGAGCGCAGAAGACGACGTTTTTGAGGAGGAGCAATATTACTGGCTTGGAACATGACTATACCGCTAGTATGCATGTTCTGCTCGATGCAAAACGGAGACGTAAGGCACCCCTACGTACTCACTTTGAACACTCTTTCCCACAAACACGCACAAACATATCCCTGAATGACTGGCGACCACGGCCCCGGTGCAATTAGCTCAAATTATTTTCATATACTATTCTGCACAATTACAAGTTGGGACAGAAGGTCTCCATCCACCCGCAAATTCATTTTTAAGCCATTTCTTAGTTCCACTTCAACGAGGCCTTCGGTGGGCGCCGCCCATCTTTGTTTACATAGAAACTGACCACGTGACCTTTTGCTCGCGGCGAACTACCTTCCCGGGCCGCTCGCTTACGTTCGCTTACGCTCATTCCGCGAGCGGTCACGGAAACCGGATAACTACGCGCAGCGATCGCGGACGTTTTCGCCAGGAAACCCCCCTCAGGGTTTGCACTGCAAACGTTTCGCGGAATTTTCGTCACGGAGGATTACCTCCCTTGAACGGCTTTGCTTTCCCCGCCATAGCTAGCGCAGCGTGTGTGTTTTGGATGCGATTCTTCAATTTCGGATACGATTTCTTCGATTTTGTACGGTACGCATGCTTCATTTTGTTTCAGAGTGAAACATCAGCTTCAATCATCTTACTTTTTTTTTCCAACGGTAAGGTTACTTTCAGTTTTGAACTGAAATGCGAGTCCCAGACCACTGAAGTTCAAGTTTAGATTTAGACTTTTGAAATGTCAAGATAACCTCCATTTCTAAAGCAACAACCCAAAATGAGCATAAAATTTACTTCTTCACTCAAAAGCAGTCTTTATAATCTTTTCAGTGTTCACTGTGCAACGACACACATCAGCAAGTCAAGCAGACGACGTGTCTTTGAGCTTCAGAGACAGACTTCGAAACCGATCAACTTCAACATCAAAACACAGCCCCCTAAACACCCATTAAGGCACGAATGATATGCATTATAGGCATGTTTATAAACCAGGTTCATTCACACGACGGAAATACCCCGTATAACAGACAAAAACACTCACCAAAGTTGCTTGTAAAACTTTCGTCAAACACTGCGATTCTCACCCACGAAAATTCTCGAGTTCGTGACCTAGAAACAAGGTCGGGAGGTTACGCGCACGCGCACTGGCCCCGCGCTAAAAAATAAACAGGGAACCCCCACCACACGGACACGAAAGTCGGCTTGCAAACCCTCCCTAATGACAAGGGATGACGATGACATGCCAAATTACATCACTGCTTTCCGAAGTTGTGACGTCCACACACCTTACTCTGTCTTGTATTCACTACAGCTCAGTTCAAACAAACGGTGTTTCTTTTTATGCACATGTATGTGCCTGATTTACGCAGAGATTTCAGAACCTGATGCAGAGATTTTGAGGCTGTATATAACTGACTTTACAAAATGACCCTTTGAATTTGACATAAAAGATCAAACTGACGCTCAGTTTTGGAACGCTGTATGTAAGGAACACTGACAAAGCCTTCAAGTGCAATTCTTTGCGGTGATGTTAGAAATAAATAGCCAGATTCCTCTATTTTCAGCTGTTACTAGACTTCGCTAACATCGAGGAAATCATTTGCTGATTTGAATACAATGGTACTTTGAAAAAAATTCTGCTCAGGGAAAAAAAAAATTCATGAAAAAAATAATGCAACATGTCCAGTGTACACAGACTTTAAGACACACTTACATAGTGTCTAAATACAGCCGCTCAGATTAAACTAGAGAGGCAAAAGCCTCCATGGCTCCCTTGTGACACAGGTCAAGGTTATTCACAAGAGTATGTTTGTAAAGCTCTTATCACTATCCATTATCATGCCAAGTAAAGTGTCTCTGGCGCTCTGAGTTCATGGCAATATTACAATTTTTCCCCGAAACAGTTTGTATGGCCTTGACCTTTGGTCAAGGTCATTCAAATGAGATCTCATCAATGTCTATCATTATGCCAAGTTTGATGCCTCTAGTATTTGTAGTTCCTCCGAAAACAGTAATGTTAAAATTCACAAGACAGCTTTAATGACCTTGACCTTCAGTCCAAGGTCATTCAGAAAGGTAGGTCTCATTGCTGTCTATCATCATAACTCGTTTGGTGCCTCTACTGTTTGTTGTTTTGGAGAAAATGGCCAAGGTTAAAGTTTCCCAAAAAAGGCTTGCATGACCTTGACCTTGACTAAAAGTCACTGAACAAAGGTATGTCTGTAAAGGTGCTGCTAATGTCAATCATTGCACATATAGTTTTGATGCTTCTGATTCTGTCTGGATTCTGAGAAAATGCAAATGTAAATTTCCCAACAGGGACTGTTTTAATGACCTTGACCTTGAGTCAAGGTCATTTAAGGGTGGTATGTGTGCATAGGTCTTATCACTGTCTATCAGCAGGCCAGGTTTGGCGCCTCTGCTGTTTGTTGTTTCTGAGAAAATGCCAATGTTAAGGTTTCACAAAAAATAGCTTGTACGGGCCTTGACCTTGACACACAAGGCCACCGACTACATGTATATCTGTAAAGTTCTTATCAACGTCTATCATCATGCAAAGTTAAAACCTCTGGTGTTTGTAGATTACGAGAAAATGCCAATGTAAAATTTTCAAACAGTGCGTTAGTGACCTTGACTCAAGGTCATATCAAAATGATATGTTTTGAAAGGTCTTGTGGTTGTCTATCAGCATGCCAAGTTTGGTGCCTCTGCTGTTTGTAGATTCTGAGAAAATGACAATGTTAAAGTTTCTGGGACACACACACACACACACACAGACAGACAGACGACGGAGGGGTTAATACATAGACTCCCATTGTTACACAAGGGAGCCAAAAATAATCTCTAGCCTCACAATGACCATTTACATGAAAAAAGGGAGATGGTACTCATATATGTAGCTTCATGGATTAAAACACAAAACACATTTCTTCACCAAACAAAAAAACAAAACCGAGTTTTGCATTTTCAAGGAATCAAATTATTATTTTTACTCAGAACTCAGCATTTACCTATGGATGACACATAGTAGTACATGTCTGTATTTATTACAGTGATGCCAGATGCCTATAGATACTATTTTCTCTGTTTGTAACGTTCTTATCACTATCCATTATCATGCCAAGTAAAGTGTCTCCGGCGCTCAAGTTCATGGCAGTATTACAATTTTCCCCGAAACAGTTTGTATGGCCTTGACCTTTGGTCTAGGTCATTCAAATGAGATCTCATCAATGTCTATCATTATGCCAAGTTTGATGCCTCTAGTATTTGTAGTTCCTCCGAAAACAGTAATGTTAAAATTCACAACAGCTTTAATGACCTTGACCTTCAGTCAACGTCATTCAGGACAGGTAGGGTCTCATTGCTGTCTATAATCTTACCTCGTTTGGTGCCTCTACTGTTTGTTGTTTTGGAGAAAATGCCAAGGTTAAAGTTTCCCCAAAACTTGCATTGACCTTGACCTTGACTAAAAGTCACTGAACACAAGTATGTCGTGGAAGGTGCTGCTAATGTCAATCATCACACATATAGTTTGATGCTTCTGGATTCTGAGAAAATGCAAATGTACATTTTCCCAAAAGGACTGTTTTAATAACCTTGACTCAAGGTCATTTAAGGTGGTATGTGTGCACAGGTCTTATCACTGTCTATCAGCAGGCAGGTTTGGCGCCTCTGCTGTTTGTGGTTTCTGAGAAAATGCCAATGTTAAGGTTTCACAAAATAGCTTGTACGGCCTTGACCTTCACACAAGGCCACTGACTACATGTATATCTGTAAAGTTCTTATCAACATCAATCATCATGCACAGTTTCAAACCTCTGGTGTTTGTATATTACGAGAATATGCCAATGTAAAATGTTCAGAGCTTTGGTGATAAATAAATGATACAGTGGACGCCGCGATATAAAGCAACTCGGATATAAGAAAACTCGGTTATTGCCAACGATTTTTTTTCCCCCCCGGCCAAAACTCTTCATTTATTATGTATTACACAAAACTCGGATACAAGAAACTCGCTTATAGAAAACTCGGTTTTAGGAAAGCAAATTTCTTGTCCCGCTTGATACAAAAACTCGGATATAAGAAACCGAAAGTACATTTCCAAGAAACTTTCACTCATTGTAAGAAACCGAAAGTACATTTCCAAGAAAAGTTCACTCATTCTAAGAAAACAGGTCAGTCTGACGTCACTTAGGACAGGCACATGATTGCGCATGATTTCTATTTTCTTGAATTGGATCTTTACCATTGTATTCCGTACAAAATTGAATGTTGGCAACAAGAAAAAAGTACGAGATGCATTTTTGTTGTTCTATTGTTATATGTTGTTTTTATTATTATTTGTTTTTTGGCCTGATTGGGAGCTCGCTCCTCTCTCTCTCTCGCTCTGTATGTCTGTCTCTGTCTACAGGCTCGCGTTAAGGAGAATAAAACTATCAGTATTAGACTAACTGTTGATCAATTCCTTTCTTTGACAAATACGTGGTCCATCTTTCCTCCATCCCCCTTCCCCCTCCCCAACAGAAACAAAGCTAATTTGCAGCTTTTTTCAGCCAAATTAGACCGGAAAGCATCGCATATCATATTCTAATGGGAAGAGTTTTTTTAATAGATCAAAAGTTGATACATAATGCACTTTAATATATCCTATAAATACAAGGCAATTCTCTCTCTCTCTCTCTCTCCTTAGCTCTTTTTGTTGGTTAGGCTGGTTGGTTGGTGGTTGGTTGGTTTTTTCTTTTTGTTTTTTTGTTCTTTACATGACGCCAGCGCTACAGTTGGGAAGCAAAAACAGTATTTTTCATGTTCAAACAAAAAAAATCTGACATTGAAGGACACAAGCGCACTAGTGTATATTAACTCTACACATATATATATTCTGTGCAGGTCTTTAAGAGAAACCAGATAATTCTTAATTTAATGCAAAACATACACGAACTGAGAAAAAAGAAATGTTTTAAGCCTTTTTTTCACTGAACTCGGTTATAAGAAATATTTTTCAAAATACTTTCTTATATCCGACTTTCAGATATAAGAAAACTCGGATATAAGAAACCAAAAAATTGCCCCCCCTCGAGTTTCTTATAACCGGCGTATACTGTATATATTTTGAAAGGTCTTGTGGTTGTCTATCACTATCAGCATGCCAAGTTTGGTGCCTCTGCTTTTGTAGATTCTGAGAAAATGACAATGTTAAAGTTTTCTGGACACACACACAGACAGACGACGGAGGGTTTATACATAGAGTCCCATTGTTACACAAGGGAGCCAAAAACAATCAAAAATGTCTTTTTGCCGAAAACTATCGAAAAATTTGTTTCAACCGTAATTTTCACCGCTTAAACAGTAATCCGTAATTTTCTACGTGAATCGGGTGGAATACGGACTAACCGTAAATGTGCACCAGGTCTGACCTCGTAATATCTCAAACACCAAACATGTCTTGCTTGCAATTTTATTTTATACAACCAAACCAACATTACATTGTTATTTACACATGTTGAGAGTCTGATCATTAAAAACACAAAACTGTTGACAGTTTCTGAAAGTTGTAGTGCAGGATGCACCAAACTTGCACAAGTAATAATGCCAAACTGTAAAGAAATAAAACCACAAAAGCTGTAGCACACAAGAACAAATGCAGGCCCGATAAAAACTATGCATACTGACCAGATTAGTTCTTCGACAGATATTTCAACTTCAAGCAAACAGCAGTGTATAGTACATGATCATTCACTCTCACACGTACGCCACAAGTGAAACACCAGCCCACTTGCCATCCGCCATGCTGACAGCAATGAACCTGCACTCGCACTTAGCATCATTTGTGCTGTTGAGGTCCACAGTGTTACTCACAGTTCTTTTTATTTTTTTCTTTTCCTTTTATAGATCTACAATTGTCATTTTCACTCTCATTTTCAGTGTCCTTTGGCAAAGTTCCACAGAATGTCCACACTGACGCATGCCAAGTGAAGTAAAATCTGGCACTTTTCTCTTTACACACAACCCGAGCCTGGCATGGCTGACCGAGTCTCTAGGAAACATCTGCAACCGAAAGAACAGTTACATCACACATTTATGACATGCGACAGCCAAAATATCAAAGACTGAATGAAGAGATGCTTTAGACTTTCTCCAAGAGGCAACATGTCATGCTGTGACCACACTTCTAAACATTTAACAGCACTACCGACAAGTACAAACCTAGTATGCCTCTCTACGTTACTCAGATGATTCAAACAGGCCTTATGTCAACTATCAGTATTACTTACCAACTGTGATGTTTCTGGAGACTGGTTGCTGAGAACATCATGTCAATCTTCATTTCCTTACCATCAACCATATTTATTTCTCATTCTGTGACCATCACTGTGAAAGGTCATTCAAAAAGTAATCGAAATCTTTACCAAGCACCCCAATTATATGATCATCAAGTATCTTGCATTACACGTTGCTGAGAAAATGCCTATGTTCAACTGAGTGGCAAAACATCCAATGCTTAATGTTCAACGTAACAACCTGGCTGTAACCTTCCGAACTTTAATGTTATTTCAAACATCATCTGGATAGGCCTGGTCACAAACCAAACATTGAAGAACAAGAGTGAAGAACTCACAGCTCATCTCTGTACTGCCGAATCGCCGGTGGAGCTGATCATGGTTGAATTTCAAGAAAGCCTCATATTGTTCTGAAACGAGAACGGAATGGAATGGAAATGAATCCATTTGTAATGATGAAGATTTACACTGAGCTGGTGAATCAAAAGACAACAGTAAAAGTCAAATCAGGACACTAGCATGCATGAAAGGTGTTGAACAAAGCTATCCTGACTAATAGTAAAACCACCCACTAAAAATCAGGGAAAGTGTGCGTATTTTTTGTAACGGTAATCTTCACTTTATAAACTGTACATACTAAACCTGAATCTGAAACGTCTTAGTCTCACAGTTTTTTTTTTTTTTTTTTTTTTTAATTTTAAAAGCAATGCCCAGTGTTCCTGATTTACACGCAGGTGTATAATGTACGCGCAAAATCCCGAAGTAAATTGACGCACAAAATCGAGAACAGCGCATCATAGGGGACACGTTATTTGTCTCGGAAACTCGAACAATAAGCGATCTGTAACTAGCAGCAGACACTTGCAGTCGCTGGGCCATTGTGCACAACAGAATTTGAATGGCTTAAAGCACTCTGGACACGTTTTGTCCAATCACAATGCTCTATCTGGTAAGCGCGCAGGTTCTTGCCTTGCTAATACCGCGGTTGCTGGTTACGAAGAGTCAGGTGCTCTCCAGCGCCGGAGACTGCGAACGGTCCTCCTGATGTGGGCTACGCATGCGATGGCGAGCAACGTGAGCGTTTTCGATCGGCGAAGATGTTCGCGATAAAATTAAATCAATGAACGTTCCTGAACTGAAAAAAAAAAAAATCTGAAAGACAGGGGCGTGCGTTTTAGTGGCTACACAAAGCGCAGCTTATCACTCTAGCCCTTGAAGCAGATCGGCAGTCGCTTCAAACCGAAAGGTAGGCGGTGTAAAGGTCAAGTCGACCTGTGACTTGTGGCTTGCCACTAATTTTTATTCAAGCACTTTGGCCGTTTATCAGTGCGAACTGAACTTTTGCATGGAAATGAAAGTTTCTCTCTCTTGATTTTTGGTCCCATAACCACTTGCGTTCAAACAATGTAGGTACCGGGACAGAATTGTCCGCTTGTACCTGACGAAATGGCGGCTGCACACGCTAGGCCACCGAGACGGGTCGACGTTCCGCCTTCGAATCGCTTTTATCCACAAATTTCTTGAAACTTTTGAAGAAAAGGGCTCAAACTGAACAACCTCACCATTAGGTAAGACCATCTCTGGGAATTTCTCCAGCGTATCTGATGTTTCTTGAGCCATTTTGGCAGCCGATCGCAACGCAGTGGTAGTGCGGCATCGCATGTGACTTGAGTAGCCCACATGCTGAGTCTATCAAGCCTAGTCTCGGTCCAAAATCGCGCATGTTCACCGTGCTATAACAGGAATCGGCAACCGCGGCATTCGCTATGGCTGACAGGCCACAATTCAAATACATCTCTATTACTTGAATACTTTTGTAAACAAATCGTATCCGACTTTCAGGGCTCCCTAAACTGTGCGTCTGTGCGTAATTTATGCACTGAAGTAAAAATTTACGCACTAAAAAAAATTCGAGGGGGTACGTGTGAAGCATTATGAACGCGATCTGTGCTTAGCATGAGCACTACCTCTGCACTACCGTGCGTACGACTATAGGCTTGTGATCGAGTGAGTGTTCTCCCTTGCCTTGGCCGCATTCAGTTCGGTTCTGTTTTTAGATCTGTTGAACGCTCGCAGGCGTTAACTGTCTACTGCTGCAGATCGGCGGCTACTACAGCCACTCTCGCGTAGTGAACGTGCCCCATCTTTTTCCGCTTCTGCGCTCGAAACTATGGATTTTAGAGTCAGTGCTCTTATTACCGATCGGGTTCACTTTCTCTGTGACGAATCATGCCACCGAAAAAGTGAAAGTTCAAAAGACTATGGACTTTTTTCGTCAGTGGAAAAGTTGTGGAGGGGCTCGAGCCCTCGCCTGGCAGCGGGTGCACTTCGGCGTCGCATAGCTACGATTCAGACGTAGCAGCAGTATTTACAGAATTCATAATTCCATGCACAAAAACTTGAGAAATGATTCTGACCCTTTAAATATTGAAAGTGGAGGTACAAAGACCCCCTAAAATTTGAACTGGGGGTCAGTGGACCCTTTAGGTCTGTGGCTTTTAGGGAGCCCTGCTTTTTATAACAAAAGACCACAGACCCTCCAAATTTACAAAAGAACCCCAAAAAATACAGATAGAGGGGTCCTCTGTATTTTCGAATAACAGGGAACACTGATGCCAAAACACAAGATCAAACTAACAAGAACATCGACCATACCAACACCCAAAATATCAAATCTACTTTTATACTGAACGATTAAGTTCAGCTACTTAATTCTCACTCTTTGGCAATCATTCACCAGGCAGAAAACTACATTTAACAAACTAACAATTTCACAGGCCATGTGGACAATTCTTGAGCCGCAAATTTGTTTTGCTGTTTGAACATGATTCTCCCATTTTGTTGTTGTTAAGATCAGCTGTGCAATAAAGTTATCCACAATACCTGCCAGTTTACAGTTGAGCACTTTGTCATAATACTCCTGGACCTCGTTCTCTCTCTCCCTCATCATACGCTCACAGATGAGGCTGACTTGACGGAAGGTGAACAGCGGAGCATCCTTTTTATTGTGCGACAGCGAAACTGAAGAGAGTTGTAAAAGACTGTGACATCTGAGGTGAGTTTCCTGGCTACTGGAACAAGGAATGTCCTCAGATTTTGACTCTGACAACGCGGCAGCTACTGTAGACACAGGGCTGGAAGACTGTGCAGGGAAGTGAAGTTGGCGCCTCCTCTGCATTCTTTTCATTTCATGGGCGATGCTGGCTGCTATTTGTTCTAGACAAAGGCACATTTTGATTAGTAATGCAGAAATTCAGCTAGAAATCATCATGATAGTGTTTACTGGGTACTGGAACGGACTGTAACAGACTGAATGACTGATAGTGTACCTACATATAATCTATAGTTGTTCAATGCCAAGCTGGATGAACAGCAATCGGTGACTTGTTTCATCCCGACAGGTTTCAAAACAAGATGCCATTTATGGTTTAGGTGGCAGAGTTTCAGTGGGTATTTCGGGGAGTTGGTGGCTCAACGGTTTGAAACACTGGACTCAAGATCGAAAGGTCCCGGGGTCGAATCCCGACAGGGCCAAAATTTGCACAGGCCTTTTTCACGTTGCCCCGCTTCCTTTGACTGTGAACTGTATCTGTTTGTGTAACTTGTCCATTACCAGTCAATGGATCTGGCAGTCTGACTGGATTGAATAAGCGTTCAGCTGGACTGTACAGTTCGGTTAGCTATCTCCATCCCCTTTATGCCTTTGTCAACTTACGGAACAAAGCAGTTAAATTTTGAACGGACTCCTCCACTCAAATTCTTGAATTTGAAATGTGATATAATGTGCACGAAATGGCTAACTTCTCGGAAAGCTTATGTACTGAATGTGCTTCCTTGCTTACTTTAGTAAATCAGTACTTCAGATTCAAGATCAGCAGTTCCCCAAACAAAAGCTTGGCTTACCTGACGTTAGCTTCGGAGCAACGCCAGCAAATGGAGGACTGGCCTGTTGTGATGAAACTTGGTCGGTGGTGTTTTTGGAGTAAGAGTCATTGGTATACATCTTCGTCGTTTCGCACTGCTGTGGGAAGGGCTGTGTACAGGATCGAATTCAAGGACTTCTTTTCAAAGTCGCTGCGCAAGCCATTTTGACGAAGAGAGTAACGGACGCAACGGCCCAGAGAAAAGAAAAGTCGTGCTGGCCAAGACAGGCTCGCTGTTTCAAAAATAACCCAAAGGTTGGATACAACAATGGCTATGCAACCACAGAACTTCACTGGTATAGCTGTTTCCGTCGGCAGTTTCGAACGATGGTCAAAGATTCAAACCGCTTCCAAAACAGCCAGGGACTGTACTTTTAAAATGGCCGTTGACTCTCAGACGCAAGATAGTGTCAAAAAGGAGCAGTTTTAGTTTGTGCTTGAGGACCAGTGCAGCTTCTAACACAACTTCCGAAGAAAATAGTATGCAAATATTTTTATTCTTTGCGCTTAAATTACACTGACTGTTTTCGTTGGTATTGTCTTTAAAATTCTCCCTTTTCTTCTGGTTGTGACGCAAAAAGTTTCGTTTATAGTTTTTAATGTGACTTCCGGTGTAAACAAGCCCTTGCGGCGTAGGTATTGTGCAAGTATCACAGTACTTAGTTTTTAATATATACATCGCTGGCAAAAAGGCAGGAAAATTTTAATTGTCTGATATTTCATATTCATGATGCTCTTAAAAAGATATGGCTGTTTTGTTTTGTCAGTGGATGTATTTGAACAGCAACGTCTGCTGACTGACCGGCAAACTCAGACATCTCATAATCCGATCATGATGATCCTTGGTGGTCATGGCTGCCTACTTGTATAATACAGTCAGTCAGAAAACATTGAGAGTGTTCCCAACATGTTTAACTCTGAGTATGAACAACACACTATGTATAACTGAAGGGCAATGTCTTTGGTCAATCATTGCGTTAGAGTGAGAGTTCTCGACCCTTGCTCATGGCAGACGACACTTTTCAAGTATGGAGGCTAGGAAGCAGCCTCTGAAAATATAATTTTACTTTTCTCAAAAATCGATCGGACTGATTTCAGAACCAAAGGTCATCGCAGATTCTGCAGGTATTTTCCTTCCATCAGTGTACCTAATGAGCAATGTGAAGGAAAAGTGGCTTTCGGAAAGAACTGGAGTAAGAGAAAGAAGCAGCCGGGAGGCCCCCCCCCCCCCCCCCCACACACACACACAAATGATGAAACTGACCAGAAGTGATTCGGGAAAATGGTCCGAGACACTTTCAGCTGGAGAGAAGCCTTGAAGCACCGACTTTGTTGTGCAAACACACCTTTCTAACTTAGCTGGATACCATACTATGTTAATTTGAAAAAGACCAAAGAAATGCAGTGTGAAGCCCTTCCAAAATACTTTAAATAGTACACAATTGTGCATGTTTTGTCAACACGCCCTGTAGGACCAATAGATCTGTTGAAACCTAGATGCTGTTCCTATTTTGCCAAATATTCTCAGTGTTCCACCTTCCATTGTTCAGTTATGTCTTTCTTCATAGTGCAGAAGTGCATATCATACAACTCTCAATAAGTTTAGGGCAATTTTACTTCATCTTGTCTTTGTTTACAGTAAGTTGCCACCATGGGGAAGAGAAAACAGGCAGCACCACAACATGCAGGAGAGGAGAAACGCCAGCAGATGGAATGGAACATGTTAGACAATAATGCTGGCACTGGAAGTACATCTGCAGCAGGTTCTCTTGCAGTGATCTCTGACAATGACCCAGTGCTGCAGAAAGAGGCAGAGGCAGCAGCAGCAGCAGCAAGTGTTGCCAACACAACCATCCCATTCACATATAAACCGTCTGCTTACAAACCTACAACATCAGCTTCAGATTCTGATGCAACACGAGCGAGAAGTAACAACGCAGTCGCCGATAGTTTGCGCAGCTTTTTCAGAGATCCCAGGCTTGCAGATATGTTTGAGGATTATCTGTCCCAGTGTGTACTTTTTGTGACAGTCCACAAGGAGCAGAACTTCAGAGAGCAAGAATGGAACTTTGAGATTGGCAGGTTTTGTCTCAGAGTGCAAGATCATCCCGGGTGTGCAGCAGAGCTCCAGAGCCTGCCGGATTGTGAGCAGTGCTGGTTGTATCTGGCAGAGAAAAATGGCAGACACATGATCTATTTTGAGGTCGATGGCAGTGATGAGGAAGAGCCTGTCATTGTTGAAAGACAAAAAAAGTCTGCTAAAGGCAAAAATCCGCTTCAGATGTTCTGGTGTGTGGAGACTGATATAGCTGCTCCAGCTGACCTCTTTGACGGAATGAGCAGAAGATACTTTCAGGTTAAGACTTACTTTGAAAAGGATTTGTCAGATATTGCATAATCAGTGTTCCCTATTACGCACTGTGCCACAGGTGTGCGTATCTGTACGCACAAAACTCTTAAACTGGCGCACAAATTTGAGAACATCACATCACAGGTGACGCTCGTGTTTGGTCTCGCCGTGACAAACATCATTTTTCCAACTTTCTCCTGGAAACCCGATGAACAAAACGCAATCTGTAACTAGCAGGAGACACTTGCAGCATTGCATTTCCGCTGAGCCATTGTGCGTAACAGACAGAATCTGATGTGTGGACCCTCCAGATTTACAAAAGGACCCTAAAAAATATGGAAAGAGGGTCCCATGGACCCTTGTATTTTCAAATCACAGGGAACACTGTTAATACCCGAGATGCAAACGAGGGTTGGGTTGGGGTGGGAGACGATTGTCACATCTGTAGTCGCTATCAGTAGTCAGATCTGTAGTAAGATTTCACATTCTTCTTGTATTCTCAGCTCTCAAGTACTGTATTAGTTTTTAGCAGTTGATCAGTAATGGGCATAGACTGACAAACCAGTTCACAACTGTTACTTATATGAACATAGGAGTATAGGTAAAAACGAACTGCTACCAGAAACAAGTTGTCTGGAGTGAAAACGCTACATGTTGATAAGCTCAAAACTGTGTGAAGATAACTCTGTACCAACCTTGTAAACTGGTATTCCTTGATGAACAAGAAAGGATTTTCCTTAACATTTCAATTGGGGGGAATATTTGTTATGTTGGTCAGTGTCATATGACCTGAAACAATATGTGTGTGTGCAGCTTGTGCTGGGTGAATACAATAGGGAGAGGAGGGAACTGGAGGTGATCATCTATGGGAGAGAGTCGGTGCTGATGGAACTGACCCATCCTAGTGAGGCTTTCCGTCAGAAACCTGTCCACCAGTCTGTGCAGAAACTGATGCATCATTTTCATTCGCTAGGGCCAATGTATGGTGAGGAACGTTTATATGATTTGCTGTTGTTGTTGTTTTGATCTTTTAAACAAAATTCTTCACAAGAATTAAGTATTTCCTTATTCATTTAACTGTATTGTTGTTTTTCTTTTTTGTTGTTTATGAGTTTTTGTTTTAGTGTTTTGGTGTTTCTTCTACCTGGTTTTACAAAATGTGTGTTTTTCATTGTTGTTTGTTTGTTTTTCAGTGTTCCTGATAATGCACAGGTGTGCGTATTTGTACGCACAAAACTCCTAAATTTGATGTACAAATTTGAGAACAGCATATCACAGGGGACGCACATTTTTCATCTCACCGTGACAAACAGTGTTTTTTCCAACACTCTCCCGGAAATTCGATGAACCAAAAGCGATCTGTAACTAGCAGCAGACACTTGCAGCATCACGTAACAGAATCTGATTGGCTTAAGCGCTCTGGGACACTTTCTGTCCAATCATAATGCTCTGTTTGGTAATATGCAAGTTCTTCTCCCTGCCAGTTCTCTGTAGCTGACACACTACAATTCACATACATCTCTCCTACTTAAATACTTTTGTAAAAAAACAACAACAAATGGTTTTGAGTTTCAGGCTCTTTACACCAAAAGACCATGGACCCTTAAATTTACTAAAGGACCCTCAAAACTGTGAGTGCCCCAAGGACCCTTGTATTTTCGAGTTACATGGAACGCTGGATTTGTGTTTCAGATCTGAGCTGGAGACAAAAGGTAAAGCGGCATGATTTTCACGAGCTGTATGAGGCGGTGATGGTTCTCCAGAGAAGGAGGAAGAAAACTCTGGATGTAGACGTTCAGCACGCCAGTCTGAAGCCCAGGCTGCGACCCTATCAGCGGGAGTCTGTCAGTTGGATGTTACAGCAAGAGCGCTTCACATCCGCCTCATCCTCCAGTGAAACAGGTGATACCTCATTCTGATGTTGAATGAAGGAAAAAAAAAAAGCCTGTTTCTCTATTAATTGTGTTATCATGAAAGTTGTCCTAGCTATTTAGATACTTGGAATGGTAAAATATATATAAATTTAAAGTGTATGCGCAGGGATGGATTTACTCAAAAATGCCAATGAGACATTGTCTCCTTGACCAGTCGTTTTTATGAGACATTTTCGTTTTCTATGAGACAGTCAAGTTCACCCGTATCACTCTGTCACATGTCTGTGCCGAGAACCTGTTCCTAGGTGCAGTGACGTTCAGGTTCTGAAAGCCTCATCACTAAAATTAGATTAGTGTAACAGACTCTATGACTGACACGGACAGCGCATCTCTGCTTCGCGTTGTCTGGTGCGCTTGTGATGTCATGTTCGTGGGACATATGACGCATTTAGCGAAATTTCTATGCGACTTTTTATCAAAATATGAGACATAGTCGCACGGCGCGTGAGAAAATCGATCCCTGTATGCGTGTTGCTCTACTGTTGCTCGTGTTTGAGCTCGCTTCTTTGTTTGACATGTACTTGGCCGTTACAGGTGTTTGTTTACATTTACAGAACCAAACTGTGACCTGCATCCATTATACAGCGAAGTGAGCACCAACTGTGGCCAGACAGTTTACTACAACAGACACGGAGGGAGGTAAGACACTGTCTTGATCACAGTTCAAGGAGACATGGAACCTCCTGTATTGCTCTTCTGCCAGTGGTATTGTCCTAATTTGCCTTGCTGGCTTCACCCGCATATAAAAAGAAAAGCCTTCCAGTAATTTCTTGTGTCAGTAGCTAGTTTCACCAGTGCATGCGTGTCCACCGTTTGTAAAATGTGTGTGAATGTCATTGAGGGATTGGCACATTGAGTTTTATTCTAAAGAAATGTGCCTTACAAATACCATTTATTATTATTATTATTACATTGTAGAAGCTAGCTTTTGAATGGTTAGGGGTTGACATCCTTTTCCACCACATGCAGGTGGTATCAAAGATGGGACAACGAGGAGAAAGCAAGCACAGACGTTTAGCTTCCAGCTTGGATTTGAACTCGGGGCCTGAGCTAGGGGGGCTAGCGGGGAATAGATTGTCTTTGTAAAACAGTTTAGGAAGATACCATCTTTGGTATCCTTGTCCTCGTTTTTGGTTTTTGATTTATTCATGTTTTAACTGTCTCTGCCTGTCCTTTATCATTTTACTTGTGTTATCTGTTCTTAGTCTGTGCTCTTTTACTTTTTTAGTTGTTCTCGTGTGGTGTACATTTAGTGAATATGTTCTTTTATGTTTTCTACTTAATGTTTAGGTTGTAAGGTGCCTAGAGGTCACTCCCCGGGGGTAGGTGCCTTTCAATTATTATTATTATTATCCAGACTTTTACATGCATCTGCCTGCTACATGTATACTGTGCAGCATTTTGAGACAGAAGCCAGTGAAGACAAAAGTTCCTCCAGGCGGTATTTTAGCGGATGAGATGGGACTGGGAAAAACGGTAGAGGTTTTGTGCTGTATGCTGCTTCACCCTCGTCCCCCTGTCGCCCTACCTTCTCGACTCCCGACACTCATGGAGACACAGGTGAGTGGGAAAGTCAGAGTGACCAGGAAGATATGATAAGTTGCTGCTCCAAAACTGTGCTCTTTGTAGAACCATCAACTTGAGCAGCCTGCTGCAAAAATGGAGCCGTGTCTTGATCGGCGACTATCTTGAGGCAGGGTGTTCGAGGGTTTAGCATCCTTTGCCACCACATACGGGTGATATCAAAAACGGGGTAATGAGAAAAGGCCAGCACAAATATATTACCACAGAATTTGTTTTACTATTGAAGTCTAGTCTTTCTTGTGGTTGAAATGTTTTTGGTGTGTTTGTTGTTATTTATTTATTTGTATGTTTAGTGTTTGGGGGGGGGGGGGGGGGTGTTTGTTCATTTGTTTGAGTCTTGTTGTTTTCTTTTGTGGGCACATGTACCAGTTTGTTCTACATGTTTTTTTAAGTAATTTATGACTGAATGAGTGAATTGCTACTTCTCTTGTTTTTGTAGGTTGACTCAGAAGATGAAGACAGTCAGGAGGACAGCACGTCATTACCTTCCAGGAGAAGCTCGGCACAGGAAGCAGATCAGACGGATTTAATAGAGACAAAGGATGAAGGTGGTTACCCGGAGCCAGGTGCTGACGAAAACAGCATCAGTAGCTCAGCAGCAGAGACAGTCAGTGGAGAGATTACCATTACTCCTGATCACAACTACTGCCACTTGGAACCGGCTTCCAGCGGTGCTGCAGAAACAACTTGTGTAGCTGACTGTAAGCCTGTTGTAATGAAAGAAGAGATGCACATGGATTTGTCTGAGCTAGCTGGTGACTCGGTGGCAAACACACCCCTTTCTTCTAGTGTGAACGCATCAGTCAAAGAAGAAAATGCTGTGATGGCAGTAGAACAGGGGGCAGTGGATGCAGGAAAGGCTTCAGCAGAGAAAGAAGATCAGGCATCAGCAACTGAAGAAAAGCCCATAGTGAAGGAGGAAGAACCAGCTGGAACTGGTAAACCGTTCAATGGAGAAACATTTGCACCACCATCTGCGCATTCAGAGAAGACAGAGAGTCCAACGCCAGAGAGTCTTGAAGACCCAGAGGCATCGTTGCCTACAGCAGATGAAGAAAATCAGTCAGAACCGCAGCCATCCACTTCCGCTCGCCCCCGGAAGGGTACTCAGAAGCGATGGACCAGAAGAAAGAGCCAAACCAGAACTGTCAAAGGGTCCAGAAGGAAAAGTCGCAGTGGTCCCAGTCAGGATGATTCTCTAACTTCCGACGACACATCTTTGAATGGTGGTGAAGTGAAGCAGTCGGATGGAACCACACCTGCAGAAGCCCATACGCAGAAACAGGAGAAGAAAAGACGAAGCAGCAGGTATGTTGAGCTGGTTCCTGAGTCTGAATTCAAGGAAGCGGATTACTTCACCACAGGACCAGTTGCCAAGAAACAGTTTTTTGAGTGCGTCTGCGGCAAACCCAGGGACTTCTATGCAGGCAGGAGGACACAGAAGTCTCGCTCACCGTACCATGTTGTTGAGTGCATCGACTGTGGTGTGTCACAGCATGCGGAGTGTTTGAACTATGACCTGAATGACCCCTTTCGTGGCGAATACAAGTGTCCTCACTGTCACGTTGCCTCCGTAAGTGTAGCTTGACTGTGTGATGTAGAAAGTTGAAAAAAACAACAACAACAAAACGGTCCTTACAATATTTCCTTACATATATCGACTCGGTTTGTAGTGATCATTAGGACAAGAAGCCTTTAAAGTGTATCAGCATTATACATAAGCGATTAAAAATTAAACCCAGCAGTCCTTGCAGTTTTTCTTCATGAAAAGTTGACTTACAGAGTGTGTGGTCATTTGTGATTTCTTTACTGTTGCTCTTGTTGCTGTTCTGTACTGCACTTCTTTCATTGCTAATGCTGTGCATTTTGCAGCGTCCCATACCATCAGGAGCCACCCTGATCATCTCCCCTTTCCAGATCTGTCACCAGTGGATTGAGGAGATCCAGAAGCATGTGCAGGAGAAGTGCCTCAAAGTCTTCGTCAGTATACTCTATGGTTTATTTGGCCAACGTTCTTTCAGTTACAGTGCCCCCCGCATTTGAAACTCCTTGCCATCTTCTCTGAGAAACATCCCTTCCCTCCTACAGTTTAAAGCACAGCTCAAAACACATCTTTTCAAACTAGCTTTTGATCTTTAAGTTTAAACTCCACCGCCTGTATTGATGTGTATAAATGTGTGCATGTGAATGTTGTGTGTATGTATGCGTGAGCAAAAAGCGCATTTAGTGCTTTTCTAAGCAGAACTCCGCGCTTTACAAGTGTAATATATTATTATTATTATTTCATATGTTTGTTGGCGCTTACTGCACTGGACAAAAAAACGTGCAACTTACAGAGACGCAGTTTTAACATACACTTTAAAACTTCCAGACAGCACTCTTACAAAAGCAGATTAGAACTTTTTCCTGTCTTGTGTTTACATTGATATGAAAATAAACAGCATTTTGCTGCGAATTTTCAACACATGAAATACAAAAGGCATTTGTCTCAACAGGGCAGTAGAGGACGAGACAAGCAATTACTTAATAAATTATTAATAAATTATAATTATTAATGCATTTTTTTTTTGTCACGGCAGGTGTACACGGGTGTGAACAAACTGGGGTTTGTGCAACCACGCACTCTGTCCAGCCAGGACATAGTTGTGACGACGTATGAAACCCTGCGAAAGGAACTGGATTATGTTGACCTACCACACTCCAACAGTGAGCCCTTTGTTTTCCTCTATATTGGCAGTAGGTCGAAATTATGTTTTGTCTGGAGGTCTGTGCAGTTATCATACGTATCAGGGGCAGTTGGTACTCTTAGTGGTTGAAACTCTGCCACCAGTGTGAGAGGTCAGGTTCGAGTCCCACTTGGGGCAAAGAAAATTTTTCCCTCTGGTATGTGGTGCCGTTCATTCTGGTCAGTCACTGGGGATCCTCTCTGGGTGCCCTGATTTCATATCCTTCTGCTTTGGATATTTTCAGCCCACAAAATTAAAAATAACTGCAGTTGTAAAGTCCAAAACTGAAATAGCTGAGCTGACTCTTTGCACCATGTGATTGTAACGTGTCCTATGTGTAAGAGAATGCGTGTGATTCATTTGAGCGTGCGTGTTGGGTTCAGTTTGAAGCGCTTTGAGCCAACCAGTTTTAAAAGCACCTACAATCCACACATGAAATTATTAGTACATATTGAATGAAACACTGTTGGCTGCACAGTTCACTTCTGCTGTATCCCATAGGTTTCTTCCAAGTGCGCTTATAATGTTGTTATTCATTGCTCAATGTTTTTGCCTTGTACAGTGTCAGTAAGTGTTACACCTATTTTTTCTACTCTGAATATAGGTGAAAATGGAAGAAGATTCCGACACCCTAAGCGCTTCATGGCCACACCAAGTCCAATTATTGCTGTTGAGTGGTGGAGGGTATGCGGTGTCATTTCTCTGTGTGTGTGTGTGTGTGTGTGTGTGTGGTTTTATAAAATTTTCCTCATTCAATTGGCAGTCTTCTAAACGTCAGCATCATGAGGAAGAAAACTGCTGCATATGTAAACCCTGGACTGATGACAGTGTTACCCTCCAGAGGGAAAAGGCAGATAATCTGCATGCGCTTGCCCCCCTTCTGGTGGCTTCATTGACTCAGATCACTTGACCTTGTTGCAGATGGATACTTGAGGATAAAGTTGAAGAAATACATGTAAGGATCAGTATGTGGATCTTTGTTTTAAAATGAGTGTGCGGTAGTGCTTGTTCCTTTATGTGGATGAGATGATGCATTATGTAAAGCTGTCATTTACAATCTTTTCAGATTTGTCTTGATGAAGCACAAATGGTGGAGTGTGTCACAACTAAGGTATGTTGGGGGAAGGGGCCCGTCAACAAATACAACAAGTATATGTACAATTTGTCTAGCAGATCTTTAGTTTTTCTTGCACGTCCATACCATACTTGGCCAAGTTTTGCCCAACAAAGGGAAATGCACTTGTCTTGGACCACTCGTGTCACTGTGCTTGAGGTGGAGGAAACACGCTCATTGTTACCCATGGGCCTGCTGGAGGGAGGAGATTAAAGTGTCCATCTGTAATGTTTTCAGACTGCAGAGATGGCGTTGAGGTTGTCAGCAGTGAATCGCTGGTGTGTGACAGGAACACCTCTTATGCGCAGCATTGAAGGTAATGATTGTTCCTGCACAAAAAAAAAACCAAAAACAGAGCGAATGAAAAAAATTTTCAGCAGCAAGAACAGTCGTCTCAGAAAAGAGGTAATGATCACTAAGATAGCGGCTTGTTTATATCTAACCATGTGGATGACATTTGCTTACTTTTTCTGGTATGTTTTTCTCACAGGATTGTCAATTTGTTTGAAAGACTTATCAGTAGACATTTCACTGCTGGCATGTCATTGTTGTAGATATCTATGGACTCTTGCTGTTCCTTGGAGTGGATCCCTACTGGGTGCAGCAGTGGTGGCGTGTGTTGCTATGGGAACCGTTCTGTCACGGCATCCAAGAGCCAATGCACGAGGCCCTGGCCAGTGTGTTGTGGCGCACGGCAAAGAAGGATGTCCTGTATCAGGTAACGATCCTTGGGGTTCAGTAGACATCTCACATTTGAACGCGCCAGTTCAAAGATTACCAGGCTTCACGGAAGACAAACTTTTTTTTTTCTTTAAAAAAAACGAGCCTTTTCCTACATTGGCCCAGTCACATGGAACAGCCTTCCCTCCCACATCCGCCACGCTCAGTCCTTGGCAACATTCAAAGCTAAACTGAAAACACATCTCTTCTCCTCCCAGTAATTCAACCCAGCTTTTTATTGTCTTGTACACTCTGTGTGTGTGTGTGTGTGTGTGTGTGTGTGTGTGTGTGTGTGTGTAAGATGGTTTATTTGGGTTGGGTTCCCCACATCCTGTGTTTGGGCAGGATGCTGGGGTCCCCGCTCTCTTACTGCCATGGTCTCTGTTGCCTGCAGGGAGACAATGCGGGGTTTTTATTTTATCAGTCTTTATTTTCGCGGGTTGTTGCTGCCCCCCCCCCCCCTCCCGTTATATTGTAAAGCGCCTAGAGCCAGCCCCTGGGTTAGGCGCGTTAAAAATCTCCACTATTATTATTATTATAAAAAAAAAAAAAAGTTTTAAGAGGCTTCAGAGTTTTTATTGTGTAGGCCAAATGGCCTTTTGCGAAAGGGAAAAAGTGGGAAGGTGGCAAAATCCAGTGTGGAGCGTTGAATGGAAACCATATCAAACATCCAACATGGTGGTTAACCTTTAACAGGGACACACAATGTAAGAAAATGTACAGACAACTTTAGGTAAGATGAGGTACACATACAGTGATATATGACGCGACAGTCACAGTGTCTCTTGGACAACTTTTCTGTCTGTTCAGCAGTTGCGCTTGTGAGACTTACCTGTATAACTCAAAATAGTCGGTATCTCAATGCTGATTAGATCTCTGCTTGCAATGCATGTCCACTATCTGCGTGAACAAGCACTACATTGCATAGTAGTAGCAGACACAGTGCTCTGTGTCTTGCATTAAAGGCTTCTGTTGAGTGCCATCTTGTGTGAGTTCTCAGTGTTTAGCTTGTTCGCTGAATGGTATGGGTGTGACTGACCACTGCTTTCTGTTTGACGGACAGATCGACCTGCCGCAGCAGACGGAGGAAGTGACCTGGTTGACCTTCTCACCAGTGGAGGACCATTTCTACCGCCATCTCTATCAGAAATGCTTCAGTGAAGCCATGAAGGTTAGCAGCTCTTGAAAAGAATTTTTTTGTGGTATGCCTGTGTTCAAAACTAGATATAGACAGTGTGTTCATGTATGACAGAAAGTACAGTATCATGCATTTATATAGGATGGGAAGCACTATGCATCAGCACAAATTCTTCAGTATCAGATTGCGTGGGCAGAATGCGTGGGACCACCTGTCAGATGCTGTTTTGCATGCTTGTTTCAGAACTTGGGTGGAAGGACAGACCTGTCAACAAAGCTGAATACCTTGGATCGTCGCACAGTTGCAACTGTAAGTCCTTCTTTTTAAAAAAAAAAAATAAAAAAAAAATAAATTATAGAAATGTCTGTAGCATATGTCACAGATCCATCTCATCCCCACAGTCTTAGACTTATAGTGATGGCCTCTTCTTACTGTTTACTGTTGAAGTCCCTCTTGTTTGAAGTTACAGACCATACAAGTGTAGCGAAGACACTTCGCTATGTTTGTGTTCAGTACAACAGCCATTCTTAGTACAGGCGCACTTTTAAAATTGGGGCAAGCTAGCCACAGTGAAGGGTCAGTTTTCACGTGCGCTGACCACGTGATCGCGTGATGAGCGCGTGATTTCTTGTATAAGCACTAAAGATAGAGCCTTATAATAGCGAGAGCTTCCCGCGTTTTCCTCAGTCGCTTTCTGAGAGTCCCAGAGACTGTGTGTCGTCCCTCCAGCCCCCGAATTCTCTTCCTCATTTCTCATGTTCAGGCGTAGCCTCTCAGCCTCTGGAGTCAGTATTTTGTGACCAGTGTTGGACCTGTTACTGGATGCCTCTTCTATTAGGAACTATGTGCACGGAGAAGAAACTGTGATTCTGTATTGGATTATTTGTGAACTGTGTTTGGAACCACTGAATTCGGACTTGGAATTAGTCTTCAGATAAACGGTGACTGTGTCTCATTTTATTCCCTTTGAACTAGAGAACAGGTGATGTAAAGTAGGAAGATACCTGTAATAGTTCGAAGTACTCTAAGAGATCTGATAGTTAACAGTACTAATTAGAGCAGTTACGTAAATTAACGGTGATGTAAATTTGTATTTCCGGTTTAGACAGAGAGATAGAACGTCTCTAAAGTTTAGAGAGACTCTACAGTCAGGCTCCTTAGTTTCATGCCCAGCCAGTGAGGGAGGTTTCCCAGCTTCTTGTGTAACACGCAGTGCACACGCGGCCGAGTGTGTATTGTCTGTTCATTCAGTACCGACGGTCACTACACAGAGTAAGGAATTCCATTCACAGAGTGACCGCGCTCTCGGTTTACATCATTCACGGAATTGTCCACTCCCCGCTACTTTCAGTTGTACTGTCCCGTCCCACATTTTGCAGCTTAGTCTCTTCCCGCATTCTTTCGTTATTATATATGTAGAGTAGTGTTTAGTAGTCTCTAGTTTGTTGCCCGACAAATATTAATCATCACGCTCATATATTTTGAGCCGAATCTGTGTTGCCTTATTACATCTAACGATTCATATGATCCGCATGTAACTTTTATTGGAATAAGTGAACACTCTGATTTTTACTCTCTTGTCAGTTGTTTCTTTCGAGAGATAGTGTAAGTTTGATGAGTGATTGAGTGCGTAGATGTGTGTGGCACGTAGGCCCGACAGTATGATGCAATACTCTTTCGCACTTCAGTCATTCTAAACACACATTTCAGAGTGGCTCACTAAACTAAATCTGTAGCGTTCCCGACAACCACGACGACCCCACACCCGGGGCGCTACACAAGTAAGATATGTGTAAAATTTGATCTGATTAATCCTGAAGCTCTTGGTTCATTTTGAGTGGGGATTGTGTTGACAGTTGCTGCGGCCACTGCTGAACTTACGACAGGCCTGCTGCCACCCCCAGGCTGTGAGGGGCGCTTTTATTCCTGTTCAGGAAAGGTAAGGTTTGACAGGATCGGACAAGCAAAACACAACAGTAGCAAGCAAAGTGGCGCTAGTTGAGGTAGAGATTGAAGGCCTCTTACATACAGGTACATTTTCCTTGTCACTTTGGCAGTCTTGGTAGCATAAGTGACGGACAAATTTCTGGGTTTTCTGGATCAACATAAAGCCACAACCTTTGTCTCTTTGGTACTGAACCTAGCAGTGGACTAAGAAAAGAAACACTTCTCAGGTTTTATGGCAGTTTCAGAGAAAGTATGAATCTTAGAGAGAGGGAGTTGTGCACAGTTGCAGAGTGAACAAAAAAAAACAACAACCCAAAACAACAACAACAAAAACAGACTCTTTGCATCTTTTTGTTGAGCTTTCATTTGGGTAATGGGTTCCCTCTGCTCCTGTTGTGCTCAAAAAGTTCTCTCAGTTCAGTTCCAGCTTTTATCGTTGCACTTGGAAAAGCCTGTACCCACCTCTCAGTAATCTCTGTGGACCTCTCTATCTCTCTGAACTCTTACACATCTACACCCCTTCCAGACAGCTGCGTTCCTCATCCGACTCACGAATTCTCACTATTCCAACCGTGAGAACAAAGTCCTTCGGCCAGCGCCGTTTCTCCTTCCAAAGCCCGGTCCTCTGGAACAGCCTCCCCCAGGAAATACGGCACAGTCAATCTGCCCAGTCCTTCAAACACGCCCTTAAAACGCATCTGTTCACATCAGCCTTCACATAAATGATTCAGCCCGTTCCCATCACCAACCCGTTGTCTTTGCAGTGTGTATGATGGATGTAGGTGTGTATCGGATGTTGGTATGTATGTAGGTGTCAGTGCTTGTTTGTATGTCTGACTATATGTATGTAGTGTATGTATGTATGTATGTACGCTTTTTATTCGCATTTATTTAGTTGATTATTTATCTATTACTCAGTTATGTGTTTATTTATCACCTTTTGTATACATTTGTAAAGCGCCTAGAGCCCCGGCTCCGGAGATTAGGCGCTATAGAAATCCTCATTATTATTATTATCTCCCCAGTGTCGTCTACAAAACTGTTAGCACAGTGGTGAGGTGGTACTTCTTAGAGTGGTCATTTAGAACTAGCATGCTCCCCACATCCCCGTATTTTAACACAGTGAGGTGTAACAGTGAGTGAACTTTGCGTTGACAGCATGCTGACAATGGAGGAGCTGCTGGAGTCGTTGATCAAGAAGGCCAGACTGGAGTGTGAGGAGGCCCACAGGCTGCTGGTGGCCGCGTTAAACGGACTCGCTGCTCTTCAGCTCATAAGACAGCAGGTTAGTGTCAGGGTACTACTACCAGTCTGTGGTGATTGCTGTATCTTTGGACAGAATGTACTGGGCAGTTTTGTTGTTATTGCTGTTGGTAGTTGTTTTGTTGGTTTGTAGTTGCTTTTGTTGTTCTTATTGTTTGCTTTTGTTTTGTTTTTGTTTTTTGGTGGTTTTTTGTTGGATTGTTTTTTATTGGGGGGTGTGGGGGGGGCGTGTGTGTGTGTGGGGGGGGGGGGGGGGGGTCAAACAACCACAGACAGTCATTGTTGTTTATGTTTTTGTTTTTGTTTTTTTTTGTTCGTTTTTTTTTTTTGTTTTTTTTTTGTGTTTGGGTTTTATTTTGTTTGTTTGTTTTGTTGTTGTTGTTTTTGTTTTTTGTTTTTTTTTTGGGGGGGGGGGGGGGGTAATCAACCACACAGTCATTGGTGTATAGCACAGCAGTACACTGTAGTGTGAGGCTCTATCTTTGGACAGAGTATACTGTGTCATTTGTTGTCTTTAGAGTAACAAAAAAAAACCTCCATAAACTGTAAATAGTGATTAGTGTGTCACACAATAATACTTAGTTGATTTAGGAAAGGGTATCTTGAACAACATCCCAAACAAACCACAAGCAGTAATTAGACGGTAACACAGCAGTATGCTGTAGATTTAGAGGAGGTCATGCTGCAGTGCAACTGTTCATAGAGTGTATCCAAAATTGCCAGAAAGATGAGGTGGCTACATTCATTCGAGTAAAGCACTGTGTCGTACAGTGGCTTCATTATTTTGTGGTTGATCCTTATAAAATTTTACATGTGTATCTATCAAGTTCAGCAATATCATCACTCAATATACACTAATGCTGCACTTCTGAAGTATCGTGTTCCTTACAGTGGTGAAGAGTAAAACTTTTCAACTTTTCAAGTGAATCGTACTTCGTCTTTCTCAGCCAGGAGAAGCAGTGGAGCTGTATCGTGAGGTGCTGAGGTCAGTGGAGGAGCACAAGGACGAACTGCGTACTGATGACCTGCAGCAGCTTCACGCCATGTACAACTTGCAGGAAATCCTGGCCACCAAACCTCAGGGTGTCGCACCAACACTGAGGGACGATCTCCTCAGTAAACAGGTATGTTTCTAGTGTTGCCGTCTGTGTCTGAGTGTGTGTCAGATCTGTTACTCACACCATATCCCTTGTTAAATAGTAATGATAAATGGTAGTAATAAATGGTATTTGCTGGGCGCATTTCTTTAGAATAAACTCAATGTGCCAATCACTCACGACACTCATGCACATTTTACAAACGATGGACAGGCATACACTGGTGATGCTGACTAGTTACTGACACAGGAAATTACTGGAAGGCTTTACAAAAGAGGAACGTTTTAAGATTGCTCTTAAAAATAGTGTGGGCGCATTTCTCAGGTGTGCTGGCAGAGAATTCCAAAAGGTTGGTGCGACAAAACTGAAAGAGCGCCCGCCAAAGGATTTCAGGTTGCGCTTGGGAATTTTGAGAAGCCTCTCGGACGACAACCTGTGTTACTATGTTCCCCCCACTAGGTCAGACTGCTGCTTGTATATATATCATATTCGTGCAAGCATTGCTAGCCATCATCACTCCATTCACTCTCATCTTTGTTCCCTCTCATTGTGACAGTGTGGAGAGCTGCGTGAGCGATACATGGCAAAAGCTCGAGTCTACACGAACACCAGTCGTGAACAGTTGTTGCCGCTACAACAGACTGTGAGAGAGCTAGAACAAGAGGTCAGTTTACGTACAAACCGTACTATATTTTTTCCCTCTGTTACTAGTTCCAGCCTTGATGTGTATTGGGAACTAGAAGGCAAAAGGGGTATACATTAAGCAGGGGTAAATCCTCAAAAGTCATTTATGAGACTGGATTTCACTGACAGCTCAGCAGTTGCGACCATAGCTAAAGCTGAATTTATAATCTATGTTACTTCTTTTCAAGATTGTTGTTGTATTAGTGATGAGCAGATGACAGGAAGAGGAGAGGGATGGATAATGGTATGTTAACTAGATCCACGCAGATCCTGCAGCAGGCACTGCTAGCTTTCAGCGTTTACCTTATTCCCCCCCCTGCAAAAAAAACAACACAACAAAAAAAACCACAACAAACAAACACCAAAAAACAGTGGGGCTGGGGTTATTCCTCACAGAAAATGCTGATTGGTGATTAGTTTGGCATGTGCAGGCCGGGGAATTTTCAGTCATTTGGCAGTTTTCAGCCAAATTTCCTGTTCTTTCAGCCCAAAAATTTATGTTTCAGCCAAAGAAAAGGAAGGGGAAAAAGACTGCACACACAGTTATGTATGGATACATATAATGCAGTATGGCACAGTCTGACTTCATTCTTGGAGACCTGCATGTCAGTACCAAAGCAGTATCTTACTTCTTAAGTGGCCCATTGCCTCTGTAGTCCCCCAGCAGGGCATCGCCTCAGCACCCTGATCTAACCTTTTTGTCCCTCAGCAATTCCCAGCCTGCTTGTAGTTTGAAGCATGTGTGAATTTTACCATTGGCTGTTTCACCAGTTGGAGGATGGCAGTGACTGGTGGCTGGAGGTCCTGGCAACCGCCAGTGAGAGACACCTGGAGGAGGAGCTAGTGCATAAAGTGCGGGAAGACCTCCTTGAGAACACTCGGGCAGCGCTTCTCAAACTTGTCTACCAGTTTGTATACCATGTTACTGCATTATTGTGTGTTTGTGTATTTTATTTTATTTTATTTTTTCCTGCCCCAACTCTTTTTCCGGTTCCAGTGGTGTTCCTCCCAGGTAATGGGTGGAATCCACGGAGGGCTTGGAAGCTGGGGCAATTTTTATTATGCATGATGATGGAGATGTTTGTGTATTTTAAGTACAAC